>JANITX010000008.1:33585062-33606559 GCA_027564395.1 Erythroxylum ulei
ATTTAACCTAAGTCATGTTATCCCTAATGATTACGAATCATTAGTCGCTACACATGAATTTCAACATAATAATTACAAATTATATCGAAATTCTAGCAATGAGTTTGCAAATAAACTATTCAATGAATGCATTAAAATCATCTTTTCACAATACCCAAAGGGTTTATGCACAAATAGCTGAACAATAACGAGAATATGTTTATCCATACACAAAAATTAAATCAATTAATATAGGATATCACAATCAATTTCTAATGAGAGAAAGAAACAACAAAAACAGTGAAATACATTTAACCCGAGTCGTCGGCGTCGATGTCACCTCCGAACTGGCGTCGGAACGTCTAGCCCTTTATGGGTCTCTTCCAAGCAAATGATATACCCCAGCTAAAACCCTCCTATTCTGATCTTGCACCTACCTCTGTTCTCTTTGTGACCTACTACTACTGTTCTGTGATTTAGTGATTTATTTGTTGATCCATCTACATTGTTTTTACCTTTAAAACCCTCCTTATTACTGTGCATTATGGTATTGGCCAACGACAATGTCTTGCTCCTTCTGCTGTCTTGTAATACTGTGTCTTGGTATGAAACGTTTGCATTTTTGTTGCTCCTACCTATCATCTATGTTGTCGTTTTGGCTTGCTTCTTATGCACTGCATGCAACGTACACGCGAGTTGTGTTTTGCAAGCTGTGTGTCTACTGCTCCTTGCCTATCAACATCTGTGCCACGCATCATTTTATTCATGCTTTGGGCTTTTGCGTTGCTTCTTATCTATGCAGCCTGCGTTGTCGTTTTCTCCTGGCCATTTGTGTTTCAACTTCTTGGATTTTGCGTTTTGGTCTACTAGTTTCTGCTGTAGTTTTAGCCTGCCTTTTTGCTCCCTGTACATCTCTTCCTGGTGTTTTCTTCATGGAATGTTGTCATTTTTGCTTCTCTTCCAGTTCTCCTCATTAAAACCACGCCATCCTTTTATTTTTCATGAAATTCACGTTGCATGGGTTACTCATCAAATTTCCATGCACAGTAGTGAGAATCTTCTTTTTGTTTTCATTTTTTCTTCTTGTCTTTTAATTTTCTTCTTCTTGCTCCATGAAGACAAGTGAAAATTAATCTTTATAAAATGGCCCAAATATCGTGCTTTCGACTCACTTTAACTTCTTTGCTTCAGAATTGTGCCTAAAATCACATATGAGTCAAAGTAAGTAACTTAAGCAATTTAATGTCAATAATCACTAAGTGTATGGAATAATTTCATAATCAATTAAGCACCTATCAATTTCTCCCACACTTAGCTTTTAGCCGTCCTCAGGCAAAACATTAAAATTAAGCTCAAAAGCCCAAAAACATTGACTCATTTCCTATATGTTCCAATAATACATAATCATAAGCAATGATGAATGACCTTCAAAAATCATAACAAGAACTTAACATTCCAAGCTTTTACTCATGATCAATCAACATTCAATACCTTTAAAAATCGAACAATCTAATGGTAGACTTGGAAAATGTGTTTAAACAAGATATGTCTATAGGTACACTCAACACCATTCATAATCATATCATCCCACAACTTTGCATATCATTTCATTTCTATACCATTAATGTTCACATGCAAAATCATGGATCAAAGGACTTTTTAGGGTTGTAATGTGGGTAAATGTAAGATGAGATGTATTTAGGTCAAGTAGCATGAAAGTCACTAAAGCTATTGAAACAAATGCAACACTTAACATAACATCAAGAACTGATGTTAAATACATCATTTGAAAGGAAATGATAGGAGTGCTACCTGCTTTATGTCTTTCTGGAAAAGATAGCAGATTTATTTTTATATAAAATTAATTTTTGATTATAATTATAATCCAACTTTGGTAAAATCAAATATTTCATATTTTGTTCTTGGAGTTTCTTAAACTTTACATTTAAGTCCAACTTAATTTAAATTATTTTTCTTTTTAAATACTTCTTATGTGTGATCCATTATGTTCATAATATGTTAACAATGATTCTTAATTATCATTACAATTTATAATTAAAATTAGACAAATTATTTATTATTTATCATTAATTTTTAATTAAATAATATATAATCATATATCAAGATTATCATCTAATAGCATGTTATAATCACCTAAATATTATGAACGCTAAAGTGGTTTGATTCAATCTATCCATGTATAGTTATGATACAAAATTTAATCATTTCGGTATTAAAATAACTTGAATTCTGATGTCGCCTTATGGCTACGTCAAAATTTAACCAAGGATTGCATATAGTGCAACTCGGGTTGTTCTCTTTTAGGAACCAAAAAAATGAAATGAAATTCCTAAGTAACTAAATGCAAAGCAGCCTAAACTATGGAATGGGGTGTGATTTGATCAATTACCACCAAAAATTGCAACGAATTAGAATAAAGTAAAGGACTTGTTTTTGGTATTTAAATTTAAAATGAGTGATATGAAATGATAGTGAGTGAATGTAAAAAGAAGAAACAACACAAGTAATTAGCGATGATAAACGCAACCCTTCAGTTCAACAGTGCAGGCAATCATCACTCAAACAGATATTAGAGTTAAACAAATGAACTAAGAGTTAAAATCAAGCTTTTAATCCAACAACTGAGCCACTTCAAATTGTTACAAAAATATTTTCCAAAATTCTAATCTACTAACTGCCACCAAAATATTAAAGTAGAACCAAGGATACTAAAACCCAATGCTCAATTTTTACTTAACAATTAAGAAAACAAAGTTAATACCAGCAACCAATATAATAATCCAATCAGTAAAGTCTCCTTGAATAATCACCAAATATTCAAAAAAATCTCAATACAAAGTCTTTGCCCAAAACAAAGTAATGAAATTGAACCGAAATTAGTACAATATCAATTGCTAAACAATAATCCAGCCACAAAAACTTCCAAGTCATAACTCCAAATAATTAAATAGTTATCCTCAGACCTAGAAATCACTAAATAATCAAATGGTTAATAGATAATTGCAGTTGAAACTCCCTATAAAAACTCAAGCTCCTGCCATTGCCATTGAATAAGAGGATTAGGATGAACTAACCACAAAAGTTCATAGAAGTCGTTGTCAACAATGAGCTCTGGTGGTCAGCCATGTAACGTGGGAATGATGGTTTGGATCTGTGGGAGAAGAGGAAAAAGCACCGAAACCTAGCTTCGTGCTCTACTCTTCACGTTTGTGTTTTTCTCTTATTTTCCCAGCTGGTGACAGACCATGCAAACTCTCACGTTTTTCTTCTCTGCAGACCCAACACGCACTCACTCCAGATCATGCATGTCACGCCTGTAGCTGGATGTTTTTCTTCTTCTCCCAGCCACGCACACACGTAGACTATGCACACACGCCTCACTTCTCCATGCCCCACTTTTGCCACCAGCTCCTATTTAGCTTGATCTGACTACTTAGAATCATCTCCTTTTTTCCACCATTTCTATACACTCCAAACCCTTTCAAAACCTCAACACGTCTGCGCTATCGTTTCTTTAGTCCCTTTGTTGTTGCAACATTGTCCACTCCAACTTACTACCCACGCTTCCGTTTCCTCTTTATTTCTCTAGACCACACTGCCGTTTAGTCCTCCCAGTCCACAGCGTTTTGGACTACTCTTTCTTTTCTTCTGTTGTTGCGTTTTCTTCTTCAATGTTTTAATGCTTTGTCTCGTTACTTAATTTTTTCAACTTTAATTTCTCCAAGTACCCTACAATAAAAATTGCAGATAAAATAGCATCAATTGTCCAAAAATCAATTTATCACATTTAAACCAAAATATGACAATTTTTGCCCCTATAAACACAAATTAAATGTAACTATGTAAGGCACAATAATTCAAATAACAATCAAATAAAGCCATAAAGACCACTTTTAGTGACAAAAAATCATCCAAATGATATGAAAATATATATAAACAAGTGACTTTGTCAACTCCCCCATACTTATCCTTTTGCACTCTTGGGCAAATTATCAGTATAGAGAAATCCAACAGTTAAACTTAATGCAAGCAAACTTAAAACCAACAAGGCAAGAATATGCAATCAACTCAAACAACCTCTATCCCTAATCAACCAACAGTCATGGAATGCTTCGATGCAAAGAAACTAATACAAGAGACATAGAAAGATAGAAGGAAAGGAAACATAATAGATCTCTCAAAGGTATAAGTGTCTCACTCATCTCTCAAATAGGAAAATTTTCACTCAATCCACCTAGATTAGCACCTACCATAAGCTTGTAAAGATTCTACTATTTCCACCACTAACATACCATAGATTCATGATCAAGGAGACTTTGTAAGGTTGTAATGTTGATGAAAGGCTAATGAAAGGATGAAATGGAAATAAAGACAAATGCAATGTATGAGCGTTAAGAAGCAACTCAAAATGAGCTAGAGTGCAACCATCAAACAAACACCAATGTGCAATTTATCAACTTTTAAAACCCAATCTTTAATCTTCAATCCACCAAGGGATGCCTTATTTCAAACTTTATTCTTTTGGGCTAAATTATTCTCTCTTTTTTTCTCTTTTTGTTTGTTTTTCTTTGGTGGTGTAGAAATCAGGCAATCGATCCAAGAGCTAATGGACAAAACCTTAAGCCATAAATCAACCAAACACATAAGATTTTGTATAGTTAAAAACTTGAAAGTGGACCTTCACCTTCCTTTTCTTCCTAAACAAGATCTGTGAGGAGGATCCTAAAAAGTCCAACTTACTATTTTTGAGATAGATCTTCTTCAAGATTCAACAACTCAAAAGCCTCACTTTCATTACATTGATAAAAATAGCAGCAACAATTTTGCATATTTAATCATGAAGAACATAATGTAACTGATGTAAAACACTTATTCAAAAACAATGGAATGAATGAAAGTGAAGGGTTCAAAGGGGTAAGCAAAGGTCAAATGAATAGGCTTGTATTTGGGTAAAGGGGTTTAGAAATGAATACCCTTATTATGCTCACAAAACTAGGTATTAATGCATCTTTGAAAAATAATCTATACAAGTTCTGGAGGCTAACCAAGCTAGGTAGAAATCACACAAGATGAGAAAGAAAAGTAAGGCTTAAAAATCCTTCCAGTAAAGCTTTATCTAAGATATTTCCTCCCTAAAATTAAGTTATATAACAAGGTTAGTAACACTACACCAAAGGCATTCCACAATACTAATCAATTAAGAATAAAAATTACTAAAATCAAAATGCATTCAAACCTTGACATGTCAATATTCACATGCATAAGCAGCAAGGATTTGAAAACAAAATCCAAGGATTGCAAAAGTCAAGTCAGAAGGTAGGAATCACAATAGCAAATCGTTCTTAAGAGAAAAAAAACCCAGTCAATTTAGCTTAATCAAACAAACAGTGCCTAATGAAAAGTCAAAAAAATGGCAATCCAAGCAGTGGCAAACAATTCAGCAAAAGCAATCCCTCCCCCATACTTAGTCAATACATTGGCCTCAATGTAAGAAAAACAGGTGTAGGAAAAATGGCAAGAGCTAGGGGAAACTAACTAAAAAAAACTAAATGAAATAGACAACTACAACTACTTCCTACCAAAAAGGTTCCCTCCCCACACTTATTTCGGACTATCTCAGCAGACAAATATCACTATCAAAATAATAGAAAATAAAGGAGAAAGGTGGAAGGGAACAACCATGGGATTAGGAAGGTCTTTGATCCTCATGGTAGTACTTAAGCAGATGACCATTGGCTTGTGAAACATGACCATTTTCTTCATACACCAGCTCTACAGTACGAAATGAATGCACCTTGGTAACTTTGAAAGGCCCCTCCCACTTGGTGACGAACTTCCCGAGCATCAACTTTAACTAAGCGTTGAACTTTAGAACTTTGTCACCTTCATGGAATTCTCCTCAAAATCTGTTTGTCATGAATCATTTTCAGCTTGTCTTTTTAGATTCTGGTGTTATCATCATAAGACTCAAGTCTCATCTTTTCAAGCTCTTGGAGTTGCACTGTCCTATTTTCAAGTGAAGATTCAAGGTCTGCATTACATGCCTTGATCGCCCAATAAGATTTGGGCTTGATCTCCATAGGTAGATGGCAAGACTTGCCATAGAGCAATCGGAAAGGAGACATGCCTATAGGGGTCTTGTAGGCAGTCCTGTAAGCCCACAACACCTCTTCTAGCCTTTCACTCCAGTCTTTTTGGGATGGTTTCACAATCTTTTCTAGTATACACTTCACTTCCCGATTGGAGACTTCAGCCAACCCATTTGTTTGAGAGTGGTAAGGAGTGACCAGCTTGCGATTAACTCCATATTTAGCAAGTAAAGACTTGATAGTCCTATTGCAGAAATGTGTTCCTTGGTCACTGATGATTGCTCTTGGAATGCCGTACCTACAAAAGATATGAGCATGTAAAAACTTGGCAATAGTAGAAACATCATCTTTCCTAGTTGGCACTACCTCTACCCACCTAGACACATAATCTACTGCAAGTACTATATATGAAAACCCAAATGATTAAGGAAAGGGGCCATAAAATCCATGCACCAGACATAAAAAATTTCACAAAAATGCATAGGTCATAGAGGCATTTCATGTTTTTTTACCCAGACTCCCAAACCTTTGGCACTTATCACAAGACTTGCAAAAAGCATAACCATCTTTGAATAAGGTAGGCCATTAAAACCTACACTCTAAAACTTTCCTAGCAGTCCTATTAGGATGAAGAATGTGCAAAGGTAAGGATAGAGTGGATCTCATTATTAGAAACACATCGTCTGAAGATCTAGTCACTGCATTGCTTCCAAAGAATTGGAGGATACTAGGTATAGTATCTTGCCTCCCTTTTCAGCTTATCAACCTAAAACTTAGACATAAAAGGAGGCACAAGATCAGCAACAATGTAATTAACAATATTAGAGTACCGAGGCTCTTGAACCGCCAAGGCAAAAAGTGCAGAATCAGGAAAAGAATCAACAGTAAGATAAAAAATGTCAACTCCCTCAGTGCCTTTAAGTAACCGACTAAGGTAGTTAGCCACATGATTCTCTACTCCAGCTCTGTCTGATTTCATTATCAAACTCCTACAGCAACAAAGCCCATCTTAACAGTCTTGGTTTAAACTAGGGCTTCTTGAAAAAGTACCGCACCGTTGCATGATCTGTAAAAACAACCACTCGAGAGTTTATTAGATTCTGTCTAAACTTATCTAAAGCAAATATTATAGCAAAAATTTCCTTCTTAGTAGTGGTATAGTTCACTTGAGTGGAGTCAAGTGTCTTGGAGGCATAAGCTATCACTCTAAATCGCTTTTCCTCCCTCTGACCAAGCATAGCACCAACTGTAAAATTAGAAGCATCACAAGACAACTTAAAGGGCAAATCCCAATTAGGTGCAGTTAGAATAGGAGGTGAAACAAGCAAGGAATTCAAAGTGTCAAAGGCATGTTTGCATTTACCATCAAAGTGAAAATCAATATCTTTTTTCAACAATGTAGAAAGGGGTAAAGCAATTATACTAAAATCTTTTGCAAAGTGTCGATAAAACCCGAATACCCCAAGAAAGACCTCAAATCTTTTAGACAAATAGGATAAGGAAGTGAAGAAATGATTTCAATCTTGGCTCTATCAACCTCAATCGCCTTTTGGTAGATGTGATGACCTAACACTATGCCATTATCTACCATAAAATGACATTGCTCATAATTCAAAACCAATCTTTTTTTAATACATCTACTAAGAACGCGTTTAAGACTAAACAAGCAATCATCAAAGCTATCACTATAAACAGTGAAGTTATCAATAAAAACCTCCATATTTTGCTCCAATAAATCACAGAAGATCGCCATCATAGGCCTTTGAAAGGTGCCTAGAGCGTTACACAACCCAAATGACATCCTTTGATAAGCGTAGGTACTAAAAGGACATGTAAAAGTAGTCTTATCTTGGTCTGCAAGTGCAATCATTACCTAGAAGTAACATGAAAAGCCATCCAAGAAACAATAGTGAGATTCCCATATATTCTTTCTGGCATTTGATCAATGAAAGGTAATGAAAAATGATCCTTCCTAGTTGCTTCGTTCAACTTCCTATAGTTTATGCACATTCTCCAAGCATTTTGAACTCTTTATGGAATAAATTCATAACTCTCATTTCTCACTATTGTGATACCACTCTTTTTCGGTACTACTTATACTGGGCTTACCCACTCACTATCTGATATGGCATCTATGATCCCCGTACTCAATAATTTAGATACCTCCTTCTTAACCACATCATGAATAAGAGGATTTGACCTCCTTGGTGGCTGCTTAACTGGCTTGGACCCGTCAGCCAAAAGGATCTTATGTGTGCAAACCAAGGGATTAATTCCTGTTATATCCCCTAAAGACCAACCTATATCCCTCCTATATATTTTCAACACAGAAACTAATTTCTCTTCTTCAAAACTACTCAGAGAATTGGAATTAATAACATGAAATTTGCAATCATCAGCAAGAAAGACATATTTCAAGTTAGGTGGAAGGGGTTTCAATTCTAAATCAGGGGGTTGCAAAATAAAAGGAACCAGCTTTGGTATATCAAATGCATTCAGTGTGAGCGGTGCATCCATATGGCTTGGGGAAGAGGATATAAGCTTAGTGTGGTGTATATGTCCTCCATTTCCCGATTCAGTGCCACCATTAGATGACCTGGAAACAATAGAATTGGGGTTAGTCTGATCAATAGAAAAAGAAGGTAAATTAGAAGTAAGGGTGGTATTAGAAGAGGTTAGAGCAGTAGCGGGATCACTACTATCCTCTTCTAATATTCAGCACCACCTGAAAGAAAAACTACGTTTGTAGCTTGTATAACAGCTTCATCATCATCAGTTCCTACAAAATCAAGAAACACACCTTCCTCAAGGCTATCAAGTGCAGAATTAACAGTAATATCAAAACAAAAGGATACATCAAAATTTTGCGGAATAAAAAGCTAGCTATCTATCTCTAAACAATAGAAACATGATACGTCACCCTCACATGCACAAAAATTAGAAGAAAGGGGTGAGTATAAATAAGCAAGTGCATTATGATGATTCCCACCCATACTATACCAGTCGAGCTCATGCATATCAGTCTCATGCAAATCTTCTACATCATTATTATGACATTAAATCAAACTAACACCCAAGTAAGAACAATCTTCATAACTATGGCTCATGGCTTCTGAAAGATTAAATTGTACTTCTTGATCCCCAATTCCCATAGTGATAAAGCCCTTCTTCATGTTAATTATAGTCTCACCAGTCAAAAGGAATGGTCTAACTAGAATCAAGGTACTCTTAGAAGGAAGCTCATTAGTCATATCCAGGATATAAAAGTTAGTTGGGAAAACAAGACCTTTGACTTGCACAAGGATATCCTCTAAAATGCCTTTAGGTTATCTCACTGTCCTATTAGCTAAACCAAGCATTGCACTAGTGTCTTTCAAAGCTTCAATACCCAGGGTCTTATAAATAGAGGTTGGCATGACATTAATTGATGCACCTAAGTCAAATAGGGTATGAAAAACAGTAGTTCTACCTATGGTACAGGGGATAGTGTAAGAACCCAGGTCTTTGCATTTAATGGGCAATTGTGGCTTAAATAAGGCACTAACACTCAACCTCAGTTGGATTCTCTCACTATGCCTATACTTTCTCTTATTTGTACATAGGTCTTTCAAGAATTTAGCACACTTAGGCATTTTTTTAATCAATTCAAGCAATGTCACATTCACCTCAAGTTTGCTAAATATTTCAAACAATTCGTCATTGTCTTTCTTGTCAACAATCTTTTTACTAACCAAGTAAGAATTTGGAAAAAGGCAAGTTACAAATGTTTAGCTCATCACCTTTGGAGTCGGAAGGTGATCCTTCCTCCATTGTTCTCTTCATGATAGTTGTTGCCTCTTCATCATTTTGCACCACTAGTTGTTTTTGAGACTTCTCCATGACCTTCTTTTCTTGTAGGCTTTCAGATTAAATATAAGTTTTCTTCTCAACTTAAGAGGTTTCTTGAGTAGTGTTCGTAGGAGGAGACTCAACTTCTATTTCCTCATTAACTGGTTCTTCATCCTCTTCATTCTCTTTGAATTTCACTTTCTTAGCACCAATTTTCTTACCACTTCTCAGTATGCTTGCATTCAAAGATTTATGATTTATCACTATGTTGGAGGGTATAGAACTACTACTCTTTGCTTGTTGTTCACTCAAGTTATTGCAGATTTATGTAACAAAATTGTTCAAGTTCACATGCTTAGTTTCTATTTGCTCCAACTTAGAGAACATATTTTGTAGACATGAGTCCACCTTATTCCCCATAGCTTTCAACTTAGCATCAGTTTGTGTCTTCTCATGATCTAATCTTGAATTAATCCCGAAAATGCCCTTTATGATCATAGCAAATTCATCACCCTTAGAAAAAGAAGATAATGTCCCTTGATTAGACACCATTTGATTGGAAGAATTTCCTTGAGTGTTGCCTTGATCCCCACCTTATCTAAAATTAGGGTGATCTCTCCAACCTATATTAAAGGTGTTAGAGTAGTGTAACATCTCGTTACCCACTTGGAGGCTAGAATAGGAAATATGAGAGATTACTGAGAGATTAGAAATGCATTTCATGTTCATGCATAATATTTCATACTCATACACGTGAATGTAGATATTTTTGCACATGAAAATGATTGTACATGCATTCATTGACATTCTGACTATAATTGACTTATATATGTGAAACATGATTTTTACTGAGAATCGTGGTTTATGTGTATTGAAAAATTTAATTGGAAGGTGTGTTTAGTGATTTTGAATTTTTGATGAATTTGGGAGTAATTTCTGAAATTCTTGATTATTATTGTACTAGGAAAAATGCCACTTGGCGAGTAAGTTGATGAATGGAAATAGAAATAGGAGTTAAATAATATTGGAGAATTGTTAAAAATGACTTTAGAGATTATTGAGAAAATGACTTTGAAAATTTCGGAGATGACTTTAGAATTTGCGAAAAGATGTTATTGGCAAATTTTGGTGATAATTGGAATGAAAAGATGGGAGTTATGGAACTAGTTCAATAAGAACTAGTT
Source organism: Erythroxylum ulei (assembly GCA_027564395.1). NCBI lineage: Eukaryota > Viridiplantae > Streptophyta > Magnoliopsida > Malpighiales > Erythroxylaceae > Erythroxylum > Erythroxylum ulei. Next base: position 33,596,164 of record JANITX010000008.1, read on the forward strand.
AGTTGGGAAACTAGCTAAGGTCTTAAAAATTGGACAAGTGTCCAAGTCTTAAAGTCAAGTTTTTCTTAACTTTGAAAGACCAAGTACTATATTCTTGTCTTCACTTTCTTCGTAACTTTCTTCCCCAAGTTTTTCCTTAATACAGAGTTTTTCATCAAATCTTCACCAAAGAAAAACCTTGTTCTCATTTATCCTTTTGCTACTCCCAACTTTGGTTTTCTTTCATTTTCCTCAAGAAAAACCAAAACTTTTCAACCTTTATAATGGTGCACGTGAGTTGCATGAAGTTTAGGGCTTATTGAGTTTTTACAAAATTTGGAGCTATATCAAGTAAGTATTATGTAAATCCTTTAGAGTTGTTGTTTTATGAAACAAAAATAGTGATTAGTTGATATTTCATATTCATAAGAAAAATGGACATTTTAATGAAAACCGTGTATGGAGTGAAAATATGGATGTGTTGAATTTTCAGATTTGAGGATAAATATGTAATAAGGTAGTGTAGAAATGATATTTAGAGTCGAAAGAGCAATGGAAATGTGTATGAAATTGATAAAAAAAAAATTTACTCTGTTTTGGTGAAATATGTATATGCTTAATATTCACTGTTTTAGCATGAATGTTTGGATGTTTTGAAATGAACTGAAAATGAATTTAGAGTTAAAGAATAGGTATGTGGTGATGTCTGGGAAGGAGAATGAATGATTTAAAATGAAAGTTTGAGAAAGAAATGAAGAAAATGTAGAAGTTGAATGTGCAGGAAAATAAGAGTGAAACAGTACAGTAAAATGGAGATATGCGTGAACGAATTTTCTATCTTGATGTATGTGTTTTAATCTGGAAGTTGGAGTTGTTTATGAATGATTTTATTTGAATGGAAGTCGAAAATGAGAGTAGAATCAAATTTGAAACGTTAGATAGAGAAAATGAAAACAAGAAGATGAATAAAATGCAGAAGAATGAAGAGATGCGTGATTGATTTTCTGGTTTGGATGTTTGGGTTTAATTATGGTTTTTAATTTGTTTAAGAGGGTGTTGGACTGAAATAAGAGTAAAAAATGAAGTGAAATTAAGGGAAAATAAAGATAGAAATGGAAGAATTAAGAAAAAGGAAAGAAGAAGAAGAAGTTGCAGTATCGGAAGAGAAGAAGAAAAACACGATTGTGACCTTTGAAATCTTGTGATTTCTATGGCTGGAGACAGACACAAACATCCTTCAATCTTTTTGCCATAACTTCTTCTCCCAACCTCCAAATGACATGGGATTTGAACCAACAGACTCGTAATACATTGTTCTACATCTCCACAAAAAATTATAATCATCTGAAATCATTTGGGAGAGATTAAGAGAAAAATTTGGGACTGGTTTGAGTGGGTGTGCACGGCCGTGCGTTAAGGTTGCACAGTCATGACTTGTTGGTGTGCACAAGCGTGCATGAAGGTTGCACGCCCTTGACATGGTTATGTTGGAATGCATGGTCGTGACTTATTTTGTTAAAGATCAAAAGTACACGAGCGTGCACCTGAGAGCTTTTTTTTCACTGAACATCCTTCCTTCTTTTGCCTATAACTTCTTCTCTAGTCATCAAAATAGAATGATTTTTGAATTGGAGTAAACTAGAGACATAGGGCTACAAATTGTCTGAAGAAATAGAGTTTTAATTCACTCTATAAGAATTTCAATTTCTGGATAGAAATTAAGTACAGGGCACTATTTCAATATAAAAATAGTTTGAAAATTTTTGGGATATAACTTTCAGATTACTGAACCAAATTGAATGATCTTGGTGTCATTAGAAACTTAAGAGATGGGAGAACAATTTTCTAGAAGAAAGTATTGCAAAATTACTTCATATGCATTGTCTAAATGATCAAGAACAGTAGACCCAAAAGTCAATTTTTTTAGAAAAATCAGAAATGATTCAATGAGTTATGAATTGTGATTTTAATGGTTTTAATGAGATATAAACCTAAGTATAAATTATAATTAGGTGAGTTTTGATATATGATTGATTATGTGATGAGAATAATGGAAAAAATACCTGGGAATGTCATAAACATGCATTGTGCATATTTCATATACATACATATACATTAATAAACACTTATAATTGTGCAAATTATGATATGTGTGTATTGCTTGATATAGAGGAGTAACTGGAACGACAACATCCAGACATTGCCTGAACTTTCAGGTATTAGCTTCAGGAGTGACCTGTGAGTAACCTAGACAGTTTCTCTTAATTAAATATTTGCTTTAAAATGTGTTTTGAATGATGATATAAATATGATTTTGATTGTGTTAATTCCAGACAATGAAGGTCCAATGATTTTGATACATGAATGAGATATTGAAGTGCTACTTGTATGTGAATGTGACGAACTAAATGCTTCTTGCTATGACTGATTGATTGTGAGAGATGCATTCCGTACACGAACGCATGATCAGATAATGAGAGTTGTGAGCTGAGTAGCCACCGAAAATGAGCTTAAAGCTCCAAATGTGATTAAGAGCCAAAGACTCCCTATGTAAAATGGGCCCTGTATCCCCAATGGATAAGGGACAGTATAAATGAGCCTTGTTGGACCCTAAACTTTTCTTAGAAGTTAGAACTATTAAATGAGAAATTTTTTGCGATTAGTCATGAGTAAAAAACAAATGAGTGAAAATTCTTGAATTAGAAATGATAGACAAGAGTAAAGCAGTGAATGAGGAACGTCGATAGGTTCATGTTTTGATTTGGTATTTTGGTGGATAAGAGATTATGAAATGAGAAGAATTAAGGTAAAAGTTAGAAGTGAAATGAAAGAAAAAATGAAGTTGAATTTGTGTAGTAAGTTGATGAAGGATATGTATATATGTGTATTTCTATTATTAGTGTTCATGATTAATCATGGACTATAATTTCTTTATAGATGATTTTGATTTGAAATGGAGTTAAGAATGAGGAGTAAATGAAGTAGAAAAGGTGATTTTGGTATGAGTTGTGTTAAGGAAAGATTTTTGAAACAAAATGGGTGGTTGATCTGGAAAATTTTCACTGAGTATGCTTCAATCTTTTAGCCACAACTTTTTCTCTAGTTATCTGAACGAGATGATTCTTGATTTGAATTACACTAGAAAATATGGCTACATTTCTTATGAAGACATCAAATTTAAATTCTATCTTTAAGAATCTCAAAATTTGTCATGAAGTTGAGAACTGGGCGCAGTATATTGGTGGAGGAATGTAAAGTTCATACTCTGACTTCAGGGGAAATTCTGAATTGATCTAGATAGAATTAGGCAAAGTTATCTTCTAGAAAGATGTAGAACTTTCTTTTATCTTTCCAAAGGTATATAGTATGAGAATTTTAGACATTAGAGTTGAAAGTTATGGTCTTTTTAAGTGGAGATGTTTAGCAGTATAGATAGTATCGCCTGTGATGACGTCATATTGTCTGTTAAAATGTATCTTTTGTGATGACGTCATATCGTCTGTGATGACATTATATCGTCTATAAAATGTATCATCTGTGATGATGTCATATTGTCTATGTTTGACTTCTGCTTCTTCTATGTTTGACCTTTTGCTTCTTCTATGTTTGACCTTCTATGCACTATTGTCTGGTTCATTTTTGACCCCTCAAATGATAGAAATTGTCTTCTAGCCTAATAAAATTGTAGATCTTGAAGTCCTCTTTCAAACCATCCAAAGAACACCTTAATCCGATATCTATAAGGAAAGTTATGGCAATTTTCCCAATCTTATATCGTCTGATGACGTCATATCATTTAGTGATAACGTCATATTTTCTGGTCCCTTTTTGACCCCTCCAATGATAGAATTTGTCTTTCATGAAAGTTGTAGATCCTGAAGTTTTCAAACCATCTAAAGATCACCTTAATCCGATATTTGTAGGGAAAGTTATGACAATTTTCCAATCTTGTATCGTTTGAAGATGTCATATCATCTAGTGATGATGTCATATTGTCTGGTCCATTTCTGACCCCTTAGATGATAGAAATTGTCTTAAGGTCTTTAGTAAACTTGTAGGTCTTGAAGTCCTCTTTCAAACCATCCAAAGAACACCTTAATACGATATCTGTAGGGAAAGTTATGACAATTTTCCCAATCTTGTATGATCTGATGACATCATATTGTCTAGTGATGATGTCATATTGTTTGGTCCATTTTTGACCCCTCATATGATAGAATTTTCCTTTAAGGAAAGTTGTAGATATTGATGTGTTCTTTCAAACAATCCAAGAATGATCTCGATCCGACATCTTTAGTGAAAGATATGTGAATTGTACCAAAACAGGTTCAATATGATTGAGGGCTAAACCTTGTTTGATTCTTTCGGCCATAACTTTACTATCCGAACTCCAAATGAAGTGATTCTTGAACCTGTAGATTCTTAACACATTTTTTTGTCCATAAATAGAATTTGATAGCATTTGGGATTGATTCGAAAAAGGATTGATTGAATCAAAGTAAGGGTATCGATTAGAAGAGTGTGAATTGGATTTTTTTATTGAAAATACTTCAGTATTTTGATGATTTCTGGATCGGTAGAGCCCTAAATGAGATGATTTATAATTTTTGGGAAACTAGAGAATAGAGCTACAAATTAGCTGAAGGAAGTGAACTGTAATTTAGTCCCTAAGACTTTCAAAATCTGGATGGAAGTGGAGAATAGTGTACTGTTTTAGTCTAATAACAGTCTGAAAGTGTTTGTGGTAATACTTTAAGATTTCTGAACCAAATGGATTGATTTTGGTGTCATTAGAAACTTAAGACAAGGGAAAATTTTTCTGGAAGAAAGTGTTAAGGTTATAGGAATGTTCAATGGTATTTTTGGCAAGACACTTAAGGTTAAAAGAACATAAACTTATAAGGAAGGGTGAAATAGACTTTTTGGACTCATTAAGGGTAGAAATGGAAGAAGAAATTGTTTTCTTGCATTTTAAGAAGAGGGAAGAACCAAAATTGAAGAGAAAAAGAGAGAATGTCATAAAGAAGAGAGATAAATATGAAGAGAAGAAGAGAAGGAGAGAAACAAGAGAAAACAAGCTAGGGTTTAAAGTTTCTTAGTCTTTAAGAGAGATTTTGGAGCTGTTCAAGAAGAGAAAAAGGTAGAGGAAGAAAAGAGCTTCCCTTTGAGCCAAAGATCCCTTCATTTTGAAAAGAAAGAAGGTAAGATCATTTTGAATCTTTTGGATTTTTGAAAGGATTTTAGTTAATGGATTTTAGAAAATGTTTGGGTTTAAGTACTTTAGAATCAATTTTAGTGATTGTGCTTTGCAGGACTTTCAATTGAAAACCCTCTTGAGTGGGAATTTTGTTATTATATAAAGGGATCAAAAGAGGCAAGAGGAACAACAGAAGAGGCATTTTGAGCAAGTCTATAAGTAAGGAAATCAAGGTGGGTATATGTTTATAATAGATTAAATAAGCCACTAATGTTTTCTTTGAATCAAGAAAGTTTAATGTTTCCAATTGCATCATAAGTGTTGCATTTACTGCTTTTGAATGATTTGAGAAAGCGCTGCATATTTTGTATATAAATTTTGTTTGATTTATGAAAATGATTTTGAAAGGAAATCAAGCTTCGAAGATGTGTCATTTTAGGCAATAAGTTTACAAGTCATGAATTACATGTTATGTGGGTTTGTGGTGGTCTCCTATGTTAAGTCAAGTGCACTTCAATTAAAGGCTTTGGTGCTCCTTTATGGACTCCTATAAGTTCACAGATACAGGACCATTATGTAGAAATGTGTAGTACATTTTATTTTTGGATCCACTCGAACCATTTTGATATGCTTATGTGCTCATGACAAGAGTGATGCATACATAGTTTGCATCTCCCAAACCATTCTAATGTGCTTATGTGTTTATGTTATGTGAACAAGTTTAATGCATTCATTTTTTGTAATTTAAGTGTTTGACTACATGATGAGAATTTTTAGAAACAAGTGCTTTATGGACTCAACGAGAATTTTCTATGACAAGTGAATGTTTTCAAAGGTTTTTTGCTTATTTTCCATTATAATCTGTTACCCACGAGCTTTCAAGCTCTCCCCCTTTCTGTCCCATCTTCAGGTGATAGCTAAGAGTTCAAGTGATCAAAAGCCTAAGGGAATTGCTTCAAATTTGCTATTTTGTATTTTGCAACAAGCCAATTGTGTGGCTTTTGATATGTAAATAAAGTTTTTCAAACTCTTTTGCTTTAGTAATGAAATAATAGATTGAAGTATTTTCGATTGTGTATGTTCATATTGACTTCCTTATAAAATGGTTGAGTTGAAGTAATAAGTTTATTTATAATGTTTGACTGTTGTGGGTACGCCACCCTTGTAGGATGATGCCTAATAAGGGTTCATGGAAATAACCCTATAGGAGATATTTCATGGGAATACGCTCACGTTTCATGACATCAGATCAAACGTTAGGCTCCGAAATCAAGCGGGGTCCAACAGTTGTGGAATCAGAGCAAGAGTTGGGTTCCTAAAACAGTGCCCAACAACATGTCATTGCTATTATTTCGTAACACGTGGCTTACTTACAAGTTACAAAACCGCTATGTGGAGAAACAGGTGGAAGTAAGCTATTGATTATAGACCCACGATGATAGTAATATGTAGCATACGTTGAGCTAACGATATTAAACAACTGCTACATGGGAGGCAACGCATGAATTAGCTTAGGTTTTATTTTAAAATTCCATGTTATTTTATTCTTATTTTGATGTTAAAATAGTATTTATTTGAGTTTGATGTGTTTTAGGATAGAGACTTAAGCATCTTGACAAGATTATGCATAATTATGATGTTTGGGTATGCATGTTAAAGGTTTATAACTCGAAAGTGCAAAATTTTTAAGTTTGTTCTTCTAATTTTCAAGTTGCACATACTTATAGAGAGTTATATGCTCTCTATGCACATTAGTGTAAACTTACAAAGTTAGACACATGCTCGTGTATCTAACCATGTAAGTTCGTAAAAAGCTACAATATAGTGACCTATATGACTACACAAATGTGTAGCAGATCGTGTAAGTTTACAATACAACTTAAAAAAGGCCCTAATCATTCTTTCTCATTTTCTATCTTCTTTCCCACTCACAACTTTGGCCCCTCCAATCTCCCATCCTAATTCTTACATTTTCCCTATGAATTAGAGATACCCAAGTAAGTTTTCTTGTTGTTTTCACTTGTTTATGTATGAATCATTATGTGTTTGCATTATTTATGAATTTTTCAATAAAATATGTCAATTTTACAATTTATGGATTTTGTGAGATTTCTTGAGATTTTATGATTAATTGTTCTTTAGTAGTTGAATTTAATTCTTACCTAATTTATTTAGCGATTCAATTTGATTAATTGCATGTAAATTGGGTGAAAATTCAACATGAATTATGGAATTGTGCGATATTCCTCGCCAAGTATTAAATTGTGACAATTTGCATGAAATTAGGGCTATTTAGTTATTTTTATAATTAATTGACGATGAGTTTGTGTTTAATTGTATGTCATTTTTGCTTTTTACACGAGTTTAATGTGTAATTTCATTAATTTTTCATAGTTGTGAAATAAGGGTTTTTAATTTCAAATTTAGGGTTTAATTCATAATTAAACGAATATGTTAGTTTAATTTGTTAATTAAAATATTTTTAAATTTAATTTTGTGATCAATTAGGTTATTAGTTAATTTTCTAATTATTTTTACTTTATTTATTTATTTGTGTTAATTCATTTTGATTTCGTTGTTATTTTGTTTTCACGTTTAAAAATTTAGTGAGCATAATAAATTTAACTATGGAGAAAAGGGTACTCTCGTAATTTATCAGCGAATGCCTTACACTTATTTTAAAGGTTTATAACTCGAAAGTGTAAAATTTTTAAGTTTGTTCTTCTAATTTTCATGTTGCATATATTTACAGAGAGTTATACGCTCTCTATACACATTAGTGTAAACTTACAAGGTTAGACACATGCCTGTGTATCTAACCGTGTAAGTTTGTAAAAAGCTACAATTTAGTGACCTACATGACTACACGAATGTGTAGCAGGCCGTGTAAGTCTACAATACACCTTTAAAAGGCCCTAATCATTCTTTCTCACTTTCTTTCTTCTCTCCCACTCACCACTTTGGCCCCTCCAATCTCCCATCCTAATTCTTACATTTTTCCTGTGAATTAGAGATACCCAAGTAAGTTTTCTTATTGTTTTCACTTGTTAATGCATGAATCATTAAGTGTTTGCATTATTTATGAATTTTTCAATAAAATATGTCAATTTTACAGTTTATGGATTTTGTTAGATTTCTAGAGATTTTTCGATTAATTGTTGTTTATTAGTTGAATTTAATCCTTACCTAATTTATTTAATAATTCAATTTGAACAATTGCATGTGGATTGGGTGAAAATTCAACTTGAATTATGGAATTGTGCGATATTACTCGCTATAATTTGCATGAAGTTAGTTATTTTTATAGTTAACTGACGATGAGTTTATGTTTAATTGCATGCCAATTTTGATTTTTACACGATTTTAATGTATAATTTCATTAATTTTGCATAGTTGTGAAATAAGGTTTTTAATTTCAAAGTTAGGGTTTAATTCATAATTAAACAATTATGTTAACTTAATTTGTTAATTAAAATATTTTTAATTTTAATTTTGTGATTAATTAGGTTATTAGTTAATTTTCTAATTATTTTTACTTTATTTATTTATTTGTGTTAATTCATTTTGATTTCGTTGTTATTTTGTTTTGCACGTTTAATAATGAGCATAATAGATTTAAGTGCAGGGAAAAGGGTACTCTTGTAATTTATCTGCGAATGCCTTACACTTATTTTAGGTTTTAGGCACAATGATGAAATCACGACGAGAAGAGGAGATCCCAAGGAATCAACAAAGAGAAGAAGGTTTCTCAACCATCCCCCAGCCCCCAGAGTGATTACGAATGTTATTATTCAATGTTAGGGCCTAAGAGGAACAATACTAGAGGCGTAAGGATAAAAAGTTTGGGAGTGGCATATTTATAGACTGGGAGGTGATGGAGAAAGTTGGCTTAGCACAGCAAGTTCAAGTCCTCGTTAACGTTAGCGTGTGGTCCCAAATCTTTGATATTGTAAAGCCGTCTTATTAAGAGTTGATGTTTGAGGTGCTCTCCACATTCTTCATGGAGAGAGATGGGCACAATGGGGATCGTCCTAACAAGATCTAGTTCCAGATGAGGGGAGATATGTTCTAGATGAGCTATTCAAAATTTTCCATCATAATGGGTCTTTACAATCAAAGTTCGTGGGGATTTTAGAGTACATCACACTATGAACATAATTTTTGTATGGATTGTCTCCTTGACACTTCTGGCCTATGATTAGCACGGGGAAGACTACGACTTGTTAGACTATGACCCAAACAAATCCAAGGCATCCAAATTATGACATCCCGCACTTAGATACATTCATGGAATTCTGAGTCACACATTGAGTGGTCAAGTTGATAGTCAGAGAGTCCTAAAAAACCTGCATGTGTTTTATTTATTGAGCATAAGTGAGAGGATGTCGATCCACCTGGGGGCACGTGCTTGCCCAATTTATTAGACATTGGAGCGAGGAAAGGAAGGTCAAAATGATCTATGTGGGGCCTTTCTTGATCAGACTTGCACAACAAATGGGGGTATTTAATCAATTACCACAGATGCGATAGGTAGGCACCATGACGACACTCAACCTAGATGTTATAAAGCATATGAACATTTTGTGTCAACGACAAAGACCCACAGGTGACATATATAGACTTATTGGGTACCTTGACGAGTCAGCAGTATAAGGACGACCTAGGGAGGAGCCACCGTAGCCACATTCATTGTCATCCCAGACAAGAGGGATTGTACCAAAGGAGGTTAGCCTAGATGTATTGAGAGCGTAAACACCTCAATAAAATCAGTTGATGATATCTCGATTAGAGAGACAATAAGCAAAGCAGATGGGAAAGCTCAAGTCCACTGTTGAACCTATGAGAGAGCGATTGTTATTAATAGTAAGCTGCCAAGGCATCAATTTTTAGCCTCCATCATCTAGCCAGGGTACTTCATCAGTAACTCCTCCACCTTTGGAGGATTATCGACCTAATGACCCTTCATTGTCTAGCAGGCCTTAGATACAGCACGACAGAGGGTGATGCTTAATGTTGGCCCCAAAATTTTTTTTTCATTGAAGTTAAGCATGATTTAAATAATTTTTGAGGTTTTGACAGATTGATTATTTTGGAGTTATTTAATAATATCAAAGTTAGTAGGATTTATTGCATGGGTTAATGTAATTAAAGTGTTAAGGTTATAAGAAGGTTCAAGGGCATTTTTGGAAGATTACTTAAGCATTAAAGTTATAAGGCTTA
>JANITX010000008.1:33711599-33722195 GCA_027564395.1 Erythroxylum ulei
ACCACCAGAATTATCACAAATTCATGATGTGTTCCATATGTCAATGTTGAGACGGTACCGATCGGATCCTATTCATGTTATATCGAGGCATGAGATTGAAGTTGCAAATGACTTGACTTATAAGGAGGAGCCTATGGAGATATTAAATAGACAAAGTAGAAAATTAAGGAGGAGGGAGATTCCAATGGTGCGAGTTTGTGGGGTCATCATCGTTCCCCAAGAGAGGCAACTTGGGAGGTACAGGATGAAGTTCGACATCAATATCCTCATTTGTTTAGATCCTCAAGTACGTAATTTAATTTCGAGGACACAATTCTTTTAAAAGGGGGAGATCTGTAAAGCCCACAAAACTAAATTAAAACCAAACCCCCAACATAGCCCATTAAGCCATTCAAAAGAAGAGTATATAAATAAGCAATATGCTGGAAAAATGCATTAAAACCAACGAAAGTCCACCATCTTCTTCATCTTTTCTCTTCATTTCCAGCTAGTAAGTGTGTCTAAAAACACACTATTTCATCTACATGCAACTCTTTCCTCATAAGTCTCCTCATTTTGTTTGTTTTGCATAAAAATTAGAGGGAATTGTGGAGGTTGACAACCCCATAGTGCCTTACATTTAGGTAAAAATTCCAACAACTATATGTCATTTTATTTGTGATTTTTTATCATCTTATACTACTTTGTAGTTAGATTACATATTATGGTTGTTTGGGATAATTTTTGGAAGTTACATGAAGGGAGAGAAGCGGAGAAAATGGGGGCTGGAAAATGATGAAAGAAGAAAAGAGAGGCAAAGAGGGGAGGGTGAAGATGATGGCATTGTTTTGAAAATTTAAGTTGTATGTAGGGGCAGAATGGGAAGTGTAGAAAGTTAAGGGTGAATCTGGAATTTAAGTTGCATGTAGGGGTAGAATGGGAAGTCCAGAAAGTTAAGGGTGAATTTGGAATTTAAGTTGCATGTAGGGGCAGAATGGGAAATGCAGAAAGTTAAGAGTGAAGCTGGAATTTAAGTTGCATCTAAGGGCAGAATGGGAAGTGCAGAAAGTTAAGGGTAAAACTGGAATTTTGTTATAAGAAGGGCATTTTTGGTATTAATTGGGTAAAATGAGACTTTTAATTAGTTAAGGGTATTTTAGTAATTATGGGAATGTTGGATTATTAGTGTAATTGGGTAAGAATTTTTTGGTAAATTAGTTTAATAAAATGTTGCAAATTCTAGCTCCGAAAGTCCGATTAAGGAGCAATTAGGATTATCAACTAGTTGAGTCCGAAATTGAGGTAAGGATTACCTTGGACTTTACTTTTAAAATTAACTTGGACTTTACTTTTAAAATTAAGTACTATTTTATTATTAGTAAATTATTTTTTGAATTAGTGATTAATAATTACATACATGAATTATATTTACTTTAATTATCAAATAATTAATGTAGTAAAAGGTGTTTCATTGTCATATTTTGTGACATTTTATTAGATGTATTGCTTGTTAAATTGACGAAAAATGTTTGGTATTAGATACTAAATGTGGTTCTCATATATGTAATAACATGGAGTAGATTGTTGAGGAAAGGTGAAGTTGATCTGCGTGTTGGCAATATAGCAAGAGTTGGTACATTAACTGTAGGAACTTGGAGTTTAGCTTTGCCTTCTAGCCTTATATTAGAACTTAATAATTGTTATTATGTTCTTGTTATTACAAGAAATATCAGTTCTATTTCTTATTTGGATTTGATTGGATTTGCCTTTATTATTAAGAATAACATCTGTTCTTTTTATAAAGATGATGTTTATTATGGATCTAGATTAGTTACAAATGGTTTGTATGAGTTAGATCTTGAAAGGCCAATTCTTAACATAAAGAAAGTTAAATGAATAAAATCCATCTTATTTATGGCATTATAAGTTAGGTCATATCAATAAAACTAGAATCACGAAGTTATATAAAGATGGATATTTGGATCCTTTTGATTATGAATAATATGAAACTTGTGAATCTTGTTTACTGGGAAAAGATGACCAAGCTAACCTTTAGTGGAAAGGGACAAAGTGCTAGTGAGTTACTAGAATTAATACATTCAGATGTATATGGACCTATGTCCACTAGTGCTCGAGATGGATACTTGTATTTCATTATGTTCACCTGTGATCATTCTAGATATAGTTATGTGTGCTTAATGAAACAAAAGTCAGAATCTTTTGAAAAGTTTAAGGAATCTAAACTTGAGGTTGAGAAACAAACTGGTAAAATTATTAAGACACTTAGATCGGATTGAGTTGGTTAATACTTAGATCACGAGTTTTTTGGTTCCTTAAAAGAGAATGGGTTCTCTCACAAAGGACTCCTCTTGCAACTCTACAACATAATGGAGTTTTTGAGAGAAGAAATCGTATACTATTATATATGATATGTTCCATGATAAGTCATGCAGTCCTTCTTATCTCCTTTTGGGGATATGCCATTGAAACTGCTATTTACCTTCTAAATAGAGTTTCGTCCAAATCGGTTAACAAAACATCATATGAGATATGGATCGGTAGAAGACCAAGATTGTCATACTTAAAGATTCAGGGATTTGATGCTTATGTAAAGCATGCAATATCTGATAAGCTTTAAGCTAAATAAGATAAATGCAAATTTGTGGGGTATTCGAAAGAGAGTTTTAGATATCAATTTTATTATCCTGTTGAGCAAAAAGTGTTTGTCTCAAGACATGCTACATTTTTAGAAAGTGAATTTATTCTCAAAGAAAGTAGTGGAAGTGAGGTTGAACTTAGTGAAGTTCAAAAGCCACAGAGACATATCGAGATTGAACAAGAACCTCAAGTTGATACATATGATGCACAACTGAGAGTTGAAAAGAGACATAGCCTGGGACACACTAGTAGGACACATCGTCCCCCAACTAGATTAGATATACGTATAGAATAGGGGAAGGATAATGTATCACTCATACATGATGAGCCTAATAATTTTAAAGAAGCAATGTCTGACATTGTTTCTTTAAAATGATATGAAGCTATGAGATCTAAAATGGAATCCATGTACACTAATCAAGTATGGACTTTGGTGGATGCACTTGATGGTATTGTACCTATTAGATGCAAGTGGGTTTTTAAGAGAAAAACTAACATGGATGTTAATTTACATACATACAAAGCAAGGTTAGTGACTAAAGGTTACAAAAAAAACAAGGAATTGATTTTGATGAAACCTTTTCGTCGGTAGCTATGTTAAAGTCCAAAATGATCTCATTGGCTATAGTTGCATATCATGATTATGAGATCTAGCAGATTGATGTCAAAACTACATTTCTTAATGGAAATTTGTAGGAGGATGTACATATGACACAACCCGAAGGTTTTGAATCCAAGAAATTTCCTAATCAAGTATACAAGTTGCAACAATCCATTTATGGACTTAAACAAGCATCATAGAGTTAGAACATTCATTTTGATGAGACAATCAAAGAGTTTAAGTTTATAAAAAATTGTGGATGAACCATGTGTCTATAAGAAGGTTAGTGAGAGTACAGTCGTTTTCTTAGTGTAAATATTTGCTTATTTAAGAATTTCTCCATGAAGGATATGGGAGAAGTAGCCTATATTCTGGTGATAAAAATCTATAAAGATAGATTAAAGAGGTTGCTTGGGCTATCCCAATCCACATATATAGGCAAAGTTCTAAAGAGGTTTAGCATGGCTAATTCCAAGAAGGGGATTCTTGCCTATGTTGCATGGGATTTCTCTCTCACAGAGTATGTGTCTAAAGACATAAGCGGAGAGAGATAAAATAGATTGTATTCCATATACTTTGTCAATTGGATCAATCATATATGTGATACTATGTATGAGACTAGATGTCTCGTATGCTTTGAGCATAATGAGCATGTTTCAAGCCAATCTAGGTGAGTGTCACTGGACAATTGTGAAAAAAATCTTACAGTACTTGAGAAGAACTAAAGATGTTTTCTCGATTTATGGAGGAGCTAAACTAAGAGTTCAAGGATATTCAGATGCTTGTTTTCAGTCAGATCCTAATGATACCAGATCACAATTAGGGTACATCTTCATAATTAATGGTGGTGTGGTAAGTTGGAAGAGTTCCAAGCAACCAACCATTGTAAATTCAATGACTGAGGTAGAGTATATTTCAATGTCAGAGGTCATAAAGGAAGTGGTTTGGATTAAGAAGTTCATAACTGAAATTGAAGCGGTTCTTAGCATTGTTGAGCCTATAGTATTGTACTGTGACAACAACAATGCTATTGCACAGGCAAAGGAACCAAGGTCTCATCAACGGTCCAAACATGTACTCAGGAAGTTTCACTTGATCAGGGAGATAGTGGAATGAAAAGACATAGTATTGGAGCAAGTTCCCACTAAAGACAATCTTGTGATCCTCTCACTAAGTCGCTATCTCAAAAGAAACATGATCAACATATGGATGGATATGGTATTAGATACATAGGTGATTGACTTTAGTGCAAGTGGGATATTGTTAGTTTATGCCCTTGTAGCCAATCATTTGGATGTAATTAGATGTATGACATTATTGTTTATTAATGAAAAAGGCATTCTTGATCTTTTGTATAAAGTTAATTACTTTTGATATTTTAATATTAAGATAAAATTCCTATAATAATTACTATATATTTGAAATTATGATGAAATCATAATTGTGAGACTCAATTTACATTTACATATTATTCCTAAATATTCTTAGTTGTAGTTTCATCAAAAAGAGATATTGTTGAAACGGTAAAACTAGCATATATTATGTTTCTTTCTTAAGAAGAAAGTAATTGATCTCATAAATTAAAGTATAGATTAAACTAATGTGTGGGTGATTATTAGAGAATAAGTCACTGAACTAATCCTACTATGAGAATCCCAAATAGAATATTACTTATGTGTTTGTGGATTTTCTCATAATGATGGTTGTATAATTGATCCTTAGACTTGAGATTACCAAAGTATCTCGTGTGATGTTGCTTATGAACTGTTATAGGATAATTTAGTCGGTAGTACTTAGATGCCGTATGAACTATATGGAGATGGTTGAATAAGTCAATAAAGAAGTCGTCATGCTAAGGTAATTAGAGAGAATATTCTACTGTTCTTGATTAGTAGTGATTTATGGAATTCTTTAGTCAGACTAAATTGACATTTGAAAAGATGTTTTCAAATTTCAATTATGAATCAATTATTAATTAGCAAGAACAAATGTGATTGGACCAAAAGAGTAGACATTATATCCATACTCTATCCAATTGGAATATTGATTGGCGAAAGGATTAAATTATACATCATAACCATGTATGGACAAGTTAAGTCAAATTATTTTGACATTCTTGACATTTTGAATAGTCATGACATGTTGCTAGACATTAATATTAATTTATAATTATAAATTGTTTAATTGAAGAATTAAAGATAAATTAAAATTTTTGGAGAATTAAAGATAAATTAAAAAAAGTTTTAATTTATCTGATTCTAATTGTGAATTATAATTTATAATCATTGTGAGTATACATTAGTAACCTAACGGGTCACACATCAAAGAGCAATTTGTGAAAAAGAAATCAATTTAATTAAGTTGAACTTAATTATAAAATTTAAGAAACTTTAGGAACCAAATATAAGATATTTGATTTTATTAAAATTAAATTAATTATAATTATAATTTTATTTTATTCTTGGGAGAATCCTGCAGTTGTAACTGTGAGCGAGAAGATGTAATCTCCTCCTCCCGTAAGCTCCAAGTAATTTTCCCCAATTATATAGTATAGTAGGCATTAGAAGTAGTGAATCATGGTATAGCTTTCTGGTAATCCTGTTATTAAGAAGGCAGTGCTAATAAGCATATACACTAGTAAATCCTATTTATAAGTGCATAACGCCACTGATACAGCAGTCTTGTTGACTAATGAAGGTATCTACAAACCCACAAATAAAAATTTCTTTTCTAGCCATTCTTGACAGCCATAACCACAACAATCAATCAATCACCAGTGCACAACCAACACTTACAAATGAAACAAATAGGGTTGACAATTCAAAGAAAGCCTTTTACACATAAGAACACCATAAGTATACAATCCACACCAGTAGAAGTTCGCTAGTATTTTTTCATAGCTATCCAAGTTATTTGACTTTAATATCACCCTTGGCATCATCAGATGGGAGAGATTTGGGAGTAGGAGATTTCCCAGTGATAGCTTTCTTTGCCTTAATAAGAGACTGTTTCATCTTTGTCAATATATTATTTGAATGCTTTTGAGTAGGCTTAGCTGGAACTTCCGATGGCAGGTCCTGGGATGTTTTTGAGTCGTCACCATCCTTGGTAGCAACCTCCAAGTCTTTTACTTCAGATTTTACAACCTCAGTTTGCTCGTTCTCCACGGTATCTCCACTGGTTTTTGCAGCTTCATTGTCTGGCTTCACATCTTCAGCTCCATCTGTGTCTAGTAAACCTATTCTAATGTTCTCTTTACAGCCTTCTAAAGCTGGAACTTCAACATCTTCACAAACTTTCTCACTCTCCATTGATCTTTCGGCAACTTCAGTATTGGAAAGACTCAGTTTAACATCTTCCAACTTGTTAAGCTGAGGTACGTCTTCATTTCTCTCGACATTCTTGGCCTCAACTGCCACAACCTGTTTCTCTTCCCCTATCTTCTCCGCCTCCACCAATACCTCCTTTAGTGGTGGCATTTCGACTGTATCCGTTTCGTCAATTCCCCTATCTTTATCCTCTTTGCTAATCTTTTCTTCAGTGGAAATTGGAGGAGAACTTTCTGTTTTCTCTGCCTGTAATTCAGCTTGAATCTCATCAATAGTTGAAACAACTGATTCTGCAGTTGCGCCAGTTTCTCCTATAACGGTTTCAACTTCCTTGACTAATGTGTCACATTCTGTTTTGTCCGCTTGTAAATCATCTTGAACCTCCTCAGTTGTTGAAACAACTGGTTCTGCAATCGCACCATTTTCTCCTTTAACGGTTTCAACTTTCTTAATCGATGTGTCACCTTCAACTTTACCCACCAATTCCCTCTCGTTGTTCAGTGCTTCCCCCTTGGTTACACACTTTGGATCAGCCTCCTCATTTTTAGTCTCAACTTGGTTAGTAACTTCAGTTTGTCCCTCTGATTTTGACTCCACGTCAGAGACAGTTGGCTCTGATTTTTCATCACTAGACGTAATCTCAACTTGTATATCTGACTCAGATTGTAACTCAGGCTTTTCATTGCCTTCAGTATCTACTGTTTCTTGATGTTTACCTTGTTTTGTTACTTCAGATTGTTCCTCCAATCTGACCTCGGGTTCAGAAGGTACAGGTTCTGATTTATCACCAGCTAACTCTGATTCTTCAACATGTTTTGGCACAACTGCTCCCGATTCTTCAATTGGTAGAGTTTCCACTAGTTCTTTTGGTTTCTCTATAGCTTCAACTGCGCCTGTTTTATCTTCTTGTTCAGCAACTTCAGATTTTTCCTCTGTTTTAACTTCGACAGCGATTGGTTCTTCTGGTTTCTCAACTTCTTTGGACACTACTGAATCTTCAACAGCATTCGACAGAACCGGCTCCGATTTGTTGACATGAGAAACAACTGATTGTTCTAATGGAATGTTCGTAGTTTCAATTGATGATTCTGTAGCATTAACACCATGAGTATTGTCCTTGTCGACTTTCTCCTGTGATGCATCTTCTGGTTTCTCTATTGTTTCTCTGACAACATACTCTGCAGATGGCTTTTCATCAACAGGTTGGCTAATAATCACATCTGCTTCTGGACCTGCAGTCCAAGAAGCAGGAGTTGAGGCCTTTTCTCCCTCCACTTTATCTTCACCATGAAGATTCACAACAGAGTGTTCATCAGTTTTCTCAACTACAGCAGTTGGTGGAAGTTCAGTGAGCTTATTATCTGAATCAGATACCAAGATTTGTTGATTCAACAGGTCCTCAGCAATAGGGTTTTCTACTTTGTCACTTTCATTTGGTAAACATACTGTTTCTTTCTCCATCGGCTCGCCCTCTTCAATCACCTTGTTTAGGACTGCCTATAATTGATAAAAGATGATCAGCTACAGTGAAATAGCATGTTTAAAATTGAAATAATACAGCGAAATTTTGTAGCCAGAATTCAGCATCGCGACCCTATGATCATTACTAGTACTACCCCCTCCTAACTAGAATTATGCCCATGTTTCCTTGAGACGACAAAATTTTCATTCTTGTAAAAGAAGTATGACAGGGCTTTCACTGCTCTGAGAAGCATGATTGTTGGCCAATTCTCTGCTCTCGACAATGAAGGGTTTCACAACTGCACTGGCTTAATCAACAGAATAGATAGTATAGATATCGGAGGGACAAAATCCACTCTTATGCACTCGGAGAAGATAATTCAAAAAATAATCCATCTGATGTGTGCCTTTCGTAAAACATGGAAGTAAGAGAGACTTGAGAAATAGTTTTTAGTGATGATGGAAAAGAACAAACAAATAAAAAGATCATACAGGAAGCAGTAACTAGTCAGAGGAATGAATGATCTTATAAGGAATAGTAAGTATGGAGGAAAGTATAATCATGAACAAGTTGATGAATACACTCGTGTATGCTACTAGTCTGATCAGGAATGAAAAGGGTAAACAAAAGAGTGAGCATACCTGATCAGGTGTAGTGATGGGAAGGGGTTGTGATTCCTCAGAAGCAGTTGGAGTAGTAGACATGGCTATTCAAGGAAAAGATGATAAAATGAAGATCAAAAACAATACTTGATAAGAAAAAAAGAGAAAAGGGAAAGGAACGTTATTTATGATGATGGGGGAGTATGCAACAAAGGTAAAAAAACAACAGAAAGAAGGAAGGAAATTAGTGTGAGTGACAGACTGTACCACATGATCATCCCCATCATCCAAAGAAAAAGGAAAATGCTTGAAGGCTATCAAAATTTGAAGGGGAAAAAAAGAAAGAGCGTGATCAGAACTTTTGGCTGAATGGGCAATGGCTATCGGACAAAGGTATAAAGTTGTTGGGACCGCAAAATGCTATCTATCATCTCATCTTACTTTAAAATGTTAAACGGTCTCCAGTCCCCAGCTTTCTTCAACTTGTAGTTTACTTCCACTGTTACATATAAATGTATGAAATATGAATAGTTTCGACTACTTACTTTACGGTGTTGGCGTGTGCTTGCGTTGCATCCAAAAAGTTAGTATTCACTTCCACCACTACAGCTTATACATAGGACAGGAGTACAGGTATTAACGTTTAAAAGTATACTTTAATATGTATGTATGTATGTATGTATGTATGATAGGGGACGGGGACTTAGATGTCAAAATCTTATGTTTTTGATGTGAGGGGACTGAGGAGATGCATCCGGTCAGTCTGGAGCGTAAAAAAGGTTATTGTTACAGTTGTTTGTCGAAACCCAAAACATACAAGGACTTTGGGCCGGGCGTCTCATAACATATTATTCCGAATCTCCGTCTATTCGGTAACAATTGTGCACATTTATGCCCTACCGGCTACCCCTTTGTGTCGTGCTTTTATGATGCTGATGAGACAACTGGAGTGAAAATCTCTCACATAAAGTTGTCCAATCACATGTTCTTAGCTGCAGCATTTACAAAATTATTGAAAAGTAATGATGTGAAGATGGCAAAAAAGATGACTACAAAGCAAAGGACCAACTTATAATCCATGCAAAGACGGGTCAATCTCAGCTAGCCAACGCAGACGGGAAGCTCAGGTGGTAGGCCGAAAACCCCATTGTACCAGCGATCATGGGCATGGGTTTATCTAAGAGTTCTTATAAAGAATAAAGATATAGAGTTCTTTACAAAAAGCAAAATTTGGGAATAATTAGACGGATATGAGTAAAATTAAAAATAGAAAAAGCAAGAAGCATAAAATATTATTACGAACAGAAAAAGGTTATATTATAAGTATTTACTATTAATTTGTAAATTAAACTGATAAGATTAGAATCCTTATAATTTCTATTATTAGATGCTTAAACTTATTTTTTGCTATATGAAACAAGAAGATAATAGATAATAGATACAATCTGAAAATTTTTTATTTTTTCATTTTGGTGTTAAACTTTTGAAATTTTCAATAAGTGATTAAACTTTCAAAACTCTTATAACTCTGGTTTAAAAAATCACTTATTATTATTATTTATTTAAAATCAACATGCTTTGATTTTTTATATTAATTTTAGAATCTTAACCTCCATAAAAAATTTTATATATGTTTATCACTAAAATATTTGTATCCTTTTTAGTGATTATTCTGCCTTTGGTATATATTGAGTGTCACAACTAAACATATGAAAGTTTGATAATTGCATTAGATCAAGAAATTTTCCATTTTTTATTAATGGATAGGGATGACAATTGTACCCGAACCCGATGGGGGCGGGTATGGGGGGTTAACAAAAATACCCGTCGGGTATGGGGCGGGTATGGGGATGCCACCCCCATACCCGTTTACCCGTTATATAGTAATTACAATTTTGCCATTATATATATACACATACAAACCCTAATAACTAATTCAATTCTTCCTCAATCCATTCCCTAGTG
>JANITX010000008.1:33722295-33732682 GCA_027564395.1 Erythroxylum ulei
TGCTATCAATAATCGCATCAGGGTCGAATCAAGATGAGACTCAATAAGCATGCCTAGAACTACGAGCTTTAGACTTGACACCCAGTTCTTACTCAATCCAATGTCTAAGTTTAGAACTCATCTTAAAATTCTACCAATCAAAATCTACCTTGTTAACTTATCGGACCTAATCCGAGCACTTTTGCATCCATCCTTAAGCTTTGGAATTTTTTGTAATCACGGAAGACGGAAGACCCATCACAAGTCAAGTAGACGACGGTCCTTGGCCACTTAGGTCACCATAAATTTGATGTCCCACCATTGACTTCAACATCCTTGGACACAGTCCTTTGTGGACTAGGATTTAAGATCATGTTTAGGGTCTCGCATTTCGTATTTTGCCCGTTTGGATTTTAACGCATGTTCTCATGTGTTACAATCAAGGGATTCAATTTTTCCTTCAATTGTAATAAGAAGACTTTTCTTGAACTATAATAAATAATATTTTAAAATTAAAATAATAGACTCAATCACCAAATTCGCAGAGTAAGGTCGACAAGAGAGTTTGTCTTTAATTGAATCTATAAGCGATTAAAGTGATTTTTCCACCCTTCGGAACGGTTCTATTGTTTTCTAAGTAGAGTTCAAGTGAGCCTGCCCTGGAGGGTAGGGCAGGTAAGCATAGTTGAGACTGTCTTTCCTTTTATTCTTAGTTGCTTGGTTTAATTGATTTAACGGTTAAAACTTAAAAGTTTAAACTAGTTAAAAGTCTGCTCAATTAATTTAACAGTTAAAACTTTAAACTAACTAAAAATCGGTTCAATTGATTTAACAGTTAAAACTTTAAATTAATTAATTTTTTTATTCGATTTTCAACTTTTTGGTTCGATTTAATATAATAATTTTTGTTGTTAAAAATATATCAGTTTTTAATCAATTGGTTAGTTTTTATAAACTATAATTAATTAATTAATTTTCATTTAACAACGTGCTTTTTCAATTAAAGTTTAAAAATTTGTATAGATAAGAATAACATTTTTCAATCATCTTTTAAATTCTTTAATTTTATTTAATTTTTAATCAGTTTTATGATAGTCTAATACCGATTGAACTTTTTAAACCTTAAACTTTTTATCGTATTAGTTCAATTTCTGACTCGATCTTTAAAACATTGATAATAAAGACACATTTTTAATAATAAATTCAAATAAAATGTAAATTATATGTGTAGAATAATTTGCTTAATTTATTACTTAATAAATTAACAAATGTTTAGAGAGTCAAATTTGTATTCGATACAGCATATTCAAAAGCCTTTAATTTTTTTTCAATTTAATGTTAAACTTTTTAAAGTTTCTATTTAGTTACTAACCTTTTAAAATTAGTATAAGTTAAATTAAAAATTGTTTTTACTTATATAAATAATAGATGAATGTTCACATTACATTTGATAAACACATTGCATCATGAAAACAACATTTTGATTGATTAATACAATTTTCAAGCAAATAGTCGATAAATTAAAAACTTTAAAAGTATATATTTAAAAATTACTTACAATTTAGTTTAGGGTTAATTACAAAAAAACCTAAACTTTTGTCAAATTTTCAATTATAGCCCGAACTTTAAAAAGTAGTAATAAAATACTTAAACTTTCAATTTTTTACAATTCTGGTTCGAACTTAAAAAAGTAGCAATAAAATGCTTAGACTTTTATTTTTTTCAATTCTAGCCCGACATTGGTGTTTTCGTTAAGTTTGTTGATGTAGCTTGTCATGTGTTTTATAGTCCTTAACTATTAATACACGTAAGTCAAATTTAATACAACAAATAAAAATTAATGAAACGACGACGTTTAATAACATAATTAAAACAACGTCATTGTTTAAAAATAACTTAAATCAGGTTATGCATCCTCGACAATTTTACGCTTTAATTTCAATTTTTCCTTTGTTTTTAGTCTGTTCTTTCGATGCTCTCACCTTTCGATTTTCATATTATGCAACCCTAACTTCCTCACACTAAGAGCATTAAGAGAACGAACTAAAAACGAAAAGCTTATTAATGCAGTATGTTATAATACAAGAATAGTATGGAGCGTCAGAATAACATAAAACAAAGGGTTGAAGGCATAAAGAGAACAATAGATAATGTCGGTCTATAATTGAAGAAAAATGAAAGTTTGAATATTTTATTGTAACTTTTTTAAGTTTATATTAGAATTGAAAAATTTTAAAATTCAGGCATTTTATTGTTACTTTTTAAAATTCAAGTTCTAATTAAAAATTTGACGAAAGTTTATAATTTTTTTTATAATTAACCCTTTAATTTATTATCCTCCGGAAAGGTTTAGATTAATAAAGAAGCAAAACGAAATCATATATTTTGTTCATTGTATCAAAGTTTGGACAACCCCAACCAAATCATTACCATTGTCACTTTCCTAAAATAAGCATTTTGCTTTGAGCAGAAGTTAAGAAAATGAGTAAAATGTACTTAGTCAGAAGTCACTGACATGTATGCCGACATTAACTTCACCATCATATACCTTCAATTAGCACTTGGAGTTGATGAAATATGAATAGTACTTATCAGGCAACTATTTAAACATAACCTAGTATTAAGATTGACACATGGGGGCAACGAGTATTAAGAGTATTTTTCAAGCCACTTATTTACCTCTTAAGAGTGGCTGAGTTGGTGAAATGGAGGATATGGGGCCAAAAGATCTTCTATTCGAATCCCTCTACTTATGTTCTTTTGATTAAGTCTGTCTTACAGAATTTGCCTAGTACGAAATACTTAGCTAGTGCGATTTACAGACTATTGCTTCAATATGAAAATTTACTCAATGCGAATAGTTGCGGTTCCTTTGTTTTTGAAAAAAAAAAGATTGACAATTCTTTTAAAGTTTAGATTTAGCTCAAACTCAAAGTGTTCCACTTGGCCTGAAATTAAATTTTTTTAAATAAAATAATATTTTTTTAAGTTTTAAATTAAAAAATTAATTGAACTTGAACTCGATCAATCTTTACATAGTTAAAGCTTAATTAGACTCAAACTTATTAAAAGTTGTTGATTTTTTACATAATTTATTAAATTATATAAGTTAACATGAACTATTTAAATAGAGTAATAAAAATAATATTTATTATACAATTTTTGGAATGAACTCAATTATTTAGTT
Organism: Erythroxylum ulei; assembly: GCA_027564395.1. Classification (NCBI taxonomy): domain Eukaryota; kingdom Viridiplantae; phylum Streptophyta; class Magnoliopsida; order Malpighiales; family Erythroxylaceae; genus Erythroxylum; species Erythroxylum ulei. The sequence continues at coordinate 33,725,462 of JANITX010000008.1, forward strand.
TCAATTGTTTATTTAAATATTTAGTAAAAATACAAAATAGATGTGTCAACCTCTAATTTTATTTTTTATAATAATAAAATTCATAATTGTTTTTTAATTGCAGATTAACATACTCAATAATTCATAAAATTATTTTTCATTTTTTTTCCACCGAGCTTGGCATGAATTTTGCGGCTAGGAAGTGAACGGTCGGTGCGGCGGTGATGCACGGTGGAGACAGCGCTTACGTGGCACGAAGTGATTGGGTTAGGTTTTTTGGTCGGTTACGTCATATTATTACAGGCATGTTTTTCAGGTGCGGCAAAACAGAAGAGTGGCCACTTTTTCGTGAGGCCAATATATGTCGGAGTTCATCATTCCTATCCTGACCTTTAGCTTTGAAATGATTATAAACAATCGTTTAGCATGTTGCCGGCTCCTTTCCCAAAGCTGTTGCCATTGTCGAAAGATGAGGTATAACCCAAATTAAATCGATTTTTCGTTTCAATAATAAATTTTTAAAAATAATTTGTATTAAAAATTAATCAATTTATTAATTAATTATTCAAAATTTACAAATTTTATAAACTAAAATTAATTAATTAAATTTTATTTAACAATTTTTCAATAAATTTTAAATTTTTATAATTAAAAATAACCTCCTTCAATTATATTTTAAATTCTTCAATTTTATTATCTTTAATAAATTTTGTGACAGTCTAATACCGTTAAATTTTTAAACCTTATAATTTTCGTCTTATCGGTTTAAGTGTTTAACTTTTGGTCCAGACTTTAAAATATTGGCATAATATGAATTTAATTTAATTTTTGATTAAATTTAAATTATTTAAAAATATTAATTTATTCTTATTTATATTTTGATGAGTCTTATAATATTAAATACTAAAATAATTTTTAATATTTGACTTTTAATGATTAATCTAACAATGTTGAGAGATGTAGAATTTTGATTCATATCATCATCATATCAAAAGTTAAATCAGTAAGACAAAATGTTTAAAGTTTAACCGATATTAGACCGTTATAAATGAAAGAGATTACTCTTATTATAAATCAAAGAATTTAAAATTATTAGATGAAAATTTATTGATTTATTTTTATTTATAATAAGTTATTAATTTACAAAAAATTAACCGATTAATTAACAAATTAATCAATTTTTAACAACAAAAAATATTAAATTAAATTGAATCAAAAAATTAAAAATCGAACAAAAAAATTAAACGATTCAAAATTTTTACAATTAATCTAATTAGACAGGTTAAATTTTTAAATCATTGATTCTATAATTTTTCCATTTTACCCGGTGCTTAGCCGGCTAGCTCATATTAACATGATTTGCTATGCAATATATATATATATAGAGTCAATAATTATACACTTACAACTATACCAAATAATTAATAATAATTTCTGCACGAGTTGTCATGACCACTATTATGTAATTATACTATGTTGTGGTCAAACAACAAATACACTCATGCTTATTACATGCCTATAAAATAAAATAAAATACAGTTGGCCGGTACTTTGGTTGGGTAACATTGTTTAAGAAACTCTAGACATAAAGCCTCAAGCCTAGTTGGCAGTTATATTATCTCAATGTAGTTTAGATATTATTTAGTATTTTATGGTTTTTTTAAATACTTGTTAAACTTAATTTTCTCATAATTGTGCTACCATTTAGTCCTTTGAATTTTATGGTAAGAGCCTAATTGATGATATTACATATTATATCAATTAATTTTAAATAAATTCGTAATTAATTTTATTAATTTAATATATTAGAAACAAAGAAATCCGCAACTGCTATCATTTGACTGTGCATTGGGTAAATTTTCGGACTGACACAATAGTCTACAAATCATCCCAATCGGGTACTCCGCATTAGGCAAGCTCTGTATTATATGTTTGATCGAGAGAGCGTAGATAGAAGGATTTAAACACAAGACCTTTTGATCCTATACCTTTTCACTTCACCAACTCGATCACCCCTTAGAAAGCTAAAGAGATTGATATATACGTATTGATACTTATCAATATGTTTACTGTTCAAGAAAATTTGATTTTTTGTTATAATGCAAAACATTCGAAATTAATAATTTTTTAATAAGAGTGAAAATTTTATTGTTCTTATTAATTTCACTGTTCAAATTTAATGCAATGAATAGTCAAAAAGTCAACATATCCCGTACATAAGACTCTTGATTTTACGAAAATTGAGAAAAGTCCTTATGTATTGTTTTCTTTGTAATTTTTTCAATAAGGTTATTTTTGTAATTTAAACTTATAAATTTTATGATTTTAATAAATTTTGTGGGTGGTTATTATGCAAGAGACATGAGAATAATCAATAAAGTCTTAGCAAAGTGGGGTCAATCTTGGTGGGTTAGCTATCATGTGCTTGACGTGTTAAAGTTGTGTGCTTGATTAGCTGGCTGACCGACCAATTAGGTTTTGTCTGTTTGTCTGTGACTGTGACTGTGACCCACATTGGCTATAACATTCTTACACATCAACGGCTAGTTCCACAAACTTAGCATTTATGTACAAAAGGGGTCTAGTTCACAATGAACTAAATATTCTCCATCTCTTTCACTAAAATGAATCACTAAAACTCTATGTTCTCTACAAGATTTTAAAATGTAAACTCGTACAGTAATTTAATAGTAAAAATTTTGAACCGATCAATTTTTTAATTTCGTATTTACCCTTCTAATTTGATTTAGTATAATAATATCAACTGAACTTTTTAAATTTTAAATCTCTTATCATACCAATTTAATTTTTCGTCTATATTTTAAAACACTATCCAACCTTATAATTACAATCAATGGAATGAGGCTTAAATGAAATTGGGACTTGAACAAGTTAAGTGTATTGACCAATTCACAAGCCATTTGATGATTTTGATATTATGCTTATTATTACTAGTGCTAATTGCAACAATAATTGTTTAATCAACTTGTAATAGCATATACATTCTACAAATAATTTGAGATTATCACCATCGTCATGATTTGACTATTCAGAAAAATAACAAGCATCCTCTACCTCCTTTCAGTTTTTAGAAGCTCCTAATCTAGAGGTTGGCGTTAGTTTGTTAGCCGATAAGTTCGGCGTTCTTTTTGAACGTCAATAGCCCCCTATTTTCTGGTTCGTTTGTTTTTCTTACTTTCACTTGCATCAAACAAAAAAGAAAAGTGACAAGCATAGGCTAATTAAATAAAACCAAAACCAAAGTACCATATCTTTGTCTTGTTGTATATTAATTATATTGTAATAGTTCATGTAATATTTTGTAAATTACTTATTTTGAATACAATATTAACAAATTAATAATTAGTGATAAGTTTAATCTAATTAACGAGTCATAAATTTAATATATCTATTAGTTAGGAGTAAAAATGCGTATTACTGAATCTTTCTAAATTCTACGTCTTAGAAGTTTAATATACCCAATTGAATACATATTAAGTATAAATTTGTATTTTTTACTAAAATTTAACAAAGTAATAAGAAAATCAAACAAATAAACTTTACTTAAATTACACTTCACATGAAACTATTGATTGACCAAGAACAGAGTGCTCTGTTCTCGACCGTTAATTTCCAAACCGTCGGGACATCTTTAGCCACAACTTTTGTCATGCGGGCAATGCAAAATCTAAGCTTTTGCAAGAAAAACAGCTCACGAAGGCTTGTCCCACAACCCAGGAACAAGTGGCTGATACAAAACCAACGTTTCATTTTCTCAGAATTCCTCTGTTTTAAGTTGATTTCTCTCATTTTAGGTCTAGGTACCTTTCGGCCTAGTTCAACTTCTTTCACTACAGTCTCTGGTCTTGAATAAATCCATTGAAAAAAGCTGACACAAACTTCACAAGTAAGACTTGAAAGTTAGGTAGTGTCTACTGTTTAACCCATCTTTTGTAATTGGTTCAAGGGTGGGTCTCGTGGTTTGTGATGCTCTGCACTATAAAACTTTTTGGCTTTTTTCACGTGTGAGGCATTTTTGGTTCAGGCCATGGACTCACATCCAGATTACAGAGTCAATGGAGCTGGAGATGGATCAAAAACATTTGTAGATTACCCTTTACTCGCTGATGCTGTAAAGGGACTGATATGACACAAAATTAGTTAAAATAAGGTATTAAAAACTAAGAAACAGAGCACTCTGTTATTTAACTTTACCATAAAACAGAAGAGGATGGGCAACTAATGGGTATAAGCCATAAGGAAAACCTTACTGGAGCTAAGTGGCATGCACAGGACTAGACAGTAAAAAATAAATTTATGTATTCATCACAGAGACAAAACGAGCTTGGCCTAGTTATACAATAGAATACAATATTGTATTCTCTTTTTTGGTATTAAATTTTAGAAAAAGATTATCTTTTTATGTTTAATTCTAATAATTCAAGATGTGTGCACAGTGATGAAAAGGAAAAAAGACAAAACAGGTGCTGTTCATTGACATGCTCATCTTTATATACTCCCTACTCTCTCCAACTCTAGCTCACTTCCAAAGTTAGAAAGCTAAGAACTTTCTCTTTGTCTCTCTCTCTCTCTCTCTGTAATTGGGATTCAAGCAAAGAGGCTGATCATGGCAAAGGAAGGAATAGCAGAGCATGGATCATTCTCAACGAAGGACTACCATGACCCACCACCGGCACCATTGGTGGACGCCGAGGAGTTAACCAAGTGGTCATTTTACAGAGCCTTGATCGCCGAGTTCATTGCAACTCTGCTGTTCCTTTACGTCACTGTTCTTACTGTTATTGGCTACAAGAGCGAGACTGATCCTGCCAAAAATGCTGACGCTTGTTCTGGTGTTGGAATTCTCGGAATTGCTTGGGCATTTGGTGGTATGATCTTTGTTCTTGTTTACTGCACCGCCGGTATTTCTGGTGAGTTGTCTTTCTCCCTTTCTCCTCTGTTTCTTGCCTCCATTGCTGGGGAAGTTGAAGAAAGTTTCAATCTTTTGGATCACTACCTCAAATACTATAATTCTGATACAATTTCATATTCTTATGCAGGTGGTCACATTAACCCGGCGGTGACATTCGGGTTATTCTTGGCCCGGAAGGTGTCGCTGATCAGGGCTATCATGTACATGGTGGCTCAATGCTTAGGAGCTATATGTGGTGTTGGGTTGGTTAAAGCCTTTCAGAGTTCACACTACAACAGGTATGGCGGCGGAGCCAACACTCTCCAAGACGGTTACAGCAAAGGCGTCGGCTTGGGGGCTGAGATCATCGGAACTTTTGTTCTGGTCTACACTGTTTTCTCTGCAACCGATCCTAAGAGAAGCGCAAGGGACTCTCATGTTCCTGTAAGATCTCCAAAAGCTCTGTCTTTTCCCCTTTTCTTTCTTAATCAGTTGCTTCAATGACTACATTAAGTTCATAATCAGTCACTGACTCTGGAACGACGACATTGAATGCTATGTGGTCAGCTTTTTCTTTGTCCTCTTCGTTTCTCGAGAACTGGATTTTCTTTGTCCTTGTCCACGATAAGTTTCTTTAGGTTCCTCTGTTTTTTGATCCATTATCTTCAGATTTTTCGTATAACACACCATTAAAAAGCAGAGAACTTTCTTTTTCTACTGATTCAAAGAAATTTTTTTTTGGGGTTTCTGTACCAAGAACAGATTGATAAAAAATTTGTGGGTTTTTATGCTCAAAATAACAGATTTTGGCTCCACTTCCAATTGGATTTGCTGTGTTCATGGTTCACTTGGCTACAATTCCAATCACTGGTACTGGGATCAACCCTGCAAGGAGTCTTGGAGCTGCTGTTATCTTCAACAATGAGAAAGCCTGGGATGATCAAGTGAGAACTCTGTAAAATCTAGATTTACCTGTTCATTACTTACCATATTTGTCTAAATTTTGGGTTTTGTGTGTTACTTGCAGTGGCTCTTCTGGGTAGGACCTTTCATTGGAGCAGCCATTGCAGCTTTCTATCACCAATTCATCTTAAGAGCAGGAGCTGTTAAGGCACTTGGATCATTCAGGAGTAACCCAACTGTTTAACATTTCTGTCAGAGATTGGATTTACTTAAAAACTGTTTAGATGAATAAGGAAGGAATGGATTGTGCTTAGCTTTGCTTTTCCTTTTTGCTTGTTTATCCTTTTCAAGCACTTTCCTTCCTTTCTGGTATTCATTCCATGTAATGTTGTTTTGTTCCGTCCTGAGTAAAAATGGAAAAGTTTAGATCTTGTCCTGCTTTTAACGGTGAATAAGGACACATTAACTAACCGCATCAACTAATTAAGTTTAGGCTTGACATTTACGTTTTGGTTTAGCTCGACTTAGTTTAAAGCCAATGAATTGATTTTAGTTGATTGAGCCTTAATTTTGAACCCTTTTCTCAATTTTTAAAGCGAGCTGAATTTAACATCGAATTTGGAATGTTTAGTTAGCATCAAATCTAAAATTTTTAATATAAATAATGTTATTTTAAATAAGATGATATCTTTTTTCAAAATTTACATTTACAAAGAAAATTATCAAACTTAGACTCGACTCGATATAATTATTTTCAGCTCAAGTTCAAGCCTAATATTAAGTTTAATTAAATTTGACAGTTCAATTATACTCCAATTGAAATTTAATTTTAAAAATTAAAACTTAAATAGAGTTTTACTAGAAATTAAATCCTCTAATATTGACTTATTGTTATACTTAATTTTAATCACATTTTAATATTTTATGAAAATTTTTAGAAAATTTAAATTATAAAAGAAATTTATGCTTTTTTTAAAATAAAATTTTAATAACGTAAAAAATGTTTCAAATGTCAGCTTTCAAATAAAAATTTATCATTAACTTGCGAATTTGAAGTGATTTTTTTTCAAATAATATAACTCTTTGCATAATTTATCAATTAAAATCAATTTTTGTTCATGTAAAAGCAGTAATGTGGATACCGTCCAAAATTAGCACAAACGGAGGGCCAATTGTATTAGGTTTAAATATCGGTAGATTTCAGATGGTACTAGTTGGTATTCAAAATACCGGCTAAATACTGATCAGTACTGAAAATTTTTAAAAATTAGGATATTTTTTTGCAAAATTTTTAAACTCTTCCTCTCGCCTCTCCTTCTCGCATCTTTTTTTCAAAGTTTTTTTAATTAATTATTTTATTTACCTCATCTTTTATAATTATTGTTAATTTTTAATTTTTATTTTTAAAATAAAAATAAAAGTTTTAT
>JANITX010000008.1:33785203-33796975 GCA_027564395.1 Erythroxylum ulei
TTTGTAATTTCCACGGTATGATTGAAAAGGGCTTATGCCCTATTTGATTATGGTCTTCCGCATATTGTGTTTTGTGCACTACAAAAAAAATATACCAAATTTCGAATGATTGAGTGATTAACACGCCACCCTCGCGGGGCACAAACTAGGATATCACCATCGATGTCGGGTTCGGGTCTTGTGGGAGTGGGGTGCTACACTAAACCTCTGCTGGCTACTGCAAAACTTGACAAACCTTGGTTGCCTTGTCTATAACCACCTCTAACTTGTGGAGGTCTTGATGATCCAGCTATCGACCTCTCTGTGGTGACTAACTATGGACAATCTTTGGTAAAGTGCCCCTCCTGACCATAGTGGAAACAACCTATGATATCCACTCGACACTCACCCAAATGCTATTTACCGCAAGTAGCACACTCTAGCACTGAGGTCCTAATGTCATGGGAGTCCTTGACTGAATAAACCCCCTCTACTAAACCTCCTGCCACTAAACAATCTTGATTTATTTTTCTTTGTTGGACATTAGGATGAACTAGCTAATGCACTATGCTTTTGTTCCGATCTTCCACTATGAGTAATTGTTGTTGCATTTATCTCCATTCCTATTGCATCTTCAACTAATTCCCCATAGTGTGTCTATGAAGCCAAAGAAATATGGATTCGTAATTTGGGACTAAAGTCTGCAACAAACCTCTTACACTTTTTTCCTCATTGTCAGTAATAAACAGAATATTTCTGACAAATTCTAAAAATTTCTTCTCATAGTCCATCACTAACATCAAACCTTGCTCTTGACAGAAGAATTCATATGCCCAAGCATCCTTATAACTTTTTGGGTAGAATCTATCTGTGAACTCTCTCTAAAATTCTCCCCATGATACCCCATCTAGACGTCGTCTCTCAATGGCCTCCCACTAATCCTTTGCCTTATCCTCGAGAAGAAAGGTGGAAAAAACAACTCTCTGTATATCTTCGTAACCTGGTCTAACGATTTGAGTGCACTCTCGGGATCTCCATTTCCGTCAAAAGTCTTTGCGCTCGATTTACAGACACGCTTAATCGAACATCCAAAGGCTTCCACATTCTTGCGTGGCTGCAGTATTATTGCCACGAGTATCTAAGTTATATGTTCCCCATTAAAATTCACCCCGGTCGGTTCCACCCATCCTGACAATTTGGCATATGGCTGGTTCATAGAAGCCTTAACTGAATATGACATGTGTTCACCCTCCCATGTCGGAGGTGTCTCAGGTGCAGGAGTCGTTGGAACGCCTCTCTTGGGATGTCCACAACCTCGTCTGTACATCGTGCTATATATTCAAAAAAAATGAAAATGTGTAAAACTTTCGGGTTATGAAACCATATGCATGTAAATCACAACATTCTATTAGTCACATCACTTTTAAAACAACGTAAAAACATTAAACCAAAAATAAGGCAACTCATTTTTTTAAAAAAGTCTCTGATACCAACAATGACAGGCCCCTATCCTGAAATGACTAGACAACCTGCCTGACACCCCACAATGGCCCTCTAGTCGATATCTGATCCAGTTGGAAGGTTCCCGTAGAGCTAACCCTATTGTCATTTTTATCTAAATGCCTTAACTTAACATTAAAAGATATAAGCAGTGGAGTTTTTTTAACATGATATTAAAAATTTCGGCAGCACAATGGCTATATGTTGAACTTCCCAAAATTTTCAAAATCTCTTTCAAAGTTCAAAACACTTATATAATCACATCAAATCCCACCATAAATTTTGAACTTGAAGTCCATTCACAAGCAATCTCAACAATCACTTCAATATTTTTTTTAAAATTAAAACATATTCATGTATTTAACTTTAAAACATTCACATACATGCATTCTTTACACAAAATACAATCCAAAACAAATTCATGAAAAATATTCCCAAAAACATTTACAAGGAAAAAATGCCTACACAGCAACACTTGATGAAGTTAACTACTCATGAGGTGGAGTCCCTGCTACTAAAGCCCCAAAGCATACACCTGGGAGGTTTTATTTTTAACAAAAAAGAGAGTATGAGCTAAACGAGCTCAGTGAGTGAAAACAAAATTCTTTGCAAATCATTTGTAATCATTGACACCTCCCTAAAAGAAATTCATTTCATTTAATATAAAACGATGCCAATATAAAACATATAAGCTTCTTGAAACCAAATTTCTCAATTTTACTTTTAAAGCAAATAGTGCAACATTATTTATTATCATAAACTTCTTATACTATATAGCCCACCATAAACCTTTTTTTTAACTGATGGTACCTTAGCATAAGGTCACAGAGCTAGTTCTGCATCGCTTACCTATAACTAGTTATGGAGTTGGTTCTGCATCACCTACTCGTAATAGGTTAGCCACTATAAACCGATAGTTACAGAGCTAGTTTTGTATTGCTTACCCATAACAATTTTGGCTAGCACTTTATATACCCCGTATTTACAGAGCGCGACTCATTAGAATGGACTACTGACAGACACAATACCACTCATTGTTAGTAACTGACACCCCCTGGACATTGGCAAGCACATTTGGAATACTCTGACCGGTATAATATCATATAATGAGCCTAATGGTGTACCATAAGCTAAAACAAAATCATTTTCCTTAGTAATTTAACTTATGGCTTAAACCTTAAACCAATTTGTAAAGTAATTTTATACAGTTTTAAAGCTAAAAACAAATAGGAGGTGTTTGGAGCCTGTCACAATCATGACACTGCCTTTGGCCCATGTATGTTCAAAATTTTCAACTTCCTTCAATCTAATAATCAAACATCTGAATGCATAATTTAAAATCACATGCCATCAATTCTTTTGCAAATAAGTCATTCAAATTAAATAATTAAAATACGCTCACTGTTTTGTAAATTTATCACCAAGCACACTTATATGTTATGTGCCTTTCCTTTACCTATACAAAGATCATTTCACTTAAGTATTTATTTTTAAATTCAGAAACAAGGCATTAACACAATATATTCGATTTAAATAACTGTGACTCTCATGTCACAATCGTGACCCCTGCCCATAATTTATACCTCCCCTTGTTCCATAGTTTTCGCATAGCAAACGTTCACATTAGGTTTTTAAGTATTCTGTACATTTGTTCTTCTATGTCTCTAGTTTCTAGAACATTAAAAATCATGTCATTTCAACTTCTAAATCATGAAATATGTACCAAATATGAAAACTTGTTTCAACATAGGGGCAATATCAGGTTACCATATTCAATCTCAAATTTTAATATCATTCAGCTAGAACTAGGTCAGAGTCTTTTCTAGAGATTTTTAGTACTATGTATTAGGTTTCATTTCCAATTGAAATCATCTAATTTGGAGGTCTTTAGGTTGCATTATAGCTAAAACAATGGCACTAGTTCAAGTGAACCGAGAACCTAAGACAAAATTTTCACTAAATGTGGCTATCTCTCTTATCATCTTTAACCAAAATTGACTTTTAAATCATATCACACTAAAAACCCTAGCCATGACAAATTCTCTTAAGCTTAATTCTTTGGTTTACTTTCTTGATTTCAACCCTTAAATGCTTCCAAACTTATTATCTACTTCATTGTATGTCAAAAATCACCATTGATTTTACACCAAAATCGTTCCATATAAAATCCACAAAACTAGAAATTAAACCTAGAAAAACTTACTACTTTTCCTTCAATCTTTACTTGATCAAGATCTCTTCAAATCTAACTCAAAACCATCAAAAATGGCAGCGTCCTTCTTCTCCTTCTTCTTGGTCGTGAGTCACCCTTGCTTCTCTTCTTTCTCTTTTATTTTTTGGTCTCTCATGATGGTGGTGAAAGAATGAAACAAGTTTTCTTGTTTTTTTTGGCTTTTCTACTCCTTTAGTGCATTACACATGGCACTCTCTAATTGGTCCTCTTTTATGACTCATCAATCCCTTAACTTCTTGTAAAAAAGACCATATTGCCTTTACATCATATAAGAAAAAGACCAAATGGTCCTTAATGAGTTTAATTCATCAACTAACAAAATTAAATTCCAAAAATTTTCCAAAACTATCATCCCATCAAATTGACCTTGAAATACTCTAATTCGGGTCAATACATATTAACTGGATGCTTTAAAAAAATGAATGGGTGTAAATAGCATATGTATCCATTATTTTTCCAAAATGGACATTTTATGTACTAAACTTTCGAAATTCCTAAAATCCATTATATCGAAATCATTTTCGATCCATTTTCATATCATTAGACCCTAACACCTATTCTGTACATTTTTAATTTGTTTTCGAAATTTGGTCCCCAAAACCAATATTCAAGCGGAAAAATGGTATTCACTGAACATAACAATTTGTATTCAATCACAGGAAAAGGTTCAGGGTTTTACAAATTCAATGTATGCCTTTCGGCTCTATATACCCTAATTTCTACATTTTTATGCTCGTGATCTCTTTAAGTTGCACCTTTCAATCCAAAAATGTTATAACAAGAGGTGTCTTTAAAGTTCTCTACATGCTTCTAGGAAATCCATTCATAATCCATCTTTTTGTTATAAAAAATTCTTTCATGACTACATTTACTCCCAAAAAAAATATTTATTTGAAAGGCTTCTCCCTATTGAGTCATACTAGTATGAATCCTCTAACCGCATTTGATCCTGCATTCAATTGACACTTATTTATTTTCATTCTTTATATAAAAGTAGTCAAAGCCTTCCAAAATGCTTTAGTTTTTCAATTTATTTTTAAATGTTTTAACCGAGTTAAAATTCATTTTTTAGTTCAATTTCCATCCAAAATAGTGGCAATTTCAAAATAAAGATACTAAGTTCTCTTTCTCTCCTTATATAAGCTCCCTTCAATATTGTCTATGCCATTATCATCACCATCATCCATGTTACTAGCTAGTTTTATATATTTAATCATTGCTAAATAAGTCATCCTAGTAATAATGTTGGATTGTTCTTAAACCTATGGTGATCACTATTAGTTGAGGGCAGTGTTATGAAATGAGTGTCAAACTCCTAAAGATCACTAGTAGCTATTATTAGTGATATTGGAGGAATGCCAAACTTGTTATCCCCACATCCATTAGTAGGTGTAGTTTGATGAGTCCTCACATTTATAACATCATCATAAATACTTATAATAGATGGATCTAATTTAGGGTATTTTCACCATCTAAATACACATGAACTATAATTTCTTTTCCTTTTCAATAAGTTTAATCATCTTTCCAATGTCATCATCAATTTTAAGTACTCTACATCCAACTTTAAATAATTTATGATGAAATTTGTACATATATTTTTAAGTCATTCGATAATCTAAATTCTTTTATTTCAACTTGATATTAATCACACTAATATAGTCTATCTCTAATCATGTATCAAAAGTTGTAATCTATTAATATATAGTAATAGGTAAGTGACAAATGAGGGCTTGCCATTTGGTATGGAGACTGACTTGTCTCTATAAAGGACTGAAAACCTTTTTATCATTGTATTATTATGCATTTAATGGTTGACAGTTATTAATATGGGTCACAAGAAATGCACTAACTAGAGATTGACATGTAAGAGAGTAATAAGAGAAAACTCTTACCTATATGATTTTAAGAGATTGTTGCTGCCACTATAACACATTTCACCTCTTAAAATGTGTTCTTTCTCTTTATTATTTTCCTCTTTTAATGTTGTTTACCCTTGTTTCTAGCTTCCAATGGTCACCTTTTTCATATTTATAAATGTATCATATTTCCTTCTCTCTTTTCCCCTTTATATAGCTTGTTTATCCATTTTTTTCACTCACTTTTTATACTTGTCATTCTTTTTAGGGTAAATTATTAAAAATTTAAGAAATTTACTAAATTTTATAGTATTAGCCCGAAATTTAAAAGACGACACTAAAATGTACAAATTTTCAATTTTTTGTAAAATTTGCTCGTCATTAGATTTCAAGTTAATGATGATAATGCAACAAGCCACGTTAGCAAATCTAATGGACATGTGCCTAAAGCATGTCCTACTTATGCCACATCATATAAAAATTTAAAATTTAGAAAACTTAAGATCCTGAATATGGTTTTTTTCACTAGATATTAGTTTCAAAACCATTTTTTGTTTCGAAATTTAAGAACTTTTACCTTTAAGAGGCACATATCAATTGCATTCTGAATTGTTGTTTAAAAACGATTGTTTCTTAGGGTAGGGAACTCTTTTTATCCTTTAATTATGTTTACAAGATTGCCTTCCTTCAGACATCTAATGGTCTTCATATTTTTCTCCTTCTTCATCTGCATGTAATCTTCTTATGTGTGTTAGTAATAATGTCACAACAACTTCTATAGAAAACTCAAATCCTATGAAGTATTTAAACTAATCAGAATCTTTGTTATTAGTATCTCTAGGTCTTATAGTTTCCTTTTGCTTTCTTATTATGAGACTAGTTGAAGCACTTTTAATTGTAGAATCCATCTCAACCTAGACCTCAATAACTTTCCATAAGATTTTTTGTCATAAACTAAATAGTTTCATTTAAGTTTGAAACTTTTTGTCGTGGATTTTCTTTCACTTCCTTATCTTCCACCACACCTGGCCATTATGGCTTTATAATAGTATAAACATTTTTACCAGGAGGAGTATCATCAATCATCTTGTAACTTCTGAGTTATTCTTTAGTTCTATTGTGCCAATCTTATCATCTTCAATTTTGTTTTTTTACGTGAAAATATTCGATTACTTACTCAAATCACTATTTTTAATAGTTTTTATAGTAGTTTCCTTTTTTATAGCTATGAAAAGTGCTCTAACTTTATAATATTTTAGTTTTAACACCTTTAATTCATTTTTTTCTTATAGCTTCTCCTCATAGTTTTGCAAACTTTGAAAGGAATAATATCATGTACAATTTAGATTAAAGATCAAATAACTCCTTCTCAGGCTATATGATTTTATATTGCATGTGCAAGAAATATTAGGTATAAGAGATTAAGAATTAGAAGTAAGATGGAAGGAGTAATTCATATTAAAAACTAAATAATAAATAAAGCAATAGACAAGTACTTTTTTAAGTCTATAGAGATTCAAGTTGTATCTTTTGATCCTTTAATATCTTACCTAGATGAGATAACAACCTATAAATATAAGCATCAACTTTTGGTTGCAGAGGAAACAAGTAGAAAAACAAGAAAAGGAGAAGCAACCATAGAAAGATTTTAGGTTTTAAGAATTTGAGTTTTATTTTATTTGACGTGGCATATGTTAGTCAAATGATCAGTTGAGTTATATCAGCATTATTGAAGTCTAGTGATAGTCTATTTTTGTGAAAAATTAAAAGTTAGAATATTTTAGAGTCTTTGTTTAAATTCAGGCTAGTATTATAAATTGAGTAAAGTTTTGAATTTTTTTAATAATTTACCCTTTTCTTATTACTTTCTCTTAAAGACTTTGTTTTATATCATTTTTACTTATGTTGTAGTTATAATTAGACGAGAAAAAAGGGCCTAATGTGGACTTGTCTTGCCTAAAGTTAACAGATTAAGTTTTAGAACTTAACCTTCTTCTAGTTCTAGACTTATTCTAACATTTTTTTTAGATTTAATGAACAGAAAGGTAAGGGAATTACATCTTACTAAACCTTGTAAGCATTATGTAGCCATTTTCCATAAGAAATCATGCATTGACATCTTTAGTACTTTCCTATATTAATTGAAGTTCCTCTTAACATTATGATTATTCTAGTGTAATTGCATAATCATCTCCTTAATTTTACCAATCATATTTTTATAACTTGTCTCCATTTTTAGCATTTAATTCTTCATACATTCCTCCAGCCATCTCACATCTTGAGACCTATTACCCTCTTTCATTACTAAACTCTAGGTTTTTGCAACTTCCACATTAGAGAATCTTTGACTTTGATACCAAAATGATAACGCTTAAATTTTATGAATTTTAGAATTAAGCTTCTAATTATGAATTAGAGTTTCGTAAAAGAATTTAGAGAGAGAGACAAGAGTAAAGAAACACCAACTGTTTTAAGATTACAAAAGTTGGTTACCATCATTAGTTAATGACTATTATGGTTATTGATGTTTTTCCAAATCCCTTCTTATGCATGGTCATTTTTTCCATCATACAATAGTATATTGTCAACCTTTATCTAACTCTTTAATAAGGGTAAATTATAAAAAAAATAAATCCCAAATTTACCTCAACTTTTTAATAATGTCCCGAACTTAAAAGCAAGAAAATATTTAAACTTTTAATTGTTGCAAAAATATCCTAACGATTAAGATTCCTATTATCAATGCTGATGTGACTCGTCATGCTAGATGTTTATTCTTGTTAACATCGTTGAAGTGGCTTGCCACACTAGATTTTTATACTTGACACATGGCTACCATGTGTCTACTAGTTATCTAACTAATTACTAATTATTTTATTCAATTTTAAAACATAAAACCTAATGTTGTTCTGCCCCGATACTTCCTGCCCTGAAACAGTTTGGATATTATACAAGTATTGAAGACATCTTCTATGTGTTTATATAGTTTTTATTTTGGTATTATTTAAGTTTTCTAAGAGATTTGGTTTCTCAATTCTTACTCATATTTTTTTGTATTCAACGATTTTTTTCTTTGAGTTAGTGAATATATGGATCCTTCAAAAATTACTTACAAGACAAATGAGGCTCTTGCGACAGCCTATGAGCTTGCAATCACTAATGGTCATGCACAGATAACACCTCTTCACCTAATATCGGCCCCAATTTTAGACCCTAATGGTATTTTACAATAAGTTATTGCTAATGCAGCTATAAAGAAATAGTTTGCACAGGCAGTGGAAAGGGTGTTCAATCAAGCGTTGAAGAAACTCTTGTCTCAGTCTCCACCTCCAAATGAAGTTCTAGCTAGTACTAGTCTTATTAAAGTCATTACGTGAGCATAAGCATTGTAAAAGTCATAGGATGACACGTATTTGGTGGTTGATCAGATGATCTTAGGACTTTATGGATTCCCATAATGATGACTTTTTAAAAGAAGCAGAAAATATAGTAGGGTTGAAAGGCATTAGGTTTTATATTTTACTTTTTAATAAAATAATTAATTATTAGTTGGATAAATAGTGGACACATGGCAGTTATATGACAAGTACAAAAATCTAATGTGACAAGACACATCAACGACGTTAATAGGAAACTTAACATCAGGTTATTCATAATTGGAACTACCTATTATGCATTTACAATTACAACTGAAATATCTAAAAATGATCAGCATTAAAAAAAGAATGAAGACCAAATAGAACTGGCATGAGGTTTCCATAGAACTCATCAAGAACCTTGAAACACCTCGGTACCTCCCAAATAGTTCTCAATCTGATTGTCTGGAATGGCTAGCTAGCCCCACAAGACAGTACACTAATGAATCAGCCTATAAATTCTTGCGACCCCGTCTACAGAAAGTTCCTTAGTACAAGCTAGTATGGTCTAAACACAGTAGACCTAGGTGCTCCTTTATTCTGTGGTTTGCTTTCCTTCAAAAGTTACAAACTTAGGACAAACTTTCCTACCTCCAAACTCCTAACCATTGTTCTTTGTGTATGTCGGCTAATGAAATCATTGACCACTTTTTTTTAATGTACATTCGCTAAATCCATTTGGGCCCAATACCCCTCACACTTTCATTTACTCCTTCCTAATCAGCCAAACCTTTATGCTATTCTCACTTGGTTTAATACTGCTTCCAAAACTAGAAATTCAGACTTTAATAATTTCCCAATCCTTCTATCTACTACTGTTTACCATATTTAGGCTGAAAGGAATGCAAGAACTTTTAAAGATGAAGCCAAGGATGTTAGAAGTATGTACCTCAGAGTAATCTCCCAAGTTAGGAAACTTCTAAGCTCAACCACAGAGAGGAGGTAATTCAATAGGTGTCTATTTCACTAACATTTTTCTGTAGGTTTGATAGCTCAGGAATATCATTGGCTCAGTAGCATATGTGTCTCCATTGGAAGATCAAACAGGGGTTAGTTGGCGATCTAACTTTCCTTTAGTCTAAATAGCAACAGAGAGGACAGGTTTAAGAAATATCTTGATTACAATTAGAAATCTGGCATTAGAAGGAGTTGATCTTCCTCCACACAATAAAGACGATTGCCAAGAAATTACCATCTTCCAAAGTTGGCAAACCATCACCTACGGAGGATTCCAGGTTACACCAGCGACATCATCAACTATTGATTCTTGTAGATAAACAGACGGAAAGGTAGCAATCCAATCTTGGCTAAGGAAGTTGAAGTTCAGCTATGGAACTTAGTTCTTATATGACTGTGTTGCTTTAGCTGGGCTTGATGATTTTGTTTGTTGAGGTTAACATTTGTCTGGTCAACTGTGGTCATTATGTGTGGATTTGGTTAGAGAACTGAGAGTTGATTTGTTCTGGGTGTGAGAGTGAGCTATAAGGTAGAGAAGGAAGTGAAGTAGCTTCCAAAGATGTATTTTGTTGGTCCCCTTGTGCTGCCAAAGACTATGTTTAATTAGTGTCTACTGCTAGGGAAAGTGAGTTAGCTAACAACAGAGACACCAGTTAGTGTCTTCAGCAACACTGCTTGAGTAGACTCCATCTTTGTACGTAACTATTATATTTTTATAAATTCTTCTAACTTAACAAAAAAAGCTAACAATTACAACTAATTGAAAGTGGACATTACTAACTTTTTTAATTGAAAAATAGAAAAGTAAGCATATTACTAAAAAACTTGATTGCTAAATTATCTATTTTAATTTTGAGTTACTATTTAAATACTCCCCCTTTTTTAAAAAATTACATACATCAAGCTTTGTTCTAATTTCAAAAGGAAGTTACTTTTTTTGAAACAACAAAAATTTGTTCGTTATTTTTGTAGTAATTTGGCTATACTTAACCTCTAACTACCAAGTGATGAAGGAAGTATATTCTATGTATGTGTGCATTGTTCTTTCATAATATACTAAATTTTCACTCATTACAACTGCAATTTTATTGTCAAAAAAATATTCATTAGAACTTTATGTTTATGGCCAAAGTCATATAGTAAATATCTAAGCAACATAACTTGAAAAAGATGCTAAAGTTATAGCAATATATTTAAAATTAGGGGATGATAAAGCTATGGTTGCTTACTTATTAGAATTACAAGTTCCATATATCACCATATCCAAGGTGACAAATTCTTCCTAAGATTATTTTTCTTTCTTCCACAAACCTTTTTAATTACTTTTTGAGAAAATTTTATAAATGAAAAACAAAATTTGTAACAAACCAATTCACACAATTAAATGTTCTAATCATATAGGACAAAAATCTCTTTACCGCACCAAGATGGTACATTGAAGGATTCAACAAATAATGTTGAGTAAAAATTCAATATTGGACTGCATATAAGTTAAATATATCAGTCCACCTATCAAACTTCTGAAATACTTATAATCTCCACACCAATAACATCTTCAACTTACACCTTTTCATTTAAGTTCATCAGTGTGTCTGTTGCTTTTTTTACAATTCAATAGATTAAACCATTTAAGCAAATTAGTAGCATACTTCATATTATATATATATATATATATAGAGGTATAATTGTTGGACCCCAAACTTTTTTTGGAAATTAGAAATTATTAAATAAAATTTAATGAGAAAATATGATATGATTCCTTGTAATGAATGAAAGGTATGAATGAATCTATGAGCATTTGATGAAATGAAAGACATTTGAGTTTTCT
>JANITX010000008.1:33799084-33810527 GCA_027564395.1 Erythroxylum ulei
ATTTATGATCAAATATACCGGGAAATGTCATGAATGCATGTACAGGCATTTACATGTGCAAAATTTCACTATTTACGCATATGTATGCATGAACATATCAAGACAATTTTTAAGCACTCATAACCCGTTCCAAATGACTATTCTACCCTTCCCATCGGTGATGGGATATTACATAGTGTCTACTGCCAATTAATGTTTATTAATTTAGTTTATTTTGGTTTTTATTTTCGTTTGTTATTGGTTTAATGCTTTATTCATGTCTTTATACTATTTGAATTTAATATGTTATATTTAACATTTCTAAAGAAAATAGTAAAGATTCTAAAAAAATTAATTATTTTAAAACAAAAATAAAACGAATTAACAGAATTATTAACACATCCTTAACTTGAAATAATACAAGTGTAAACTTTAGATAGGATTGATATACTTAAAAGAATAACAACAATACTTAAACGCTGACTTAGTTACTATAACACCAAATTAGAAATATTAAGTGGGCCTTAAGGATTTACTTATAGTAAAGCTTATTTGAATATTAATACATTTCCCTAATTATCAAAGATAATTTAAATATTTTCATTTCATTTCTTCTCTTGTAAACCTTTTTATCATAGCCTTCCTCTCTTCTTCTTCAAAGCCTAAAGTAAAGTGCTTGAAAAATAAAGTTAATTATTTATTTTAAAACCTTATTATTATTTACAATTATTTTTGTTTCTATATATGCACAGCTTGAAGCATATTAGCTTTGCCACCCATCAATTTTTTTTTTGTTTACTTCTAACACTTTTTCTAACACATATCACTTATTATTTATGTTTTCAGTTATAGAGAAAAATATTGAAAATGTTAGGGGAGATTGTTGTTCATTATTTTTGTAAATGAGTTGTGGATTGTTTTTAGTGTAATCCACTCCCCAACTTTTTCTCTAATAATATAATTATTCTAAGTTTTTATTCAATCGAATGGATCTAGCTTTAGTAAGGATTTATTTAGCCAATGAGTGGCGTGTAAGTTTGTTAGGGGCTGCTTGGTTCATAGAAGGTAATGGTAATAGAAATAGGAATGAATATAGTAAGGAATGAGAATGGAATATAGCTAATAATGAATCCCATTCCTCTAGTAATCCACAGGTATAGAGTATTGCTGAAAATGGGGGAATGAAAATATTACCCCTGTTGATACCAAACATAAGTTTTCATTCCATACCCATACATTTCTCCCCGTTACCCCCAAACAAGCACCCCCTTACTTTAGCCCACTCATAATTGGAGAAACTAATATTTTTAAAAGATACATTTGTTTACGAGATCTAAGTCTATGTCTATTGCATCTACATCTAGTACTAATGAAAGAATCGTTAATGATGATGAAATAATAAATGAAAACTTTGAAAAGTCTATTGATAATTGGAAAATCCCAAATTTAGGAAAAAAATTATCAATAATCAAATTTTAATTTATTTCATAAAAATGGATTATACGATTCAAACAAACAGAGGAATGTGATATTATTCCTCTATTAAAGCCCTTTAAAACTATCCACTGATTAACTCGAAACTCAATAAACAAACATAAAGAGAAAAATTTCAAATATAGGATTTGTCCACGTAGAAGTAAAGTCCCTCAATAAGTAGGATTAAACACTTCAATATTAATGGTATTGATAGATGCTAGGTTCAATAACTTTCATAAGAGTCTAGTTGCATCGACCCCATTTCCTTTGATTGCTATCCAAACCTAACAATATCTCCTAGATATAAAGATATTTTAAATACTTTAGTATTGCAAATAAAGACTTATAATTACAAAATGAACATTGGATCAATCCACCTAGCTAGCATTAACATATAAAATATGTTAAAAAGATATGAATACAACTTAATTTTGCCTCCAAAGCCTTAATATATAGTAAAAAAAGTAGAACCGTATTTTTACAAACTAATTTTACAAGATCCAACATTGTAGTCTCCAAATCAATGAAATAGAAAGATATCACTCTTCCTAAGGAACAGGTACTTAAGATACAACATATTCAACTCCACCTGTGCCTTTTAGCTCTAATACAAAAATCAAAGAAATATAGCAATACAATGATGGTAGACTAAAGTTATCATTTAGTAGAAAATAAACAAGTTCTAGATTTGATGATAATATGCCTCATCCTCTACTTTTAACGTAGGAAGAGTCTCTAGAGATCCATATGTAAAAAATGTCCGAAGTGGAGATTTATTTAGGCACTCAAATTCCATCCTCTAGTCTTCAGGAAGTGGATTAAAATAAAAAATACTCTACAACTTATTTACAGAAATAATGAACAACAATTTCCCTCAACATCTCCAACATTTTCCTCTTTAATTAACCCAAAACAAGAATAATGAATTATAAGTAAAGTAAAAAAAAAATTGGACGAAGAATATTTTATTCTTTAACTCATGCTTTGAAATATATGCGTAAGAAAATAACATAGAATATCCTTTT
The DNA here is from genome assembly GCA_027564395.1 of Erythroxylum ulei. NCBI lineage: Eukaryota > Viridiplantae > Streptophyta > Magnoliopsida > Malpighiales > Erythroxylaceae > Erythroxylum > Erythroxylum ulei. Next base: position 33,801,565 of record JANITX010000008.1, read on the forward strand.
AGAGCTAATAATAATAATAATAATAAGAATAAAGCACAGATATGGGAAACTACAACAGGAGAAAAATTATTGTATAAAAACCCTCCTTATTGTGAAATTAAAATATCCTATAAATAAAATGACCATAGTTGCTAATCCTTATAGAATACAACTTGAAATCTATGACCATGCTATTGTTGAATTATTGATAGCCAAATTGTTCAATTTCTTTGCATATCATAGACGTTATCCATACTTGATGATGCTGCCTTCTAATTTAAGTCAATTTTCATCATAATCTTGCCTCCTACAAAGGCTTTAGCTTTTACGCACAATGTCGCTGCTATTGCCATTTGGATGGTGTGGAGTAATTGATTAAACATACTTTTGTTTAGGCTCAATTTACATTGAAAATAACACGTGAATAAGCTATCTAGTGATTGTTAATGAGATGCTTCTCTATACATCATAAGCCACGTCAAGAAGAGGGCATCTATCATCATTTGTCGCCATGACGTGACAGAAAGAATGCAGGCCAAGTTTAGCTATGGGTTATGCTTATGCGTATATTTATTATACATGCATGTGCACGTGCTTGTGTTCCCAACTAGTCGTTGATGGGCCTATAAGGAATAATGATGTATCAAGGTCTTCTTGAAAGGGACGCTTTTAGTGTTTCAATTTCACATATATATTATATTTTATTATTACTATTTTACTAATCATAAATATAGAATTATAAGATAGATTCCAATCATTACTAATTGTTAAAATTTAAAGATAAACTTAAATTACAAATTTTTATAAAAAATTAACCTCATAAGAGGGATAATGTAATTAATCACATAGTTTAATGCGATTTGTCAACTTAGGAAATTTTAATCATTTTTAACTCTCCTAACGAAAATTTTTTAGATAAGAAATATTACAAATTAACCTATTTTATGATTTTTCTCGTCTATTTAAATAATGTATCTCTCTTTCTTATATAGAACAGTATGTATAACCCCCATTATTCATAATTAAACTCTTCTCTCCGAAATTTCAATTCCTGCCTTAACACAGTAAATCAAAATACGTGCGTTTATGTATGGTACGTATATAGAAAGCTTAGTGTAGCCATCTAGAGTAGCTTTTGGGCAGAAAGCAAAAGTATGGAAAGAGATTAACAATAGATTATTGCATGATTGATTTCTAATAATATATGCGTGACTGCCAAATATAAAATCTTGATGATTGATCAAGAAAGAAATTAGTATCTTATCATTAATTTAAAGGCGAGTGGGTTTAGTTAGCTTCTCAAGGGAATCCCATTTCAGCTGGCAGTAGTTGAGACAAATGTATGGTTAGTGGCCATAACTTGCTGCTGAACACTGTATGTATGGCTGGCTGGCCGTATTATATATACTATTCTAGGCCACGGACACTTCTACCTAAAGCAACACACTCACATACTGAGGCAACGGAGCAGTTATATACATATTAACGTACGTGTACAAAGAGATAAAGAAGATACATACATATTATTCCATGCTGCTTGTAATCATTGAATTGAAGACAGAAAGATTCATCATCACCCTTACATATAACTGAAGTAACTAATAAAATAGCTAAATGACTAATCGTTCCTAGAATTAATTATGTTAATCGAAAGCACAAACAGCTAAAATGACAGCTGCGGCATCAGATTAAATAAATAGATATATAGGGCAAAGCAAAGTAGCATAAGAAGTAAGAACAGACAAAACAGCACTAATGCTGCGATGGTTGACTTTAAATAATCAACAATTATGTAAGTGTAAGAATGCATTATGAGATATAAAGCATCCATTCACAAGGTGTTTATTTTCAACACTTGTAATCAATAACATTCAAGATATTTTTTTGTATCTAATTAATTCAAGTGTGAATAGTTACGACATAATTGCTGGTTAGAGGTGTCGGAAGCTTCATCGTTATAAGGACGAAAAGACACGGCTTTCACGCATGTATATAAATATATAATTATGTCAGACATAGTTGTTCTAATCATGGTGAAGGCCAAAGGTTCTTTGCATAAAGTCCAAGATGTTTTAATAGACACCAACCATTAAATATTAGAGAAGTTTTAACATTTGCCGTTGCATACCTACATAGGTACGTATATGCAAATATTAGTAATAGTTATTAATAAATTAGAAAGGTCAGAATAGCGTATTGTTCCATTATTTATAAAAATTCATTCAAGCCAACGACAAATCTAAATATTTTAAACCATGCGAAAAAAGATGAGCTTTCTTACAGCATTATGTGTAATACATAATAGTACCTTAGTTTATTCCAAATCGAACGATAAAGAGCAAAAAAATGCAAAAAATATCTGATTTTAGTTTCATAAATTTATTTATTGAGCTACTTTATTATTTTTATCAGATCAAATTATATAAAATTATTAAAAAAATAAAAAATGTAATTAAATATATAAAAAATGTAATTAAATATTATCCTCTTACGAGAAAAGATAAAATTGTTCAACATTATGTCCGGTACGAATGTGTGCTGGTAAATATGCACAAATTAACATTTTATAGCGGGGTGTATCATACAATAGACTAGCGACGGATACTTTCAGTCGAAATCATGTCAACCTGAACACTGATTGGAAAATGTCAGTTCTCAAAAAATCACATTACACTTAGAAATTTCCCCTATAATACGATTATAGGAACACCATCATCTTCATAATTGCTTGTAACTTGAGTGTAAGGCTTCTACAGGTCATTCGTTCAATTAATTTCTTCTTAGCTAACAAATTAAAAATTGCATGCAAAGGATCATGTTCCACTGACGGATGCTCTTATTGAGATACCGTAAAGCGATTAGACATCGAAATATGGTATAAATTAAACAATTCTCTAAATACATTTTCCTTTAATATAGTGCGATCTTAAACTCTTCATATTTAAAATTACTTATAAAGTTAGAATTTCAATATTCGGAAGACTTAGAGAAAGACCAGTTGGATCACTCAGCTCTGCATTAAACAAATTTGTTTCTTTTAAGAAAGATTAATATTACCAGGAAGGCACACGGTACAAAAGCGGGGTAGCTACCTAGATAGGAAAGAACTGATTAGCAGAGAATTCATCAATTTTTGGAAGAACCTTAATATGTATATGTAGCTGCTGTTGCTGTCAATGTTATTTCAGTTTACTAAATTTCGTAGACTTTCGAGCATTCCTTACATTCAAGAAAATTTAGCTTTCTCAGAAATGATGAGCAATTTGGAAGCAGGAATCTTGAGGTAGACTTTGGTTCGAATTAGGCCTACTGCTAAACTAAACTACAAAGTTCAAAAGTCGGCCTACGTTCTCACCACGTATCACATGTTGCCTCAGCACGGGAGTCACCGTCACTCCTCCCCCTCCATTTCACAAGTTTAACAGAGGACAGGACAATTAATATCTGCTGACAATAGCCCCCACTAGTTTCTGTCATTCGCTTTAGTGCTCTCATATTTTAGTATTTTGCTCAAAACGCCCCCATGGAATCCATAGACGTAAGAAATTAACCATCATCAGTAGCATCAGAGCCGTCCGTGGCTGATGGAACCCACCTCACGTATGCTGACATGGTAGTTGAACTTATCATAGTACATATAAAGTATGCAACCACACCCTCTTCGGAATCAATCACCTTCCTGTTTAGGCATTTGGCCCAGCCCTCCTCCTAGTAATTTGATTCCCCACCAAACCATTCTGTTCTGAACTTCCTTCTCTCTCTCTCCTTTATATCTCAAAGATAGTCATTTTCTAGGCTGAGAAGCATTTCAAAGGCCTTACTTTTGCTGACCTGACTTACAAAATTTCTCACTTTTGGCAAAGTTACATAGGCCACCATTGCGTTGCAGGTTTGCTGTACTACACATGGGAAGGCACTCCTGTTGTTACAAGCAGAAGTTGAGAAAAGGGTTGTGGTCTCCCGAGGAAGATGAGAAGCTTTTGAATTACATTACCAATCATGGCCATGGTTGTTGGAGTACTGTCCCAAAACTAGCAGGTATGTGCAGTATCCATCATTGGTCACGTAAAAATTTGAAGCACAAGTTAAAAGGTTATGGGAAGGATGGATTAATTAAAAGATGCTAAGTAATCAGTTAAGATATGATCTTGTGTTTCGTGTTTCTTTACGCATGACACGAGCAGGTTTACAAAGGTGTGGAAAGAGCTGTAGATTAAGATGGATTAACTACTTAAGACCAGATTTGAAGAGAGGTGCTTTTTCTCAGCAAGAAGAGAACTTGATTATTGAGCTCCATGCAGTTCTTGGCAACAGGTGATCCATAAGGGAACTCTTAATGATTAAGTAGACGCTGGTTTTTATCTTGTTAGAATTTGCTTTTCAACTAATCAACGTGTGTCTTGATTATGTCATTAGATGGTCTCAAATCGCTGCACAATTACCAGGAAGAACAGACAATGAGATCAAGAATTTGTGGAATTCTTGCATAAAGAAGAAGCTAAGGCAAACAGGAATTGACCCCATCACGCACAAACCTCTATCGGAGGTTGAGAAAGACAAAGAGACACAGCCTCATGAAGAGATCAAAACCTGTGAGAAAACCCCCTCTCCTGTGGCCAATAAACTGTGTGTCATTGAGGCAGCAAACTCAAAACCCTCCGTGGCTTCCACCTCCAAGAACACTTTTAAAAGCCACGACAAAAACTACAGCTTGACAACTACTCCGGCAACCCAAGATAAGTTTGCTGACAACTATGAGTCCAATAACAACAGTATTTCTAGGCCATCAGATTTTTTAGGGTATCCTCCTTTCCATAAGTTGCATTACAGAAGTCCAAATACAAGTCTGTGCTTCGGTTCATATTCTTTTGATCATGATTTTTATCCGACCATGATACCAGATACTGATCTTTCATCGATGTCAAACTCATCACTCTTGCAAGCCTTAATCCGAGTAACACCTTCTGTAGGCCTTCCTATGTCCCACAATAATCCTTGCATAAGCTCGTCATCATGTGATGTCAACGGGGAGTTCCAGAATTGGGAAGCTGCCATCAGCAGCAACGGAAGCAGTAACAGTAGTGTTGAATTGCGAAGCAGCATTAATAGTTCCCTTCTTGAGACCAACAACTTCTCATCATGGGGGCTGACATCTGGTCATCAGGAGGTTCATCTTATCCGTCCACTTGAAAGCGATCCAAATGACATGAAATGGCCTGAATATCTCAATAACCCATTCGTCCCGGGAGTTACATTACAGAACCAAACATCTCAACATATGGTCAAAGAAGAAAGCCAGCTGGCAGCAGGACCAGGGATCAACCTTGTACACAGTAAGAGCCACGGGAATCTACAGCAAAGCTGAGCTGCGTTTGTTAGCATATGCATGCGGAGTGTTGATTAAAATTGTACGATATTTCTTCAGCGACTACAGGTGTGAGCTTTATATTGTATTTATTCTATTAGGATGCTTGTAAATGGTGTCGATACCATTTGTTGCTAAACTTAAATGTGTCATTTGTTCCTTGGATACAATTTCCCTTCTCAATAAAGGTTATTTATCGTACAAGCTTCCACAGCTTAGTTTGAGAATTTAATAGGTAACAGGATTGGTCCTGTTTGTACATTTAACCTGTGTAAATATACAGTATATGAAAGACTGTGACGTTATAGCATGCTTGTCCAAGTAGTGTCAATCTGTGGTCATGTAATGGAAGAAACTGAAGGGACCAATGTTCTTAAATGGGTGGCTGTAACTGTCTCCCTAAAGATGGGGATGGTTTTCAGGACTTCAGTCATTTCAACTCTAGTTCTGAGATAGAATAGATGAAGATAGAAATTATATAATTTCTCTTAGTGATCGTTATTATTTTAAGTGATGTGGATCGATAGATGAACAATTTAATTAATTTTTGGGATACTTGGGTTTTTTTTTAAAAAAAAATTCAAGACTATCATCTTCTTTGCCATATCCACGAAAAGATCATGCTGCCCATTATTTATGACTTCTTGTCGTCTGTATTTAAAAATAAACGTTACTCCAAAAATTTATATAATAGCGATAGTAAGAATCGATCCAGCTGAGAGTGACTGGTCTAGATTTTTGCTTTTGAATAATAACAAATAAGGATGATTTGGTTGCATTAAAATAAAATATAACTAACAAATAATGTGAACTAAAATATGACAAGGACAATGATAAGCAAACAGCGGTCTAAGTCACATCTACTTTGAAAATTGCACATCTGTTATCGATGTAAGAATAAATCGACTCATATTTCGAATATTCACTGTTAAAATTAATTACTATATCCTTAATTATAGTTAATTAGAAAGAGATGCAATCCAATTAGTTTTAACTACTAAACAATCTAAGTCAAGTGCATGAAGATTTATTTTAATGGTAACTTTCACTACAAGAAAAAGTGGTTTTAGCGACAAAAATTACTAACGGAAAGAGTCATCAGAAGGCGGTCGTAGGTATAGCGACGAAATTTTGTAATTCCCTTAGAGAATTTAGCGACAGAATTGCAAAATTTAGCAATCATAAGTTTTTTGTCCTATTTTGTCGATAAATTTATGAACGAAATTACAATATTCTATCGGTAACTTTTACCTATGGATAAGCAATGTCTGTAGTTAAATTTACCTACGGAAAATGTAATTCCATCGTAATTCTGTCAGGTAATTTACCTATGATAATTTCAACAATCATTTCTCACTTCCTTCCTGAGTTTTCTATAGATAATTTTTTAATTTTTTTCTACATTTAATTTTCTAAACATTAAATTGATTGATAATATAAAATAAAAACTATCATAATTGTTAATATATAATAAAAATTATAATGTACAACAATAAGTATCTTGAAAATAATTGTAAATTAAAAATTCATACAAAATTACTTAATAGTAGCAAAATATCTACATTCACTTATCCATCTAAGCTATGCGGTTGGTAAAGGTAGATGCTTTGACTGCTACAATGAAGTGTTGCCCCTCCCCTTCAACTCATACATCTCATTTTGAAGCTAGGCTATGTACTCTATCGACTGCTGCAACTGAGTTGCCAGCTTCTCTACATTGCTCTCAAGCTAAACGACTCTTTCATTTGATACGGGCCGCTAACTAGATCTAGTTGTAGTGGATGTGGAAGATTGCGAGTAGCATATGTTTGCAAATGAATCTAACCCAAAGATACTTCTACGGCGGTCCCTACCACCCACTGCATCAAGATATGCCTGACTCTCATCAACAGTTTCAGAGTACTAAGACTGTCGTTGAATGCTTTATTGTGTTTAGTCTTATCATTATAATTGTTTATGTTAATAAGTGATAATTTTTAAGAATTAATATTAAATTATAAATTTTACATACATTAAGTTCTCTATATTGGATGTTGACGAAGGTCACACCATCATGCTTTTTAGTGTGGGTGTGCAAAAAGAGCTGATGTAGTGTAAGCTTCCTACCTATAGACTTTTCCTGCATCAAAATAAAGTGTTATGAGTGAACTACAATTTAAATTTTTTTTTGGTAGAGTTTCCTCTATTTTTATGATATTTACCCCTTGTTAAACAAAAAAATTTACTCAACAACATAATCATTAATGGCACCATACATTTATAACATTATGATTCTCCAAAATACACATATTTTCATTCTATTTTTTATACATCAAATTACATTAAAATCAAATTTCATACATCAAAGTACAAAAATTAGAATATAAATGTAAAGTTTAGATGCTTACAAGTTTCTTTGCATGCTCCTGGTGGGTTATAGATCCTCCAGTGTGTACGGGTAGACTATCGCCCTTCGGCCCTCCACGTTTGTTTACAAAATTGCACTCTGAAATAGACATTACCTCGGGTGATACCCAATACTACTGTCAACGAGTCCATATTTCTTTAGTTATATAAGGAGGTCGTATATTATTCTTGTGTATCGAACCAAGAAAGTCTTCATAATGTGCACGATCTCACCTCTCCCATACATTATAAATTACAATATAAAATTTTGAATCAAAAAAATTCTTTCTAAAAAAAAGAAAAACATATTATACGTACTTATAAACTATAATATTTATCTAGTTAATTTATAAAATTAGATAAAATAAAAAGATTAAAAATATATTTTTTATACCTCAAACTCTTGATAATAAAAATCCTTTGTCGCTTGAAAGATATTCTTTCATATATAACCCTCAAGATCTATCTTCTCCTTGAAAATTGGACGAGACATTTCTGGAGCATGTTCCAGACGAAGCCAACCTAATATATAAGTTATTTTAGATCATTTTTAAATTAAAACCTATAACTTCAGTTTAAACCTATGGTGGTCTCATGTATTACAAAACTTTTAGAATGTTTTCTTGTGTTTAGTCCTATCATATAATTGTTTATGTTAATAAATGATAATTTTTAAGAATTAATTTTAAAGTATAAATTTTACATACATTACGTTCTCTGCATCGATTATTGATGAAGGTTACACCATCATGTTTCTTAGTGTGAGTGTGAAAAAGAGCTAATGTAGTGTAAGCTTTCTACCCATAAACTTTTCTTGCATCAGATTAAAGTGTTATAAGTAATTTACAATTTATAAAAATTTTGGCAAAGTTTTCTCTATTTTTATGATATTTATCCCAGTTAAACAAAAGAATTTACTTAACAACACAGTCATTAATAGCACCAGACATTTATAACATTATCATTCTCCATAATATACATATATATGTGTAAAGTTTAGATGCTTACAAGTTTCTTTGCATGCTCCTAGTGGATCATAGATCCTCTAGTGTGTACGAGTAGATTCTCTCCCTCCGGTCCTCCATGTTTGTTTACAAAATTGCGCTCTGAAATGGGCATTACCTCGGGTGATGCCCAATACTGCTGCCAACGACTTTATATTTCTTCAGATATATATGGTGGTCGTATACCATTCTTGTGTATCGAACCAAGAAAGCCTCTATAACGTTTAAGA
>JANITX010000008.1:34022501-34033046 GCA_027564395.1 Erythroxylum ulei
CTACTTCCAACTATACTCTAACTTACTCTTAATTTTTCCAATTAATACATCTTATTCCATTAATTTAAACAATAATCCTCCTACAAACCACAATTAAATCTAAACCTTAAAATAGAATTTGAAATTCATGCTTATTCCAAAGAAAACGAATTCGGGGGCCAACAGATGCACTTAAGTACATTAATGATCCAATCATGCTTTTATAGTAGGTTACATCAAATTGCTCACTTGGTTTTGTAGCTTCCAACTTCATCTGATGCTCTATAGGTGTTTTCATGCCACTATTGTCTTTCAAACCAAATTTTTCAATCAACTCCTCAGCATACTTTCTTTGATAAATGAAGATCCCATCCTCTCTTTGCTGAATTTCCAGTTCCAAGAAGTACCTAATCTCCCCCAAATCAGTCATTTTGAATTCTGATTTCATTGATTCCTTGAATTCCTCCACAAGCTTGTCTTTGGTACCTATCACCAACAAATCATCGACATACAATGAACATATCAATTTCCCTTTAGCATAAGTTTTAACATACAGAGTAGCTTCACTCTTGCTTCTCTTAAATCCATTTTGCATCAAGTAGCTGTTAATTATCGAATACCAAGCTCTTGGAGCTTGTTTCAAGCCATACAATGCCTTCACCAACTTGTACACTTTTTGTTCTTGTCCCTCCTTCACATAGCCTTTAGGTTGTTTAAAATATACTTCCTTATCCAGCATCCCATTGAGAAAAGCACTCTTCACATCTATTTGATGCACTTTCCACCCATTGTTTACTCCTAAGGCCAATAACAACCTTACAGTGTCCAATCTTGCTACTAAAGCATAAGTTTCTGTATAATCTATCCCATATTCTTGCTTATATCCCCTCACAATAAGTCTTGCTTTCTATTTGTTAATTGAACCATCCGGATTCAACTTCTCCTTGTATATCCACTTCGAGTCTACAACTTTTGTTTCTGGACTTAGTAAATCCACCAACAGCCATGTACCATTCTCTTCAATTGCCATTATTTCTTCATCCATTGAGCTCTATCATACTCCTTACTTGATAGCTTGCTTGTATGACTTTGGTTCTGAACCTGCAAGTAGTGCACATTCAACAATTGTCAAGGCATCATCTGTTTCTTCTTCATCTGCAACATTGTACCTGAAATCAAATAGGGGGTCAGTTTCGTTATAAATGGAGGCCAAGGCTCTTGTTTTATGGGCACTATTTGAGCTTGATGTTTCCACTTGTGAGTCTGAATTTAATTCACCGTTTTCAGAACTTGGTAAAGACTCCTCCTAAATTCCATCACTTCTAGAATCATTGGAACTTTGTGGATCTAACTGAATTGTCTCCTCGATCCATCACCACCAGAATTATTATAATCATCGTCATCCTCTCCCATTGTCTCATCAGCACCCACATTATTCAGTGGAAATTCAATCTCTACTCTTCTAGAATTTCTACCAATTGGCTCTTCCCATTTCCATCTCTCATTTTCATCAAACCTTATATCTCTGGATACCAGAAATTTTCCTATTTCTGGATTGTAAATTCTATATCCTTTGGACTCTCCACTATATCCCATCTTGACTCCTTTGATTGCTTTCTTATCCAGCTTGGTTCTTTTAGCTTCAGGAATATGCATATATGCTATGCATCCAAATACTGTCAAATGTTGCACCTTCGGTTTCACTCCAAACCAGACTTCAAATGGAGTTTTTCCTTCCAATGATCTGGTCTTCAATCTATTTTGCAAACATACTGCTATAAAGCATGCTACAGACCAGAATTTCCTTGGTACTTTTATCCCAAACATCATCGATCTAGCCATCTCCACTATGCTCTTATTCTTCCTATCTGAAACTCCATTCTGCTATGGTGATTAAGCTACATAAAATTGATGAAATATCCCTTCTCTTTCAAAGTATTTCTTCATTTCATTTGAAACATATTCTCCTCCCCTATCACTTCTTAAGTATCTCAGCTTATTTCCATATTGACTTTCAGCTTCAACCCTCCATACTTTGAACAACCCAAATCCTTAATCTCTGCTTTTCATAAAATAAATCCATGAATATCTTGATGCATCATCTATAAACTCAACATAATACCTACTCCCTCTAGCTGATGGTGTGTCCATTGGTCCACAAACATCAGTGTGCACCAATTGTAGCCTTTTTGTAGATCTCCAATCACTTGTTGAGAATCGTAAAACATGACTCTTTCCTTTGGCACAAGGTTCACATACACTCTTCATCTTGTTGCTCAACTGAGGTAATCCCATAACCAACTCCCTTTTTTTGCATTTCAATTATATAATCAAGGCTTCCATGTCCATACCTCTTATGCCACAATTGTGTTAATTTAGTCATTGGTATTGCAGCAAATGCTCCTTCAACTTCTGCCATCTTTAGTTTGAAAACTCTATTCACCATGGGAATCTTGTGTATCAGCTCACCCTCTGCATTGAAGATTTTACACATTCCTTCTTCAAAATGAACTTTCTACTTCTTCTCCAAAAGCTGGCCAACATTTATCAAGTTTTGATCAAGCTCGGGTATGTAATAGACTTCATCAAGTATAGTGTTTCCTGTTTTTGTTCCTAACTTCACAACCCCTTTCCATGTAACAGGTAAGATCTCTCCATTACCTATTTTAACCACAGCATTAACTCCATTATTTTTCTCTACAAATGCCTCCTTCTTCTTTATCATGTGGTTGGAACAACCACTATCTATCAGCCACTCACTTCCTTTCTCATTAATCACTTCATATTCACAAATATTGTCTGCAGATTCCATTTCCAAATCTTGACAAACTTCTACTACAAATACACTATCTTCGATTATGGTTTTCTTTGATTGATTTTTGGTTTGTGAAGGTCCAGGTTAGGTGCTTGACATGTTTGGTAAGTTGTTTTGAGAATTTGAGTGAGTTTCTGGTTGGGAATATGGTATGGAGTTGTTCATCGAATTTGTACTTTGAGATTGTTGGCTTGATAGGCTAGGCATTGGTGTTTGAGTGGTTTGATGATGAGTTTGGTATGTTAAACCTATCTTAGATGAGTTTAGTTGTGTCATTTGAGGATAATAGACATGGGGTTGAGGGATCAAAGAGTGTTGAGTCAAGTGAGGTTGAAATATATGTGACTGAGGTACTGAAAATGGTGTTACGTAAGATTGAGCTAGTTGAGATGATTGATGGTTTTCAGGTTTTCCAACAAAGTGAGCTTGATGCATTTGTGATTCAGAAGAATGTTGGTAATGTTGTGTTTGAGCTGGCATCAAATTTGGTAAGTTATTTGGTCTTTGTAGAGGACGTATTGGAGGTGGCTTGACAAAGAGTGAGCTTTGAGGATTTTGCTGTTCTTTCAACCATTTTTCATAGCATACCCTTCTGGAGTGTCAACTTTTCCTGCAAAAAATACATTCAACATTGTCATTCCAGTAGCATTCTTCAGCTGTATGATTATTTCTCCCACAGAACCTGCAATTTGCAAACATGCCCCATCTAGTCATTCTTGATCCACCTTGCATTCAAGTGTCTTTGTTTCCAAGGAATTGACTGGTGTTTTGGAAGTTTGGGTAAGGCATTTGTGAAGAGTATTGTGTTTGAGGATACATATGGCTCAGATAGGAAGTCATCTGGTGAGAAGGTTGATTATTGTGCAATATATTTGGTGAATGCTGGTGGGTTTGGACTTGTGCAGGTTTTGATTCAAGTGGGTTTTGGTTCTGTGTATTGCATGGTGGATTTTCTAGTGTCTTAAAATGTTCAGCCTTTAATGCATACTCTTCCCCTTCTCTTCTATTCCCATGTCTTTCTTCGTGCATTTCTAAAACATTAAAGACTTGCTCCAATGTCACTGATTCTGGATCATTGCTGAACTGCCACTCCATTAGTGCTGCACTTGCTTTAAATCTCAATGGCAATCTAGTTAGGAACATGTCTACCAATCTTTCTATGCTTGTGTTTTCCCTAAATTCCTTCAGCTGCTGTACCAAACTCAAGAATCTAGCTTTTGCTGCTGATACACTCTCTTCATCCTTCATCGAGAAATTCTCAAAGTTTCTCATGATTGCTTGTTTCCTTAGCCTCAATGTTTGAGCTGATCCCACATACTCTAACTTTAGTGTATCCCATAATTCCTTGGCACTCCTACAGCTAGCATGCCTCAGCAAAATGGATTCACTCACCACAGATCTCAAGAAAACAAGTGCTTTGAAATCTCTATCTCTTTCTTGATTTAATCTTGTCACGTGTTGATCTGTTTGAGCTATAGTTCCATCGTCTTCAGCTACCCCTTCAGTTACTACATTCCAACAATCACTAATCCTAAGGCAATCCTCCACTCTAAGAGCCCATGCCTTGTAGTTTTCACCGATTAACACTAGTATATTAGCTTGAACATTTTGCAAACTCATCACAGAAAAATTCATACCTGCCATGGCTTTGATTGGTCCAGATTATATGAACCTTGAAGCTTTGATACCACTCTTAAAGGTGCACTCTTGAAGGTTGAACAATGTACCTTCCTCCAGCTGCTAAAAGACAAGTCTCCTTGAACTCTTAAAGCCTTTCTCCAAGCACCTTATACACTGTTCATGTAGGCTCCAACAAGATGGGAAATTTGGCAACTTATGATCCTCGATTTGTAATCTGAATGTTTCTCTAAAGTTGTAATAAAAATTTCTCACAGGTTTATGAATGTATGGTTAAAGATTTGTTGTATTTAAGAAATTGTTTGTCACTCTCATTTGGTACCCAAAAGCTAACTTCTGATTTTTGCAAACTTCGGTTTTTGTGTAATGAACCACTTCAGCTGTTCTATTTCTACAAAATGACTAGTTTCTAGAAAACAAAAGTAGAATGAACATAACATGAATATTGGGAAATGGACTAAACTTGGATATTGAAAATAAACTAAAACTTGTGTATTGCTGAAATTTCTGTTGTTTTTTAAATGAATGAAGATGAGCTTTATATTAGCTCTAAAGCATTCTGATACAACTTTGCAAAAAGACTGGAAAACAAAAACATGATCTGAAGAGTAAAAACTAGACTAGTACAAGTATTTCCTCATTTGACAAAACACAAAAGTAAACAATTTGCCTCTAGCATAACCAAAACTGACACATGCTTGCAATAACTCTGAAACTTATAGACTGTAGGGGACATTTTCTGATGACAGTAGAAATGATAAAGATGTTGTGATGATCTGGCCATTTCTTCATTAATTAACTCTAATGATGTGCATTTAACTTGATCTTTGTTCAGCTTTACTAATCAAAAATCCTGTACTTCAATGTATCCATTTGTTATGTTTCTTTTGCTTCCTACTGTCCAAGCACTTGATTCAGACTCTCAAATTCTGAACACTTCGATGGCTTCACATCTGTTTCTTTCAGTTTTCCATTCTCTTTTCTACCTTGTGCTTCACCCATCTGATTTTGAACCTTATTCCTTTGCTCCATGCACCCTTGAATTATGCTTAGAATCATCATCTCCAACTTCTATTTACACCTGAAGTCCTTCAGCTTATCTTTCACCCGTCTTTTCTTCCTTATCTTAACTGGCATAGCTAACTCCTCTACCAACTTCAATATTTCAGGCTGCACAAAACAATTCAATTCAACAAATCGCAATTGCCTGATGGGATTAGGCTTTGCTATTAATTTGAACATGAATGGTAGAAAGCAGACGTTGAAGTTGCAATGAAAACTAGTTTGCCACCGAATATATCCGATACACATCAAAGTTAATGGCCATCCAAGACCAGTTCCTAATTGCTTGTCTCAGGTTATTAACTTGCATGGCATATCTTGTCAATCTATGACATCAAACAAGTTCACCGTTGTAATATATGCCTGAAACATTCACTGAACCTTCAATTCTTTTCTTCACTAATTCACAGGTTTCACTTTGAAAGTTGAAAGCGGCAAGACCTACTTGTTAATCGTCAACACAGCGGTGAACGACGAGTTGTTCTTCAAAATAGCAGGGCAAAATCTAACAATTGTCAAAGTGGATGCATCTTACACCAAACCCTTCACCACCGACACCATTTTCATATATAGGCCCAGGCCAAACCGCAAATGCCTTATTAACTGCAAACAAAAATGTTGGCAAGTACTTCACAGGCATCTCTGTTAGACATTTTTGTCCTTAGGGGCAATTTTGTCAATGTCTCATAAAGTTGGACAAACATTAATTGTAATTTTGGTTTTAAATAAATTACCGGTTAAGTTACACCATTTGATCCAGATAAAGATATTAAAGTGGCCCAATAAATGATCTAAATCAATGAGTCGAAGTCCGGGAGGAAAATGGGTCCCAATTAGTGTGGACCGGGTCCATATCGGCCTTGTGATGGGGAAGCCTGATATGGAAGCTATATAAAGGTAAGGTCTCCTGCACTTACTCAAGACGACCTTCATGAGCATCAGGTTCTCTGACCTGTTAAGAGAGCTCGTGAACTAAGGAAACTGTAGAAAGGCCTTGCCCGTGAGTTGGGGAGCATTTTCCGCTAAAGGACCCGGGAGATTCGAAGGCATTTGGAGCTCGGAATTGGCATCGAAATCAGAGATAGAACCAAATCCAGGTATTCCGCATTACCTTTGTTTTTGATCCTTTTACGGGATCCTGGGATACGTAATAAGGTCCCCTCTACGTACTGACAGAAGAAATATTAGAAGAGATCTTGGATCTAAATAAGTGATACATATAGATACAAATGTAAAAATAGGCATACAAGCGTGAATAATAAGTAAATAAGCATAGATAATTAATGATGAAAATATAAAAGCTAAAGTAAACATACCTTGTTTCTCGTTTCCTTTTAATAGCCAAACCGTAGGCAGAGATAAGAATTTTAGAGGATAAGGAGATGTAAACTTTGAGCGTTTATTTTTTCATATGAGCAAATGCTCAAGAGGTTACATTATATAGGCAAGGAACGAAACATTCGTCCAAAACAAGAAAAGCTAAAAGTCAAAAGATGCTAAAGAAAAAAGTAGAAAAGACTAAAGAAAAAGAAAGAAAAGATTAAAGCATACTAACTAATGGTTGACAAAATGGCCTGCATAATTTAACAAGAGGGCCCATGGGGCCCACATAGGGTCTACATTTATTCTTCAATTATTACATCTTCGGAGGAATTGTCATCTATTGCTTTGTTTGGTAGTGAAGTAGAAGGGCATTGTGTGCAACGATGTTGTAGATAATGTCTGGGTTGTTGACAGATAGCATGTTGCCATTGAGTAGATAGGTTAGTGAATAAAGTTGAGAAGGCTGCTTCTGTTTGTTTCAATAGTTGGAGTGCATATGGAGAAACGACTGATTTGTAGGTCGATGTCATGATGATATTAGGTCCGCGATAATTGATCTTGAACAAAGACTCTGGATTGTTTTTTAAATACTGCTAATAAACTCCTTCAATACAGTTGATATTAAACTAATTGATTATATCCCAATTGAAGTCATATTTGGGTGGTGTATCAATCGGTGGATACATTCCATTGCTAATGCCAAGTTGGACATAAGCAATTCTGGATAATAATACTTTTGTGTCCTTCAGATTGTCAGTTTGTTTAAAAATTGGATACGTACTAAATACTTTGATGAAGATTTCTCGGTCTTTTGCAAACCTTTCTTTATAATTTTTTATGGCTAGAATAAATCCAACTGGAAATTCTGAAATGGTATGTAAATTAGTAAGATAGATAGTATCGATAAGTCCACTTTGAAAGACAAAAAAAGTGGTGATTGGGTCTGCATATGGGAAGATGATTGCTTTTAGGCTGTATCGTCCATGGTTTTATGGATAATATTGAAACATTTCTGGGAGCTTTGGTCCATTCATTGAGTGCTTGGAAACAGTCATAAAACCTTTAGAGATAATTTTCTTTATCTCTTCTTTTAGTGCATGGGTAGGAACTACATTGATTTTATCAAGGTTTATCGGTTTTCCTAGTGTTTTCATGGAAGAAGTGGAAGGTGGTTTTTCAAGAGCATGTTTGTGTTGTGGTTTTAATGAGGGCTCTCTAAAGTTAGCCAAAGTTTTTTCAGCTTCGGTTATGCTTGAATAACTTCGATGAATAATAGAAGGTTTATTTGTAATATGAACGTCGACTTTATGCCATTTGTTATAAATACCGGCCATGGGTCCATTAAAAATAACATAAACTTTTTCTTCCTTATGATCTTGTTTCTTTTGTGAAACAGTTGAGAGGTTGGTTTTTGAAGAGGATGAAATGGATTTTTGAGTGGTTTGCTGAGGGATAATAGGTCGAATAATAGGAGTGGTTCCAACAGAAGATTGTTGTTTTTCTAGTAGGGTATGGTGGATCTTAATTGATTAATTTCTTTAGTGATAGTACTTACTTGATGCTGTAGAGTTTGTAATTCTGCTTCCTTTTTGCCAAAGGATTCCTTAAGGCTGGCTATAGCAGCTTCCATTCTCTTATTAAAATATCTGCAAGGGTATTATTAGCAGTTTTTATGTAATTAATTTGAAATGTATATTGATTTAATTCAAGTTGCCATCTAATCAATCGACCTTGATTATGACTATCTTTAATATTGTATTTTGTAAATCCACATAAATACTTCGAATCTGTTTGTATTTGGAATTCAACAGATAATAAATCAACTCTCCATTTTCGTAGAGTTTTGATATATTTAAGGGTTTCCTTCTCATGAGTGGGATAGTTACTTTCAGTGGGAGTAAAAGTCCCTTTGATATGTTTACATAACAAGTAATTCCTTGAATTGGGTGGTTGTGCCAAAAGACAGCCTGCTCATTTATCCAGACTTGCATTAATTTGCACAATTAATTTATCCTTGTCATTATAATTATATAATGCTGGTAAGTTTTGATAGAGAGATTTTAATAGTTTAATTGGTCATGTATCATCTTCAGTCTAATACCATTGATGTTTTGTACTACCTTTGAGTTGTAATTGCTTTCTGACTTGTGCTAAATTTTTTAAAAAGCCTTGATCTGATATGTAATTTAATAGTCCTAAAAAACGTTGAACTTCAATTATATTTTTTAATTTGTCAGGAAAGTGGTGTAATTTTTCAAGAATATTTGACTGTAATTTTAAAAATCCATTGAAAAATTCAATTCCTAAATATTCAATATCCTTTTGGGCTAATTTTGTTTTCTTTTTACGTAATATTAATCCTTTGGTTTTGCATTGTAATAATAATTGTTTGACTTTTTGTAAATGGTCATCATTAGTTTTATTTGAAAAGATATTAACATCATCTATGTATGCTAAAGAAAATTCTTTTAATCCTTCTAAATTATTATCCATAAATCTTTGGTAAATTCCAGGGGCTTGTTTTAATCCGAATGGTAATGCATTACACTGATAGTGCTTTTGTGGTGGACATGCAAAAGTCATTAGTGGTTTGATATTTTCATGTAATCTTAATTGCTAATAACCAAATTTTACATTTGAAGTGGTAAACCAATTATGTCCTTCTAATTTATTAAAGATGTAATATGTTCGAGGTAATTTATAGACATCTCCTATAGTTGCATTATTTAATTCTTTATAATTAATTACCATCCTTCTTTTCCCTCTTTTTGTTCAGAATGATTGTTAACATAAAATGATGGGGCTGAAAGTTTGCTAGTACTTGAGGAAATTAATTGTTTTTCTAATAACTTAGAATATTCGGTAATAAATTCTTGTACAACTTGTTTAGTATATGGTATATTATTTTTAATATTAATTTCCTTAAAAGGGTCTTTTAATTTTATTTCGATTAATTTATTATTAGTATTTTTTAAAGGATCTAATAGATTTTCACTACAAACGTAGTTAATTAATGTTTCAATTTCATTTTGTAGTGTAAGATTGTTTTGGATGACAACTTGTAATTGATCTAGTTTTTCTATTATCAATTTTAAGGTTTGATAATAGCTTGTATGATATCTAGGAATTTTTAAGATAATTGATTTTTTATTTAATGAATTGATAATTGGAGTTTTTAATGTTATATAATGTAAATATTGACAGAATGGATTATATAGTTTTAAAAAATTATTTCCTAAAATTAAAGATAATCCTAATTCTTGTTGATATGTTGATGGTACTGTAAATGTATAATTTTCAATAATAATATTATTATAATAGCTTACATAATAATTATATTTTATACTTTTATCGGCTAGTGTAATTTGCAGAGGTTTAGTCAATTTTTTCCACTTGGCTAGTAATGTTTTTGTAGCAATGCATATAGTGGCTCCTATATCTATATATGCATCCACTTGGTTAGTAATGTTTTTGTAGTAATGCATATAGTGGATCCTGTATCTATATATGCATTAATTTTTTTATTCTGAATTATCATTTGAATAAATATTGTATTTAGATTCGTCTATTGATTCTGAATTTTGGAGTTCATAGAGGTATAATGAAGAAATTGTTGAATTTGTTTCATAGTCTAATTCGATAGGTTCAAGTTTATATTGTAAAGCGAGTTTAAAATATTAATTTTCCACATTTAACCTAGTAATAACCGAAATTGCTATCTTCTTCTT
>JANITX010000008.1:34051760-34066237 GCA_027564395.1 Erythroxylum ulei
AAGTGAAAGACCAAAATATGGTCTTTCACTTTATAAAAATGTGTTTCATCAAATGGTGTGGCAAGTAACACATGTCATTTGCCACATATCACTTCCCCATGGTTCCATTTGGTCCATTTTAATGAATAGTCCATTTTGTCTCCAATTTCTACTACAATTGTTTCCCAATTTTCAATGACATAAGTCATTAAATCTTAATGTCATATATAAAAATTTCCATTGTCATTCGACTCTTATTTCTACTACCATTTACAATCGTTTTGCCACTTGACAATTTTCCTAGTCCCAAAATACCCTTAAATTCTAAAAATTTTCATATTTCACCAAAAATTCTAAATCAATGCTTATACTCTCAAAAATCAATTTTCAATACAATTAATTCACAATTCCAATTATGATCTCACTTATAGATCAATTATACCCAGTAGTTGTCATTGAATGCATGTACAGTCATTTTGATGTGTGCAAAAATTCAAATTCACATGTATGAGTGCTAACATTATGCATAAGCATGAAAATGCATTGTTCTTAATCTCTTATTGATCTCACATGTACCGGATTTTAAGGTTCTAAGGCTTAGTATGGGAGAAGGATGTTACATACATTATACATTAGAATGTCCATTTTTCTCTTATTCATGACATGCCAATGAATCACCATTTTTGTTTCATAAAACCTTAAATCTAAAGGAATTAAACAATAATTACTTGATATTGCTCCAAAATCTGTAAAAACTTAAGAAGCCCTAAACTTCATGCAACTCACATACACCATTGTAGGGGTTGGCAAGTTTTGGTTTTCCTTGAAGAAAATGAAAGAAAACCTAAGTTGGGAGTAGAAAACAAATAGATGAAAACAAGGTTTAACTTTGTTGGAGTTTTGCTGAAAAACTCTGTGTCAAAAAAACTTGAGAAAGAAGCTACGAGGAAGATGAAGACAAGGATACGGTACTTAGTCTTTCAAATGAAATTGTATAGCAAAAACTTGAACTAGAAAAATGACACTTGTCACTTATCTAACAACTATGGCTTTAACGAAGTTCTTCTTAAACTAGTTAGTAACTAGTTCCCAACTAACTAGTTCTTATTAAACTAGTTTCATAACTCTCATCCTTTCATTTCTATTATCACCAAAATTTTCAATATTAATAACTCACAAATACTAAAATCATCTCCAAATTTTCAAAGATCATTTTCAAAAGTCTCCAATATCATTTGGTTTCTTATTTCTATTTTTCGGTCACAATTTACTCGCCAAGCGACTTTTTTTCTAGCCTAATAATATCCAACCCTTTCGAAAATTATTCCTAAAATTCACCAAAATTCAAAATTAGCAGTTACACTCTCTAAATAAATGTTCAATGCAACAAATTCACAATTCTCAAAAATATCACATTTCACAATTCAATAATACCTGAAATTATCAATGAATGCATGTACAATTATTTTCATGTGCAAAAACTTATTGGTCACGTGTATGTGTATATCATATAATGCATGAAAGTGAAATGAATTTTCTAATCTCTCAGTAATCTCTCATATTTACTATTTTAGCATCCACTTGGGTAATGGGATGTTACAATTCTCCCCTCCTTAAAAGAAATTTCGTCCTCAAAATTCTTGCCTGATTATTCGAACAGGTAGGGATATTGCCTCCTTATATGCTCCCCCATTTCACAAGTCACTTCTTTAGTTGAGTGATTCCTCTAAAGGATTTTCACTAATGGAATGACGCGGTTCCTCAACTGCTTGATCTGAGATTCCACTATCCTGATCGGATCCTCAACATAGCTTAATTTACTAGCAACCTCAATCTCTTGAGCTGGTATTACATGTGTCGGATCCGATCGGTATCTTTGGAACATACTCACATGAAACACATTATGCAATTATGATATTTCATTCGGTAAAGCCAACTTATATGCCAAAGGTCCTGTCCTCTCAATGATCTCATAAGGACCAATGTACCTAGGGCTCAACTTGTCCTTTTTACCAAATTTCAACACTCCTCTCTAAGGTGATACTCTGCGAAATACTCCGTCTCCCACATTATACTCCATGTCCCTTCTGTACTAATCAATATAACTCTTCTGTCTATCTTGAGCCGCTTTAATTCAGCTTCAGATCAATTTCACCTTATCTACCATGTCTTGTATCAATTCTAAGCCTTCAACCATTATCAAGCCCTCTTCATCCCAATACAATGGCGACCGAAATTTTCTTCCATATAGTACCTCATACGGTGCCATTCCGATACTATTGTGATAGTGGTTATTGTAGTCAAACTCTATCAATGCTATTTATTGATCCCAAGCTCCTTGAAACTCCAATACATAAGCTCTGAGCATATCCTCAATAGTCTTGATTGTCCTTTCACTCTGTCCGTCTGTTTGAGGATGAAATAGTATACTGAAGTTCAACTTAGTACCCATAACTGGCAGCAAGCTCTTCTAAAATCTCGAAGCAAAAATGGGACCCCTGTTCGATACAATGGACACCAAAACCCCATGTTGTTGGCCCCTAAAATTTTTTTGATTATTTTATTGAATTAAGCATGATTTAAATAAATTTTGAGGTTGTGATGGACTAATTTTTGGGGTTAATTATTATGCAAATGTTAGTAGGGTTTTATTGCATGGGTTAGTTAAGTTAAAGTGTTAAGAGTGTATAGCATAAAGGGCATTTTAGGCAAGTCCCTTAAGCATAAAAGACGTAGGGCATAAATGAAAGGGCAAAGTGGACATTATAAGCTCATTAAGGGTAGAAATGGAAGAAGAAATGTAGTCTTGCATTTTAAGAAGGGAAAAATGTGAAAGAAAGAAGAGAAAAAGAGAGAGAGTCGTAGAGAAGAGAGAAATCATGGAGAGGAGAGAAAAGAAGAAAGTTTGAGCTAGGGTTCCTTCTTTCTTAGTTTTTAAGAGAGATTTTGAGGTTGTTCAAGAATAGAAAAAGGTAGAGGAAGAGAAGGGCTTTCATTAGAGCTAAGAAACTCTTCATTTGGTGAAGATTCAAGGTAAGGTCTTACTTGATCTTTTGGATTTTTAGAAGTTTAGAAAATTCATGGGTTTAAGCTTTCTAGGATTAATTTTAGTGAATGGTTTTGCTTGTTATTCGTTATAAACTTGTTACCCATGAGCGTTCAAGCTAACCCCTTGTTCCTCCCCATCTTCAGGTGATGAGCAAGAGATCGAGTGAAAGAAAGTCAAGGTATCACTCCAATTATGCATATTTTTGTATTTTAAGTTAGATTTATAAATGCTTTCAAGTATTATTTGCTCATGTAAAGTTTGGATTTTGGGATTTTACAAAATGATGTATTGTGGCTAGTAATGGCCATTAAAATGTCGTAAAACTCTTATCTTTTGGCGTTAATGAAATATGATTGGGTTTTGCTCGTGACCTTCCAAGTTGTTCATTTCATTTTCAAGTCTTTCATAAGGGTAAAATTTGTGTTCTAACTTATGGGAAAATTGTATTAATCTAGGTCGAATTGGACAAAGTTGTCTTCTTGGAAGTTGTAGCTTACCTTTCTACTTTTCCAGCGATATAAAGTATGAAATTTTTGGATATCAGAGTTAAGAGATATGATCTTTATAAGTTGGTGATGATGCATAAGATGTACATACAGGAAAACTATAGTAAATGATGAGATGTAGTTGAATGTGATGAATTAAATGAGTTGAGATTTGAGAGTTTTATGAGATCAATTGGGTGGTTAAATTCTTAAGAAGTGATATTGCATTATAAGAGGTGAATTTAGGAAAATTATGAGTGAAAGTGATGTTAGAATGGATGTAGGAACCATTGGAGAGGCTTTGGAGGGGCTTAGGTTTCACCTGTGTCCGTTAAGCAAACCTTCTCAAGTCTAGAAAGACCCCTAGCCTTATCCATGTTCGTTAAACGAACATTAGGTCTGTTAAATAGACCTTCACGGGGCTGGAAAACACTCCAGACCTCGTGTATGTCCATTAGGTGAAGGTTCAGAAAATTGTGTTTTGGACCTCTAAATGGCAAAATCTCTCTTCGGAATCTTCACGAAAGTTGTAGATCTAATTCTCTTTGAAATTGTCCTAGAATGACCTTAATCTGATATCTCTAGTGAAAGTAATGCCAATTGTCCCAAAATAGGTACAATATGATTGAGGACAAAACCTTGTTTGATTCTTTTGGCCATAAGTTCATTATCCGACCTTCAAATGCATCCGACCTCCAAATGAAGTGATTCCTGAACCAATATATTCTTAACACATTTTTCTATCTCCCCATAAAATGTGATAGCCTTTGGTGGTGATTTGAAAAAGATTGATAGAAAGAAAGTGATGAAATTGGTTGGAAGAGTATGAATTGGTTATGTTACTGACATACTTTAATATTTTACTCATATCTTGACCTGTAGAGCTCTGAATGAGATAGTTCTTGTTTTAAAATAAACTAGAGACATAGAGATATAATTGCTTTGAAGAAGTCCATTTGTGATTTTTGGTGATTGACTGGTGTGAGTACCCCACTCTTATGGGATGCGTGTTCAGATGTCACATAGGACGTCGGGCACATGTCTTGCGATGGTGGGGTGCCCATCACTTAGGATGGAAAACAGGTACGATGATAAATTGTGGGCTTACCAATGCTTTTCTATAATACATTTAGGCTTGAATGGAACTTGAAATGTTCTTAGTAAAGAAAACATAAATGAGTGTTATGCTAGGGTGATATTTGACGATGTAAACACAAGAATGGATTGTCATCTATCTGTTGAACAAATTTTGAGGAAATTTTTGGGATGTTATAAGAATGAAGATGAACCGATGATGATTAATAAGATTTCATTGAAATGACCCTATAGGGTAATAAGCTCACGTTTTATGACTTTGGATGTTAGGCTCTAAAAAGGGGATCTAGCACTTATCGTATTAGAGCAAGAGTTGGGCTCCGGAAATACGGAGTAATGAAGATCATGTTTTATAACTTCGAAAGAGTTTGACTTCGAAAACAAGGTCCAAAATTTTATGGTATTAGAGCCAGAATTACTATCTTACATGGACAATTTTCGAATTATGTGTTAAGGTATATGTACTATGAGCATGTCATAGTAAGCAGCAGCA
Source organism: Erythroxylum ulei (assembly GCA_027564395.1). Taxonomy (NCBI): domain Eukaryota; kingdom Viridiplantae; phylum Streptophyta; class Magnoliopsida; order Malpighiales; family Erythroxylaceae; genus Erythroxylum; species Erythroxylum ulei. Next base: position 34,056,862 of record JANITX010000008.1, read on the forward strand.
ACTGATCCCTAGTCTCAGTCGCATGTGTTTGAGTCACACGCATGGGTTGCAACATCCCACTGCCTTAGAGTATATACCCAAACATTCAAGTACATATCCTATCGTAATGGTATGTTAGAGCAATACATATATCCAAATTGCACATGGCATCATCTAACATAATTTAAAAGTCACTAAATTTTAAAATCATTCATTTCATTCATTCACAAAGCTTACTGTTGGACCCCGTTTTTGAAGCCCAACAATTTGGAGTCATAAAACCTTAGCGTATTTCCCTGTAGGGTTATCTCAAAGAACCCTCATTAGCCATCGTCTCACAAGGGTGGCGTGCCCATACAAACCAATCACCAACATTACAATTTGACTTCTTCAAAACAATTGTAGCTCTATGTCTCTAGTTTATTTTGAAATAAGAACCGCCTCATTCGGAGCTCTATAGCTCAATATATGCTTAAAATATCAAAGTATGTTCATAACCCAATTATGCTCTTCCAACCGATCCCTAGTATAGCACCCTACTCCCTCAATGACCCGAGCCTGACATCGATGGTGATATCCGAGTCCGTGCTCCGTGAGGGTGGCGTTCTAGAGCATTCAATCAATCGAAAAGTTGGTGTAATTTTTTTTTCAAAACCACAAACATATATACGAAAAACGATACTCAAATTGGGCCCACATTCATTCATTAACATGTTCAATTAACACTTGAGTCAATAGCCATTCGGGCCCTTTCCCAAATACAAAACACTTGAGTAATTTCAAAGTACAAATTTTTCCAAAAATTTGCCAAGAAATACAATTCAATACAAAGTAGAGAAATGCAATGTAGACGAGAACTAATCCCGACCTCTATCTTTCACTTGAAAGCTGTAGGTATGCTCCTGTTGGCCTAACGAGGTTTTTTTTATCCTGAAAAATATTTGCAAATTTTGGGTGAGTTTTGCGAACTTAGTGAGTGTCCATCATCGATGGCTCACCCAATCTCATAACAAATAATTCACATATCATACATTATTTCACGTTCAGTACATTTAATCATTCATATTATGCATCATAATTCACATTTGACATTCAAAATACTTAGGCATTCATATTATGTATATGCAGTGCACATGAGACTCTCTTTCCATTTGTTATTTTGTTGTGACGAGTGCCTAAACTATCCCGTATCCATTGGATACTGGGCTCATTGATAACTGTCCCATAGAGAGCTCATTTATAACTGTCCCATATAGGGCTCATTAAACGTTGAGCCTGAGGCTCTAAATCACTTTTGAGCTCGAAGCTCTTTTTCACACGTTGAGCATGTAGCTTTGATTGGTGGCTACTCTGGTCACAACTACCATTACGTTTCATGCATTCATGCAATGGAATGCATCAATCACATTTGTATGATCCCATTCACTCACTTTCATATGTCATCGGACCGTAGTCTGACATTCAATATGAGAGTTGAGTATAACTTTTCATTTACAGGCAAATGCACATTCAAAACTCAATTGTCATTGGACCGGGGTCCAGCATTTAACAATCATATTATGCACACTTATTTCATCTCATTCACATATGCGTAACACTTCAATATTTCATTAATACTTCACATTCATCGGACCTTTTGTCCGGAAACCGTCACAATCAATCATATTCAAATAATGATTCAGTAGTCAATTACTAAAAACCTCAAATAACAAACAATAAAATGAGACTATCTCGGTCTACTCACAGTATGCTCCAAAATAGTAGTTGCTTCCAAATTCTAGAGACGCCTGTATGCAGATGTATAACCTAATTTGCTTGCCAAAACTCCCAGTCAAGATTGTCTTTCCCTTTGATCTTGGGTAGGATTCTCTTGGTTCCCTTCATTCTTCACCAAATGAAGGGATCCTTAGCTCAAAAGAAAGTTTTTCTCTTCCTCTACCTTTGTCTCTTCTTGAACAATCTCAAAATATCTCTTGAAGGCTAAGGAAATTAAAACCTTAGCTTGTTTTCTCTTCTTTCTTTCTTTCATTCTTTTTCATTTTTTCTCTCTCTTATCTCTTTTCTCATCCATACATTTTGCTACTCTAGAATCTTCTCATTCATGTTTTGTCCTTTATTTATAAGCAAGATAAGATTTTTCTTCCAATAATGACCTTAATGATTGAGAATTGTCCCATTTACCTTTCTATTTATGCCTTATGTCTTTTATACTTAAGTGTCTTGCCAACTGTACCCTTAAACATTCTAACATAACACTTTCTTCCAGAAAAATGTCCCCCATTTCCTTAAGTTTCTAATGCCTCCAAAATCATTCAATTTGGTTCAGTGATTCAAAAGATATACTTCAAACATTTTTAGACTGTTCTTGTCCATAACAGTATACTATGCACAAATTCCATCTGAAATTTAAACATCTTAGAGATGGAATTATATTCAAATTTCTTCATTCCATTTGTATCTCCATGTGTATAGTTAACCAAAAATAAAAAATCATCTTATTTGGATCAGTATATCTCCAGAAAATATCAAAATACTGAAGTATGTTCAGTGGGATAACACTAGTTCATATTAGTTAAGCACACACTCATTGTACCCATCCCATAATTTTCACTCAATCTTTCTCATTTCATTTCAAGTGGCTAATATTTTTTGTGGATATGTAGATCAAAGTCTTACGAATCCAATGGTCCAAGAATAAAGCCATTTGGAGGTCTAATGAAGAAGTTATGGTCAAAAGAAGGAACCATGTTTATGACCTCAATCAAATTGAACCTATTTTGGCACGATTTCCATAACTTTCACAAACAATGTCGGATTGATAACATTTTTAGACTATTAGAAAGAGAACTTCGAGAGCTATAACTTTCATGAATGCCTTGAAGACAAATTATATCTTCTAAAGGATCAAAATGGAACAGAAGACAAAAGATGAACAGTAACTTCATCCTAGATGAACAGTACTTCATCTGAGATGAACAGTACTTCTGTAGCACCACACTCCCGCAATGACCCGAACCTGACTTCGATGGTGATATCTGAGTCTATACCCCACGAGCGTGGCGTGCTAGAGTACTCAATTAGTCAGAAATCGGTATACTTTTTTTTCAATCACAACACAATATATGTGGAAATCGATACATAAATTGGGCCCGCGACCATTCATAAACATTTTCAATTAACATTATTTTCAGTAGCCATTCGGGCCCTTTCACAAATACAAAACACTTGAGTCATTTCAAAACACAAAGTTATACAAGAAGATGCAGAATATACAATTCAATACAAAATAGGAAAAACACAAATGCAGAATCGAAATGATCCCAACCTCTATCCTTCACTTGAATGTTGTAGGTATACTCCCATTGGCCTAAAGAGGTATTTTTCTGAGTCTTGAAAAATATTTGTAAATTTTGGGTGAGTTTTGTGAACTCCGTGAGTGACCATCATCGATGGCTCACTCATCACATAACACATACAATTCACATCATTTCATTAACAATCATAATGAATCACATACACTTAATTAGTCATTCCACATATTACATTCAACACATATTACATTCAAAAATCATTCAAACCATTCTAATCATTCATATAATGAATATGCAGTGCATATGTTACTCTCTTTCTATTTGTTATTTTGTTGTGACCGAGTGCCTAAACTGTCTCGTATCCATTGGATATCAGGCTCATTGATATTGTCCCATATTGGGTTAATTAAACGTTGAGCCTGAGCCTCTGAATCACTTTTGAGCTCAAGGCTCTTTTTCACACGTTGAGCTTGTAACTTTGATCGGTGGCTACTCTGGTCACAACTGCCATTATGTTTCATGTATTCATGCAATGGAATGAATCACTCACAATTACATAACCCATTCAAACACTTTCTCATATCATCGGATCTTAGTCCGACATTCCACATTGATGTGGAGAATTCACAATTTCATTTATATACAAATACAAATGCACAACACATTTAACAATCACATTCACATACAATTTTCACTTCAATATCTCATTCATATATCACGGTCATCGGACCTTCGTTGTCCAGAATTCAACAATCAAGTCACATTCATAATTATTTATGATCACTCAATTCATAACACAACAAAACAAACAATAAAGTAAGACCATCTAGGTCTACTCATAGTACGCTCCAAATAGCATTTGCTTCCAAATTCTGGAGCGCTTGTATGCAGATGTTTAACCTGCACACCATATTTTATGTAAAGCACACATTTCACACTCATCAATAATTGCACACGGATAATAAATGGACTATGTACAATGCATGCTCAATGACAATCCCGGGTATGTTCTAGAACACATTTTATGTTCATTTCCATTTCAAAATTCATATGTGTCTAATCTAACTTAGGCTTACACTTTATTTGTATATGATCAATCTAAATGCTCCTTTCAATCTTTACCCTTTTTTTATATATATGTCTAGCTTATTCATAAGCTTACACTTCAAGAGCACTTGGTTACACTATATCATAACTCAATTTCTCATCATCTCTTTTCTAACCTCATAAGATCCCATAATATCCAATTCCCATTCATAGCTTAGCAATTTAAACATATGTACACATTTAGGCACATTTCCCATTTACGCAATAACCATAATTATTTTACCCACCTGGTTAGTTTGCAAAACTCCAAGTCCAAATTGTCTTTTCCTTTGTTCTTGGGTAGGATTCTCTTAGTTTCCTAAAATAAACCAAATCTCAATCAATAGGAATCCACTTAAAAATCCCACAATGTAAAATCACTAAAATTGATTCTAGAACATTTAAACCCAAGCATTTTCTAAACTCCATAAACTAGAATCCTTCCAAAAATCCAAAGCTTCAAATGATCTTACCTTGATTCTTCATTAAATGAATAGATCTTTGGCTCAATTGGAAGCTCTTTCCTTCCTTTTCCTTTTTCTTTTCTTAATCAACCTCAAAATCTTTCTTGAAGATGAAGAAGAATCAAAACCCTAGCTTGTTTTCTATTCTTTCCCTCTTCAATTCTTTTTCATGTTTCTCTCTCTCTTATCTCTTTTCTCATCGATGTATTTTGCTTCTCTAGAATCTTCTCATTCACATTTTTCTTCTTCATTTATAAGCAAGAGAACACTTCTTCTTCCAATTATGCACTTAATGATTGAGAATTGTCCCATTTTCTCTTCTATTTATGCCTTATGTCTTTTATACTTAGGTGTCTTGCCAACTGTACCCTTGAACACTCTAACATAACACTTTCTTCCAGACTAATTTCCTCCATTTTCTTAAGTTTATAATGCCACCAAAATCATTCACTTTGGTTTAGTGATTCAAAAGATATACTTTAAACATTTTGGGACTGCTCTTGTCCAAAATAGTATACTATGCGCAACTTCCATCTGAAATTTAAACATCTTAGAGACTGAATTAGATTCCCATTTCTTCATACCATTTGTATCCCCACGTCTATAGTTTATCACAAAACAAAAATCGTCTCATTTGGACCTCTACTGATCCAGAAAACATCAAAATACTGAAGTATGTTTAGTGAGATAACACCAATACATATTATTGAAGAACACACTCACTGCACTTGTCCTACTCTTTTCACTAAATCTTTCTCCATTAATTTCATATGGTTATGATTCTAAGTGGAGATGTAGGGAAAGGTCTTACGAATCTAATGGCTCAAGAATCAAGTCATTTGGAGGTCTAGAGGAGAAGTTATGGTCAAAAGAATCCAATATGTCCATATCTTTACTCATACTGTACATGCCTAGACGCAATTGCCATAACTCTCACTGCAGATGTCGGATTGACTTCTTTTTTAGACTATTGGAAAGAGGACTTCAAGATATACAACTTTCATGAAGACCTCGAAGACCAATTCTGTCTTTTGTCTTCTGCATCGTCTCACTTTTCCATTGTCTCATTTCCATCGTCTCATTTTCATCGTCTAATTTCCATCGTTTCATTTTCTATCGTCTTATTTCCATTGTCTCATTTTCCGTCGTCTCATTTCCATCGTCTCACTTATAAGGATCATAACTTTTGACTCCAATGTCCAAAATTTTCATACTATATACCGTTGAAAAGATAAAAGAAAGATCTACAACTTTCCAAAAGGTACCTTTGCTAAAATATATTTTTATCAATCCAAAATTTTCCCCTAAATTCCGAAGATGAATTTTCTATTCATACACCAACGTACTTCACCAAATTCTTAACATCATGAAATTTTGAGACTCTTATAGACAGAACTAAAATTCAATGTCTTCATAAGAAATGTAACCATACGTTTCTAGTTTAATCCAAATCAAGAATCATCTCGTTTGGATAACTAAAGAGAAAGTTATAACCAACAGACCGAAGCATACTCAGTGAACATTTTCCAGATCACTACCAATCTTATTTCTAAATCTTTCCTTATCACAACTCATACCAAGATCACTCTTTCTAATCCTTCTACTCCTCATTTTCAATAAAATCACATTTAATATCAATTATACCCAGAAGTTGTCAATGAATGCATGTACCACTTTTTATGCAAAAACATTCCGTATTTATGTGCATATATGCTAATATGATGCATGAGCAAGAAAATACATTGTCTTAATTTCTCTTTAAGCTCACATGTACTAAAATTTCGGGTCCTAACCCTTAATATGGGGACGAAGATGTTACAGGATCCACCTATATAAGATATCCAAATATATATAATGGAAGGAAATAAATTGGATAATTTGTTATATTTACCTATGAACTTTTATATCATTGCTCTTTTTGTCACAACCCATATTATTCTTGTAGTAAGATCTAAATAAGGTTGTAAGATTTTTAAGCCATATTTCTTTACCAAGTTTATATATCTAAATCAAAAAGTATTTAATTTCTTTGTTCTTTCTAAAATAACATATATTATCAAAACAGTATATCAAGAAGTATTACCCTATATCAAGGTTCTCCACCTCAAGAACTTTTATCATAAATGAAAATATAGTCTTATGGTACAATTAGAATGAACCTTAGCTTATCCTTCCATATATTCATGGAACTTTTAAAGCAACCATTTCATCACAAAATTGATATCTTATGTTCAAAAGTTTAAAAAACCTTATTGGATATACCTTTAACCTAACTCTTTGGAAATGATGAGCATTGATATATACTAGTATTGAAGAATTTGTTATTATATAGTTATCGAGTGTCTCCTTTTTAAGTGTTACCTTATGCTAACTATATTTCCCCCTCATTACTAGTATTGAAGAATTGTGGCAATTGGTGCATAGACAACGAAGAACCTTAACATAATCCTTTTGTTGGTTTAGCATATTATTTAAAAAGTACATATATTTGTACAATATTTAGGCTTATGTTGTAAGTTGAAAATGTTATAGTTAGATTATGTCTCTTCATCTAGAAACAAATTCACATTAAATACACAAAGTGTCATATGTCATTATAGGTTAAATGCTCAACCGAGGACCTCATAAATTGATTATAAGGCATTAGATTATTAGGTTGCCCAAATTATCTAGTTAAGCAATTATTCATTGATTAAAATTTTACATATGAACTGAAGTTGTTTATATCCTTAATTGATATGGATTCATTTGTTGTAGGTTAGTAAATGTAATTTATTTATATGGTATGATGAAAAGTTTTCTTAAAAGATTATTGAATTAAATTCATAAATTAAGAAATGAGATGGATGTGTTGAAGAAATATGGTGAAATAAAGACAAGTAAAATATCAAGTGGAGCAGGATATAGTCTATAAGCTATCATTTAAAAAAATAATGAGATTAAAGAGAAAGTGAAGAACATGAAGATTGAAATTAATTTTGTTATTGAAAAAGACTAAAGAATTAAATATTAAGGACCAAATTTTAGTAAATATTATTATAGGAGTTGTCGTACTTGTAAACCATATTGTTGAAAATGATTATAGATTTTCAAAAATCTTAGTTTTATAATGTTATATGAAATATTAATAAATATATTTAATTTATTTTTCCCTTTCTAATTCTATTATTATTATTTATATATCCCATTAACAAAACATAAAATATCAGTGAATGTATTCATAGGGTATTCATTTACACTAATAACATGACATCACTATACATTATACTATATTCATTTACACTAACAAAAAAACAAAAAACATAGTCAAACCTATAGATATAATACTCATCATTTATTTAATTACAACCTAATGTCCAAAAGAAAAGGTACAAATCATATGTTCGAAACATAGTGTATGATAATCATAGATTACTTTATTATTGCACATTTAATTGAGAAAGTTATTTTAAAATGATTGAATAACTCCCTTATGGGTTGCCCTTGGTCACTCGAGATTGTAATTGTCTAGATGCTATGTTTGGAGTCCTTTTGAAAGCCTCATGACCTAATGGATTTGGTTTCTTATTGATCATAAAATCAAGTTAGTATATAGTAATCATTTAATTATATTATGCATCTAATAACAAATAACAAAAATTGCACAATCAAACCAATAGATCTTTGTTATGATTACATCCTTAATTCTTAATACGTTACATGTCAATGTGGACTGAATTGAGAATAGACATAGTATGTAGACCTAATATGATTTGTGATTACTGGTCGATATTGAAGTTTATTGCTTGTTGTAGGATTGACCCTTCTTCCAAAAGGAGGATGCCCAATTTATAGGGGAAACTCTGTCGAAATTTAAATAGGGTAGGCGCAAAATGTGACATCACCATTTTTAAATTAGAACAAGAGCTCCTTAGTATTAAATGATGATTGAATTAATACAATACAGTTAATGACCTTGATTGATTATAATATTTAACGAAAAATTATTTGTTATCTTTCCCACTTGTTAACCTGTCAAAGAATTTGTTATTAGTTGTAAGAGCTTGCACACATTCCAATATATTCATTTCGCGCGAGATTAAAGAGAAGCTTTAGCTAGTATTAAATTGACATTCATTTCGTTTATGGTTTAACAATGTGAATAATGCATTTTCACACATTTTGATGACATTTGTTGCAGTTTCTATATTTTCCATTATTGCTCCGTCATTATCATCCTGTTCACGTACTTTCGGAAGATCCGTCGGCACTTAGGTTGAAGTTAGTGAATTAGTGCTAGTGATAATATCTGTTGAACTATGTTAAATTTGGGAATGTGTTTGTCGAATGAACTTCAAGTTATCATTGTGGTCATATAGCATAAGTGTGTCTTATATTATGTGAATTTCCGATGACCTTAAATTGTCAATATGTTATTGCATTGATTATTAATCCGTCATTATTAGCTTCTCTTTACTTCTCATTTGCAAATTTAAACACGCATTATTTTGAAAAGTAGCTATTTGTGTCAACAATGAATTACAATATGTATATATG
>JANITX010000008.1:34187046-34198891 GCA_027564395.1 Erythroxylum ulei
TTATCTTTATTTTTGTTTGAAATTGGTTTTCAACCATATGAATTTTTTTTAAAACATTTTCTACTTCAGATTTATCATTCATCAAATATATCCAACACAATCAAGTGTGATCATCTATAAAAGTTACAAACCATTTTTTTTCTGGAATATGTGGCGATTCTTGAAGGGCCCCATACATCACTATGAATCAAACTAAATGGTTTTGAGGCACAATATGGTTTTGGATTGCAAGTAGAATGATGACTTTTTGATAAAAGACAACTTTCACATTTAAAAGATGAACAATCCATGCTTTTAAATAAATCTGGAAACAAGTATTTCAAATATGAAAAACTAGGATGTCCTAATCTAAGATGCAAAATTATAATTTTTTCATGAGCAGAAAGAGAACTCATACTAGTAGCTTGCTTATTCTTGAGAAGGCTTTCATTAATGTAAAAAAGACCATCCACCATTCTAGCACTCCCAATCATCATCCCTGTGTTTAAGTCTTGAAATTCACAATGAGAATTGGAAAAATAACACGACAATTAGAATCTTTAGATAGTTGACTCACTGATAAGAGATTACAAGCAAGATTAGGGACATGAAGAACAGATTTAAGGGTGATTTTTCAGAAATTTTTACAGATCCTTTCCCTGCAATAGATGAGAAATTTCCATCTGCAATTCTGAACTTTTTATTACTAGAGCAAGGTGAGTACGAAAGAAAACATGAGAAAGGTTTGTCATGTGGTCTGAAGCACCTGAATCAATAATCCAAGGTGAGGAAGTAGAATGGCAGGAAAAAAACCGTTAGATTCTCTACCTGTTTGAGCCAGAGAAACACTAGGAATACCAGAAAGGGAATTGGTCTTTAGCAGCTTAAGATGATGATCCATCTGTTCTTTACTAAAGGGACTTGAATCAGCCGCTTTTGCATGAGCAATTCTATTTCCAGACTTGTTACTCTTCCAGTTGGCAGGTTTGCCATGAATTCTCCAGCAAGTCTCACGTGTATGGCGAGGCTGATTGCAGAAATCACACCATACCTGTGGCTTGTCCTCTACTCTATGCTGGTTGTTGGTTGTTTCATGCATTTGGGCTGTTCTGCTTGCATTTGCATCTGCTACAACCAGGGCAGAATTTTCAATTGATGCCCCGGACTCCTTTCCAAGCATAACACTCCGACGACTTTCCTCCCTTAGGACTTCAGCAAATACTTCTCCAAGTGAAGGAAGAGGACCACGACCAATTATCCTTCCCCTTACTTTGTCAAATTCTACATTTAGCCTAGCAAGAAATTTGTAGATGCGATCATTTTCTACCATTTGCTGGTGGTGGTTGTAATCATCCGAAGATTTCCATTCATAGTCATTGAAAACATCTAGATCTTGCCATAATCTTTTCAGGATATTGAAGTATTTGGTGACATTGTCTCACCCTTGTCTAATTTCCCCGAGTTTCAGTTTCAATTCATACACCTGAGATTGATTACCAATGTCTGAATACATTTGGTGAATATTATCCCAGAGTTATTTGGCAGTTGAATAACACATATAATTTGAAGCAATGTCTTCATCCATGGAATTAACAAGCTACGCCATAACCATGAAATTTTCTGCGTCCCAAGTAGCAAAGAATGGGTCCTCCACATCTGGCGCCTTATTATCACCAGTCAAATACCCAATCTTTCATCTCCCACAAATATACATCTGCACTGATTGGGACTAGTGCAGGAAATTGCCTCCATTGAGACGTATGGTGTTATCTGGACAGAATGGGAGTCAGAGGTGAGGCTACGATTTTCAGTACCCCTATAGGAAATAGGGGCTGGTTCAGAAGTAACTTCTGACATTGTGAGGGGCTAGGGGTTCAATCTTTCCATGGAATAAGTCCTGGAAGAATTTTTTTCGTGAAGGGGGAGTGTTAGGAATTAAGTTCCTGCTCTGATACCATATGGAGAAGAAATAGTATTCTATCTATTGAATAATGTAGATGTACAGATCTTATAGGCGGTACAAGATGCTAAAAAAGGAAAAAATCATACAGCTAATTTTCCTATTTTATGGAGTTGACTAAGCCTATAATTTATGCATAAATTACAACTCATCAATCCCTAAGAATCTGCCATGATTTCTAAGTATCAGCAGTAGATCTTTTCTACAATTTCACATTTTAAGAGATTCCATGCTAATGATTTGGCTAATGTTAATGTTATAGGTTTATGCAGTGGCTTCTGAAGACATGGATTCCTTAACCTTTGGTGCACCCAGATTTTTGCGCCATCTGATGGACCCTAGTTCGAGAAAAGTTCCAATCATGGAATTTGAAACAACAAAGGTGCCCAGAAAAGTTAATATTAATATAGTTGCTTTGTTCATTTAGTTAGCATTATATGAACAGGGGATTTTCTATTTTCAGATTTTAGAGGAGTTAAACCTTAGCATGGATCAATTCATTGACTTGTGCATTCTTTCTGGATGTGATTATTGTGATAGCATTCGAGGTATGAGGAATTTCTATTCATTTAAATAAAGCTTGTCAACAGCTCTTTGGTAATTTTTTCCTGGTGCAGTCATCACTTATTAACTCCAACTGAGCTACAGGAATTGGAGGACTAACTGCTTTAAAGCTCATCCGTCAACATGGCTCAATAGAGAGTATACTGGAGAATATAAATAGAGAAAGGTGATCTCTTCCGTAATGTTTTATATACTTTTTTTGCTTCAGTGTATATTTTAGACTCAGAAAATAGCAAGTAGTCCAGTACAATTATGTGATTCTGATGTTGTGTTACTGAAGTTGTATGCAGAACCATGTCTGAAATAATTTGTTACCTATTGATTTAAAAGTATTCCCATACAGCTACTGTGATCTTCTTGGTCTATCCCAGTGTTGTTTACAAGGGACTGATACTTGTAGATGGTGAAAAAGAAGTGAAATGAGTGATAATTAGAATATACCCTACTGTTAGGATGTTATCACTTTATTTTGTACCCATTAATTCAGCACACAAAAATTTTACCGTCATACTTGTGGTTTTGCTCATGATGGTAATCCTTTTTGTAAGCAGGTATCAAATACCAGAGGATTGGCCATATCAAGAGGCCCGAAGACTTTTTAAAGAGCCACTTGTCCTTTCTGATGAGGACCAAACTGATCTTAAGTGGAATGCTCCAGATGAAGAAGTGATTATCTCTTAATTACTTGCTTATTTTAATGTCCCTTATTTTCTCTTTGACATTTTATGGACTTGTACTGTCTTGTCAAACTTGTAGGGACTGATTTCTTTTCTGGTCAATGAGAATGGTTTCAGCAGTGACAGGGTGATGAAGGTACTGATTGCTAATATCTTTGTGCTTTTTCTTAGCACCAGGATTGTCTTACATGGTCCCTTTGTCATTATCTACTGACTGTTACAGGCAATAGAAAAAATTAAGGCAGCCAAGAACAAATCTTCTCAGGGCCGGTATGTAATGCTTAAACATTTATGATGATTCTTTGAATGTTGTTAGTGTAACAAAGCAGTTGCTAGGATTCTATGACATATTTTCTTAAAGTGATTGGTTATGTATGCAGAAGCATTCATTTGTCATTCTGCTCTAACAGTTATGCAATAATTATTTGTTTCAGTTGTCTCTCTACAGCTAACCTGTGTGATAGATTAACTGTCTTATCAAAACTTACCATCTCCTCATCCTCATGGTACGATGTGCATCAAACATCTTTTGTTATCTGTTGGTGAAATTTGTAGGGATGGCAAAATTGGCCAGGCCCGAGTTGACCGTGCTTCATGCTGGGCAAGCTTGGGCTGGCAGACTAGGTCTAGGTTTCTGGCAAAAATGGCATTGTTTTTTCAAAATATAGCCAAAATGATGCCATTTTGCCCCTCAAGCTGAAAGAAGTTTGGGGTCTGATCCATTGCCAACCTAAACATTTGCCTATTGTCCTCCTAAAAAAGGTGAAAGAAATAAAAAAGGAAGAGAAGAAAAGAAACATATATTTATCATCTAATCTTTTTCTTATGCTTACATCATCAACCTGGATTCTGAATGCTACAATCTTCGATGAGACTATTACATTACCAGACCATGGTTTCAATACTTTTACCTATTACCTCCAGATAGTGTCAATTCCTTTCTCCCTCTTGTTGTATTTGATAGACACTGATATTTAGTGCTATTTCCTTCAGTTATTCAAAATAGAGATCGATACTTTGTTGTACTTCCTTCAAGCTTTTTGAATATTTGGATCCTGACAAAAGTTCTATTCTTGTGTTTTCGATTTAGATCTCTTGGTTTCATGGATCAATGTTCTTGATGTGGTAATTCTGTCCTAGGGAGGAAAATGGACTTTAAGGTTAGGTTGATCTGAGTTGTGAAAGGGCCGGTTCAGGATTATTGAGTAAAAGTTAGCCATTGGTTGATTCTAATTGTTAGAGATTATGAGGGCATATTTGAATTGGAATTTGATCTTTTGTTAAGGGGTTATGGGTGTATGCTTCTTACTAATTTTTCATTTTTAATTGTTTTGCTCTTGGGGGTTGAACTGAAGGAGCTAATTGAGAAGAGCTGTTCTCTTTTTTCCATTTTGATTTGAAGGTTTGGTTTTACTTTCTATGATGATCCTCTGTAAGAACATAATTCAGGTGTTAACATAATATCTGGTTGTGAATTCACAGCAAACGCTACCTTTTCCTAACATGTCTTAATTTAGAGAGATGCGGGCATGGTATGCTATTGTTTTCTTGTTGTTTTAATATGTGCTTTATGAATCTCTGTAAAATATCATGGATGATGGGAGGACAAGTTTACTTGCATACAATGGTAGATAATTATACCTTTATGGGTTCCTTTGGACTTTCCACATTTTCTTATATTTTTCCCTTTTCCTGGTCTGATTTTTTTAAATATCTTTTGACAGATTGGAATCATTTTTTAAGCCTGTCACTGACACACCTGCTCCAATTAAACGGAAGGTAAAACCTCGCGAAGTCTTTCAATTGTCAATAAGTTATTTCTCTTTCTATGTAATTTGAGGTTGGCAGAAATTCATCTTCGATCTAGATGTTTCTTTGGCAAGATTTTGGGTAAATTTAGACTATAAAATTTAGTAGCTTAAATTGATTGCGGTAATGAGAATGTGTTATCTGCAAGTCCTTGAATGTGGCTAGTAAACAGAGGTATGAGGAGATGTATATGGCTGATTAAGATGACTAAGGCGGTGGGATTGGGTGATGGTGGTAATTTCATGGTTCTCTAGCCTTAACCTCCTTTCTGTAAGGTGACTATACTAATACATAAATGCTCCCAATTAAAATTTTCTTTGCATCTTTATTATTATTCTCTCAGAGCTCCGAGTTAAAAAAAAAATATTTTTCTCTGTTTTTTTCATATTGTTTCTGATTTTATAATCTGAGTGCATGCCTATATTTTCTCCTTGGTCTGAACAACTTTAAAGGTAACTAACGGAAACTTAAAATGATTCCTTCAGCTTAATATGTAAGCTCTCTACTGGATGATACAAAAACGCACCTGCATCATTGCAGAAATTACTTTCCCTTTACGTGCTGTAGTTTGACAACTTTAGACGACCTTTGCGGTCTGTTGGGGGCCAAGATAAGATGATTACCCCTCTTTTTTTGCTTGTTATAGCGCTCAGGAAAATGTTTAGGATTTTTTGATACCACTTCTCAGTGCCTTGTATGACAGGAAACCAAATGCACGCTTCGATCTTTTAAACCAGCCATCAAACATAAAATGCCCAAACCCAATGATAGCTTAAAGCTTCCAAATCTTGATCTGGGCTCAAAATGCTGCACACCTCCATGCAAAGTTGTTTGCTTTGGCATATGAAGCTGAAAATCTGGTGAACCTCCACACCAATCTATAGTCATTACTAAACATTGAAGAATGGGATTTATGAGCTTGAATGTGCTATAACTCTTATCATACAACATTTTGGTCTTTTATAGAGTTGAGATTTATGAGATATTACAGAGTTGTGGCCCCTGGTTTCTTTCTCTAACTTGGTTTTTTTTTCTTTCCATTTTTTGGTGTATAGATTTCCTTTTGCATGGGAGATTATTTTGTTGATTGTTTATTCATCATTTTGCAAACTGTTGTAGCTTTTCCATGTAATTATTGGCTAGTCTAATTCTTCTTTTCTACAGGAAGCCACTGATACTATTCCCAAAGGAGTTGGTGCTAAAAAGGCCAAGAATGGTGGTAAGAAGAGGAAATAGTGAATTTGGTGTATGACCTCATGAATAGGTATCAAATCAGGTGAAAGCGTTGTTATGTATGTGAACTAGTTTGGTTCTGTTACATCCATTTGCACTGATTTGAAAAGCAATTAGTCTTGACTCTTTTCTCTTTTTTTTTTTCCTTTAAAAATTTTTACTTTCTTGAGGTAAAATAACTTGATGAGCACGACGACTTCCTGAATTTAGGAACTGAACTCACCTCCTCGTGTTGCACTGCTGAAATTAAGTACTTTAGCAAAAGTGGCTGGTTTGTTTTATAGGATATGGAACTTCTTGATTTCCGACCCTCTGATTCATGGTAGTTTGGATTATTGGATCCAAGCTGGTGAACTTGGTTAACTAAGCTGGTTAACTTGTTTAAATTGTTAGTGCATATTGTTGGATGCCAATTCCTGTCAACGCAAGTGAATTGATACTTCTCTGGGAAGCAGTTATATAAACCATTTTGGTTCCTACTCTTGCATTCATTTTTCCTTTTTTTTTTCATTTTAATTAGAAAATAACCTGAAGCAGTTACTGTAGTTTTTAGGCTGTTGAATATGTTGAAGCCTGTAATAGTAGCGTGGCGTTTCTGATGGTTGACATCAAATGTTAACCATCCTGTTGTGCAACTTTTCTGACAGCCAAATGTTTCCACTGTGTATTGCAGGTTGGTATCAAGCTTCTTGTAAATTCAACCGAACATGCGTTGGTAGATATTTTCTTGTATCATAAGTTGCAGAGCTTTGGGAGAAATGCTAAAGCTATTGGCAAATGTATCAGACTTTTGCTTTTCCATTTGGGGTCACTGCTGAATTTCACTTTAACTTGTTTCGAAATTTGGATAGTTGTAGCGTGTTATGTTATGCAATGATATATACTGAAGGGAGAGTCAAGTGACTCCCGTCCCAGCCCAAACCAAAGGTCTAGGTTTCGACTCACTGGTGGCAAAAAACGAAAATTGAATCTGCAATTCAACTGTTAAGTCTTTAGGAAAGAGATTGGACCTTAATTAATTATTTTTTTTTTGGAGAAGGTACTAGTTCGAAGATATTATTGAAATTGTAGCTATATTTATGCAAAGGTTTCATTGGCCTAACGTGCAGTTGAAGGTCATAAATCCCTAATATATTTCCTAAATGCCCCACACCATTTGACCATCTTGAGAACAAGATTTGTAACTTATTATCAAGTGCTTGTTCCATTTTGTTAGTTTGATAAGATAAAATAGGCATGCAACCGAAGAGTATATATTCTGTACCGTACGTTCTATAAATAACCATTTCCAACTTACATCATTTTCTCCAGTTCATCCATTTTCAACCCTTGAGAACCAACACTTGTTTTTGCTATTTTGCCATGATATATATATAGGCACATAGGCCTTGATTGTACACATCTTCGCGCTTTTATTTGTTTTCTTTTAATCAAAACAGTAATAAAGATCGATTAAATAGGCAAAATTCATGGCGGCTATGGGGGGCTTATTTGCTATGACAATTCTTATGATGGTGGCCAGCATTGCTGCGGATCCAGATCTGCTTCAAGATGTATGCGTAGCAGATATTGCTTCCGGCGTTAAGCTGAATGGATACCCTTGTAAGGCGAGCATAAGTGCTGATGATTTCTTCTTCTCAGGGTTGGCCAATCCAGGTCCCACAAACAACTCATTGGTGACCCCTGCAAACGTTCTGAAGATACCAGGACTCAACACACAGGGGCTCTCATTCTCTCGCATTGACTATGCACCAGGAGGTGTCAACCCTCCCCATACACACCCTCGAGCCTCCGAGGTGATATATGTGCTGGAAGGTGAACTTGAGGTTGGATTCATTACCACCACGAATGCGTTGGTGTCAAAGGTCATCAAGAAAGGCGACGTTTTTGTGTTTCCAAGGGCACTGATGCATTATCAGAAGAATAATTGCAATAAGCAGAGTGCTTCAGTACTTGCGGCTTTTAACAGCCAATTGCCTGGAACTCAGTCCATAGGCACTGCGCTGTTTGGGGCTACCCCAGCAATACCTGACGCTGTTTTGTCCAAGGCTTTCCATGTTGGCGCCAACGAGGTCGGGAAGATCAAGTCTACTTTTTCGCAAAAATAAACTGTTTTACTGTTATACCGCTATTCTTTTCTTCACAACACCAAGTGTTTCATCATAATCCACTTTATCCAGATCATGTTATTAAATGTATTGTTTTTAATTAATTCAGTCATTTTAAGTTGAGCGTACATTTCTTATTCTTAGAATCACAAAAATTAGCAATAAAAAAATCCAATGTAGTTTTTTTTCTTCTTTTTTGCAGCCTTGCCAAATAGGTATATATTAATTGAACCATACTTTGTTGGACTACATGCGTTTGACATGGTTAAAGACAAAACGTAATACAACACTTGAAATATTGGAAAAGCTTTTAGGTTGTAATTTTTCCTTGAATTTGTGCCCTTTCTGGGTTTTCACGGTTTTTTATTTCCTTCATGTAATAAATATGCAAGTCTTTGTTTTGCTTGCCATTGTGATCTCCGACGACAAGCAAGCAATTAATCTAACTTGTTATTGCTCTCTCCTATTTTGAGAGTTCCTTCTTTTGTCACTTGTTATCACAGTTAAACAACTATTCCCAGAGTTTTTTCTTACGGGTTTCTTTTGGTAGCTAGCTAAAACGCCTAAAGATTATCATCAATGCCTTAAATAATGGTAACCCATTCGGCCATTCCTGTTTCTGTTAACTTAAGGGTTGTTTGTTTGTTTCTTTTTTTTTTTTTTCATTTTATGTTGTCGTTTTTGTAAAAAGAAAAATAAATAAGTAAAAGGTATTTGACTTATTCTGTTGCGATTTTTTGTTTCTAAAAATAAAAAAACCACAACAGTTTTACAGAAATCAGAAAACATCGTTTCTCTTAATTTTAACAACATATTTTCTTTAACAGAAAACTAACATATCCTTACTTTCTATCTC
The DNA here is from genome assembly GCA_027564395.1 of Erythroxylum ulei. Lineage (NCBI taxonomy): Eukaryota > Viridiplantae > Streptophyta > Magnoliopsida > Malpighiales > Erythroxylaceae > Erythroxylum > Erythroxylum ulei. The sequence goes on from JANITX010000008.1 coordinate 34,196,233, forward strand.
AAATAATAATAATAATAAGATAATTAATTTGGTATAATAAAATTAATAATAGTAAGTAGAAAATTTATAACAATAATTAATAATAATAATAGTTAATAATAATAATAATATTATTATTATTATTAACAATAAATAATAATAATAATAATAAGAAGAAGAAGAAGAAGAAGAATAACTTAATAAAAATTAATAATAATAATAATTAATAAAATTAATTATAATAAGAATAACTTAATAATAATAATAATAATAATTAATCATAATAATAACTTATTAAAAATTAATAATAATAAGAATAACTTATTAAATAATAATAATAAAAAAACCAAAAATATTTTTGTTTTCAGTTTTTTATTAGAAATCTCAACCAAACAAGTTTTTATTTTCAGTTTTTATATTGCAAATCTCAACCAAAAAGATTTTCGTTTTTTTAAAACAGAAATTAAAAACAGGAAACAGAAATCAAAAATAAAAAATAACAACAGAAAAACAAAAGTGAAACCAAAAAGTCCCTAACTGAACGATTATTTCATTGATGCAAAGAAAAATACTAACAAGCTTGTCTTTTTATGGTTGAAGTAGGCTTCTCAATTACAAAAATAAAGCATTATCAATATGTTTGCAGATTTCCTAACAAACATTTAAACAAATAGCTTGTATGCATCTTATTTAATAGCTAGATATGAAAATAATCTACTCCAAAATACTTTCTAACTAAATTTCAAAAATACAATCAATCTCAACAAACATTGATACTAAAAATATTCTGAATTATCTAACAACTTCCCCTTTAATTCAGAGGTTGTACACCTATCATAAATAAAAAATTCTTGAACTTATTCTCTTGCAAAGCTTTTGTAAGAATGTCTACAGGTTGATCATTAGTGTTGATGTAGATTAACTCTACTTCTCCTTTTACAACCAATTCTTTAATAAAATGAAACTTGGTCTCAATATGTTTTGTTCTCCCTTGCTGGACATGATTTTTAGACATATATTGAAATTGCTAACTTATTGTCACAAAACACTCTAGTTGGATATTTTTGCTCCAAGTTTAAATCTTTTAAGATCCTTCTTAACCAAACTACTTGACAAGTGGTAGTTACAACTGTTGTATACTCTGCTTCTGTGTTTGAAAGAGTAGCTTTTTGTTGCTTTTTTGATGACCAGGAAATTGCACCCGAACTAAGGCTAATAATATAACCTGTTGTATTCTTCTTATCTTCTGCATATGTAGCCCAATCACTATCATTAGTAAATGCAGAAAGAGGTAATCTTATAACTCTTCCTACCTTCTGCACATGTAGCCCAATCACTATCAATAAATGTCGTAAGAGGAATTGATCCAATCCCACAACAACTATATCAATCAGACCCTATCGAACAACAAACATTGAGGTCATCTACCAATGAAGCCAGTTAACAACAACCTCAGTCTACCTCAACAAGTGCTGAACGATCTTTATATCTGTTTATCTTTACCACCTATAATTAAACTTATGCTTAAATATATTTTTACATGTTTATTGTGTTTTTTCTTATCATTATTCTTTTATTGTCAAGTTCCAATACCGACATAAGAAAAAGAGGAAAAGGTATCACTAAAGGTTCTGAGTTGCAACGCTTGAATGTTGCAATGAACAGCAAGTTGTTTATACATATTGACCCCAGGCAATGTTGTCCTGTTGATAAGATCCAATCAACAAAATTGTCCAGTGAATTAGGGGTCATTGTTAGAAATGAATTGTCTTGCCATCACCATGTTAAGCAATTAAAGGAAGACAACTTGCTACAAAATGCTTTGAACAAAGTTTCGGTAATTTTCAATTTATTTAATTATATACACTTTTGTTTTACTTATTTAATTTAAAGATTAAATTAACTTTTATGTGTACAACACAGATGAATCTCAATATCGTCAATATTGAGAACCCTAAAGTTTTGAGCTATGTAAGTTCACTGTTGAAACAAAGGGCGAAGGATCGTCGTTATCAACTCCATAAATACTACAAGTCTTTTCCTTCAGATGAGGAGGCAAAGAAACATGTTCTCAAACGGGTGATTCCAGAAAAGTGAAGCGAAATGTGTGATTATTGGGTCTTTACCAAAGTTAAAGTTTGTCTTCTTTCTCTTCACATTTGCTTTCATTATTTTTTTCACAATTTAATGACTATTTCTTTTCTTTATTTAAGAAAAATATGGGAAAACTAAGGTTAACAAATGAAAAATGAAAACTTCTCACAACACCGCTCCAAATCATTCATTGTTGTATGAAAAGAATTTCTAAGTTCTTTGTTTATAAGTTATTATTATATCAATAAATGCAATATTATTTATTGTGTTTCAATTTTTTTTTCATAAAACAAATTCAGAATCAACTATATGGAGAAGCGCGGGATAGGATTACGCTCTACAAAATAACATACTACAAGGAAGGCGAAGGCTCGACATATGAAGAAACACATAATAATTATGTAAGTATTAAAATTTTAATTTTTAAGTTTATTTATTTATGTAGTAGTAACTAATAATATTTGAATTAAATCTTGATTTTGTATTTTAAATTTTAGGATAAGATGTAACATCCCACCCCGCCGGGAAGGGTAGAATCGTCATTTGGAAGTGGATGAGAGTGATTGGGATTAATTAGCATGGTTCG
>JANITX010000008.1:34426535-34450115 GCA_027564395.1 Erythroxylum ulei
TGCACCTTATGTAATGCATGAGCATGAGATGTGTTATCCCAATTTCTCTGATTGATCTCACATGTACCAAATTTTTAAGGTTCTAACCCTTTGGATGGAAACGGGATGTTACAAAATTTGTCTTCGAGGTCTTCATGATGTTTTAGCTTTTCAAGTATTCTTTCCAACCATCTAAAGAGCACTTTAATCCGATATCTGTAGTGAAAGTTGTGATAATTTTTCCAACCTTGTATCGTCTGATGACGTCATTTCGTCCCAAAATTGACATGATATAGCCTCTTCCATTTTTGACCCCTCAGATGAGAGAATTTGTCTTCAAGATCTGCATGAGAGTCGTAGCTCTTGAAGGTTTCTTTCCAACCATCTAAAGAACACCTTAATCCGATATCAGTAGAGATAGTTATAGTAATTTTCCCAACCATGTATCGTCTGATGATGTCACTTCGTCTCAAAAATGATGTCATATGGTCTGTTCTATTTTTGACTCCACAGATGAAAGAATTTGTCTTCAACTCTTCATGAGAGTTGTAGCTCTTGAAGTCTTCTATCCAACCATCTAAAGAACACCTTAATCCGATATCTGTAGGAATAGTTATGGCAATTTTCCCAACCTTGTATCGTCTGATGATGTTATTTCGTCTCAAAAATGATGTCATATAGTCTGTTCTATTTTTGACCCCATAGATTAAATAATTTGTCCTCTAGGTCTTCATGATAGTTGTAGAGTTTAAAGTCTTCTTTCCAACCATTTAAAGAACACCTTAATCCAATATCTATAGGGAACGTTATGGCAATTTTCCCAACCTTATATTGTCTGATGACCTCACTTCGCCTCAAAAATGACGTCATATAGTCTGTTCTATTTTTGACCTGCAGATGAAAGAATTTACCTTCAAAGTCTTCATGAGAGTTGTAGCTCTTGAAGTCTTCCTTCCAACCCTCTAAACAAAACCTTAATTCGATATCTGTAGCGAAAGCTATGGTAATTTTCCCAAACTTGTATCGTTTGATGACGTCACATTGTCTCAAAAATGACGTCATATAGCCTATTCTATTTTTGACCTCCCAGATGAAAGAATTTTGCTTCGATGTCTTCATGACAGTTGTGTTCTTGAAGTCTTCTTTCCAACCATCTAAAGAACACCTTAATCCAATATATGTAGAGAAAGTTATAAGAATTTTTCCAACCTTGTATCGTCTGATGACGTCACTTCGTCTAAAAAATGACGTCATATGATCTGTTCAATTTTTGACCCATCAAATCAGAGAATTTATCTTCAAGGTATTTATGAAGTTTAGCTTTTAAAGTCGTCTTTCCAACCATTTAAAGAACACCTTAATCTGATATCTGTAGTGAAAGTTATGATAATTTTTCCAAACTTGTATCATCTGATGACATCACTTCATCTCAAAAATGTCATCCTATAGTCTGTTCTATTTTTCAACCCTCAGATGAGAGAATTTGTCTTTGAGGTCTTCATGACAGTTGTAGCTCTTGTAGTCTTCTTCCCAACCATTTAAAGAACACCGTAATCAGATATCTGTAGAGAAAGGTATGGAATTTTCCCAACCTCGTACTTTCTGATGATGTCACTTCGTCTCAAAAATGATGACATATGGTCTGTTCTATTTTTGACCCCCACAATGAAAGAATATGCATTTGAGCTCTTTATAATAGTTGTATCTCTTGAAGTCTTCTTTCCAACGATCTAAAGAACACCTTAATTTGATATCAGTAGAGAAAGTTATGACAATTTTTTCAACCTTGTATCATCTGATGACGTCACTTCGTCTCAAAAATAACATCATATAGTCTTTTCTATTTTTGACCCCCCAGATGAGAGAATTTTTCTTTGACGTCTTCATGAGAGTTTTAGTTTTTAAAGTCTTCTTTCCAACCATTTAAAGAACACCTTAATCCGATATCTTTAGTGAACGTTATGATAATTTTCCCAACTTTGTATCGTCTGATGATGTCACTGCGTCTCAAAAATGACATCATATAGTCTGTTCTATTTTTGACCCCACAGATTAAAGGTTTTCCCTTCGGGGTCTTCATAAGAGTTGTAGCTATTGAAGGCTTCTTTCCAACCATCTAAATAACACCTTTATCCGATATCGGTAGTGAAAGTTATAGCAATTGTTTCAACCTTATATCTTCTGATGACGTCACTTCATCTCAAAAATGACTTATTTTACCAGTCTTGTATCATCTGATGACGTCACTTCGTCTCAAAAATGACGTCATATCATCTGTTCTATTTTTAACGGCTCATATGAAAGCATTTTTCTTCGAGGTCTTCATCAGAGTTGTAGCTCTTGAAGTTTTCTTTCCAAAAATCTAAAGAACATCTTAATCCTATATCTGTAAGAAAATTTATGGCAATTTTCCCAACTTTATATCGTCTGATGACGTCACTTCGTCTCAAAAATGACGTCTTATCGTCTGTTCTATTGTTGGCCCCTCAGATGAGAGAATTTTTCTTCAAGGTCTTCATGATAGATCTATCTCTTGAATTCTTATTTCCGACCATCTAAAGAATACCTTATTCCGATATCTGTAGAGAAAGTTATAGTAATTTTCCCAACCTTATATCGTTTGATGGCGTCACTTCGTCTAAAAAATGATGTCATATGATCTGTTCTATTTTTGACCCTCCCAGGTGAAAGAATATGTCTTCCAGCTCTTCATGGAGTTGTAGCTCTTAAAGTCTTCTTTCCAAGGATCTAAAGAACACCTTAATCAAATATCTGTAGAGAAAGTTATGACAATATTTTCAAACTTGTATCGTCTAATGACGTCACTTGGTCTTAAAAATAACATCATATAGTCTTTTCTATTTTTGTCCCCTTAGATGAGAGAATTTGTCTTTGATGTCTTCATGAGAGTTTTAGCTTTTAAAGTCTTCTTCCCAACGATCTAAAGAACACCTTAATCCGATATTTGTAGTGAACGTTATGACAATTTTCCCAACCTTGTATCGTCTGATGATGTCACTTCGTCTCAAAAGTAACGTCATATAGTTTGCTCTATTTATGACCCCGCAGATAAACGAATTTGTCTTTAAGGTCTGCATGATAGTTTTGGCTCTTGAAGTCTTCTTTCCAACCATCTAAAGAACACCTTAATCCAATAACTGTAGGGAAAGTTATGACAATCTTTTCAACCTTGTATCGTCTGATGATGTCACTTCGTCTCAAAAATGACGTCATATAGTTTGTTCAATTTTTGACCCCTCAAATTAAAGAATTTGTCTTCGGGGTCTTCATAGGAGTTGTAGCTCTTGAAGGCTTCTTTCCAACCATCTAAGAATACCTTCATTCGATATCTGTAGTGAAAGTTATGACAATTTTTTCAACTTTATATCTTTTGATGGCATCCCTTCATCTCAAAAATGACGTATTTTCCCAACCTTGTATTATCTGATGATGTCACTTCGTCTCAAAAATGAAGTCATATCGTCTATTCTATTTTTAACGCGTCAGATGAAAGAATTCATCTTCGAGGTATTCATGAGAGTGGTAGCTCTTAAAGTCTTCTTTCCAAAAATCTAAAGAATACCTTAATCCTATATCTGTAGGAAAAGTTATGGTAATTTTTCCATCTTTGTATCGTCTGATGACGTCACTTCGTTTCAAAAATGACGTTATATTGTCTGTTCTATTTTTGCCCCTTCAGATGAGAGAATTTGTCTTCGAGGTCTTCATGAGAGTTGTATCTCTTGAATTCATATTTCCAACCATCTAAAAACACCTTAATTCGATATCTGTAGAGAAAGTTATGATAATTTTCCCAACCTTGTATCGTCTGATGACGTCACTTCGTCTCAAAAATGATGTCATATAGTATGTTCCATTTTTGACCACCCAGATAAAAGAATATGTCTTCAACTCTTCATTAGAGTTGTAGCTCTTGAAGTCTTCTTTCTAACGATCTAAAGAACACCTTAATCCGATATCTGTAGAAAGTTGTGCCCATTTTTTCAACCTTGTATCGTCTAATGATGTCACTTGGTCACAAAAATAACATCATATAGTCTTTTCTATGTTTGAACCCCCAGATGAGAGAATTTTTCTTTGATGTCTACATGAAAGTTTTAGGTATTAAAGTCTTCATTCCAACCATCTAAAGAACACCTTAATCCGATATTTTTAGAGAAAGTTATGCCAATTTTTTCAACCTTGTATCGTCTAATGATGTCACTTGGTCTCAAAAATAACATCATATAGTCTTTTTTATTTTTAAACCCCTAGATGAGAGAATTTGTCTTTGAAGTCTTCATGAAAGTTTTATGTATTAAATTCTTCATTCCAACCATCTAAAGAACACCCTAATCCAATATCTGTAGTGAATGTTATGACAATTTTCCAAACCTTGTATCGTCTGATAACGTCACTTCGTCTCAAAAATGACGTCATATAGTCTGTTCCATGTTTGACCATGCAGATGAAAGAATTTGTCTTTGAGGTCTTCATGATAGTTTTAGCTCCTTAAGTCTTCTTTCCAGCCATCTAAAGAACACCTTAATCTGATAATTGTAGGGAAAGAATTTGTCTTCTTTCTAACCATGTATCGCCTGATGACGTCACTTCGTCTAAAAAACGACGTCATATAGTCTGTTCTATTTTTGACCCCTCAGGTTAAAGAATTTGTCTTCAGGGTCTTCATAAGAATTGTAAATCTTGAAGGCTTCTTTCCAACCATCTAAAGAAAACCTTCATCCGATATCCATGGCAAAATTTATGGTAATGTTTTCAACCTTATATCTTCTAATGACCTCACTTCGTCTTAAAAATGACGTATTTTCCCAACCTTGTATCTTCTGATGACGTCACTTCTTCTCAAAAATGACGTCATATCATCTGTTCTATTTTTAATGCCTCAAATTAAATCATTTGTCTTCGTGGTCTGCATGATTGTTGTAGCTCTTGAATTCTTCTTTCCAAAAATCTAGTGAACACCTTAATCATATATCTGTAGGAAAAGTTATGGCAATTTTTCCAACTTTGTATCGTTTGATGACGTCACTTCGTCTCAAAAATGACATCATATCGTCTGTTCTATTTTTGGCCTCTCAGATGAGAGAATTTGTCTTAGAGGTCTTCATGAGGGTTGTATCTCTTGAAGTCTTATTTCCAACCATCTAAAGAACACCTTAATCTGATATCTGTAGAGAAAGTTATGGTAATTTTCCTAACTTTTGATCATCTGATGATGTCACTTCATCTCAAAAATGATGTCATATAGTCTGTTCTATTTTTTATCCCTCAGCTGAAAGAATTTGTCTTCAATGTCTTCATTATAGTTGTAGCTCTCGAAGCCTTCTTTCCAACCATCAAAAAAACACCTTAATCCGATATCTGTAGAGAATGTTATGACAATTTTCCCAACCTTGTATCGTCTAATGTTGTCACTTCGTCTCAAAAATGACATCATATAGACTGTTCGATTTTTGACAACTCTGATGAAAGAATTTGCTTTGAGGTCTTCATGAGAACTATAGCTCTTGAAGTCTTCTGTCCAACTATCTAAAGAACACCTTAATCCGATATCCGTAGTGAAGGTTATGGTAAATTTTCCAACCTTGTATCGTCTGATGACGTTACTTCGTCTCAAAAATGCCGTCCTATAGTCTGTTCTATTTTTGAACCCCCAATGAGAGAATTTGTCTTTTAGGTCTTCATGAGAGTTGTAGCTCCTGTAGTCTTCTTCCCAACCATCTAAATAACACCTTAATCAGATATCTATAGAGAAAGTTAAGGTAATTTTTCCAACCTTGTACCGTCTAATGACGTCACTTCGTCTAAAAAATGATGTCATATGGTCTGCTCTATTTTTGACCCTCAAGATGAAAGAATAAGTCTTCAAGATCTTCATGCAATTTGTAGCTCTTGAAGTCTTCTTTCCAAAGATCTAAAGAACACAATAATTTGATATCTGTAGAGAAAGTTATGACGATTTTTTCAACCTTGTGTTGTCTGATGATGTCACTTCATCTCAAAAATAACATCATATAGTCTTTTCTATTTTTGACTCCTCAGATGAGAGAATTTGTCTTTGAAGTCTTCATGAGAGTTTTATTTTTTAAAGTCTTCTTTCCAACCATCAAAATAACACCATAATCTGATATCTGTAGTGAACGTTATGATAATTTTCCCAACCTTGTATCGTTTGATGATGTCACTGCGTCTCAAAAATGACGTCATATAGTCTGTTCTATTTTTGACCCCTCATATTAAAGATTTTTTCTTCAGGGTCTTCATAAGAGTTGGAGCTCTTGAAGGTTTCTTTCCAACCATCTAAAGAACTCCTTTATCCGATATCTATAGTGAAAGTTATGGTAATTGTTTCAACCTTATATCTTTTGATGACGTCACTTCGTCTCAAAAATGACTTATTTTCCCAATCTGGTATCATCTGATAACGTCACTTCATCTAAAAAATGATGTCATATCATTTGTTCTATTTTTAACAGCTCAGATGAAAGCATTTTTCTTCGAGGTCTTCATCAGAGTTGTAGCTCTTGAAGTTTTCTTTCCAAAAATGTAAAGAACTACTTAATCCTATATCTATAGGAAAAGTTATAGCAATTTTCCCAACTTTGTATCGTTTGATAACGTGACTTCGTCTAAAAAATGACGTCTTATTGTCTGCTCTATTTTTGGCCCCTCAGATGAGAGAATTTGTCTTCAAGGTCTTCATGATAGTTGTATCTCTTGCATTCTCATTTCCAACCATCTAAAGAATACCTTATTGCGATATCTGTAGAGAAAGTTATGGTAATTTTCCCAACCTTGTATCGTCTGATGACGTTACTTCGTCTCAAAAATGACGTCATATGATCTGTAGCTCTCGAAGTCTTCTTTCCAAGGATTTAAAGAACACCTTAATCCGATATCTGTAGAGAAAGTTATGACAATTTTTTCAACCTTGTATCGTCTAATGACGTCACTTGGTCTTAATAATAACCTCATATAGTCTTTTCTATTTTTGACCCCCCTAGATGAGAGTATTTGTCTTTGATGTCTTCATGAGAGTTTTAGCTTTTAAAATCTTCCTTCCAACCATATAAATAACACCTTAATCCGATATTTTTAGTGAACGTTATGACAATTTTCCCAACCTTGTATTGTCAGATTACGTCACTTCGTCTCAAAAATAACGTCATATAGTTTGTTCTATTTTTGACCCCGCAGATGAACGAATTTGTATTTAAGGTCTTCATGAGAGTTTTAGCTTTTGAAGTCTTCTTTCCAACCATCTAAGGAAAACCTTAATCCGATAACCGTAGGGAAAGTTATGACAATTTTTTCAACCTTATATCGTCTGATAACGTCACTTTGTCTCAAGATTGACGTCATATAGTCTGTTCAATTTTTGACCCCTCAGATTAAAGAATTTGTCTTCAGGGTCTTCATAGGAGTTGTAGCTCTTGAAGGCTTCTTTCCAACCATCTAAGAACACCTTCATCCAATATCTATAGTGAAAGTTATGGCAATTTTTTCAACTTTATATCTATTGATGACGTCCCTTCATCTAAAAAATGACGTATTTTCCCAACCTTGTATCATCTGATGACGTCATTTCATCTCAAAAATGAAGTTATATCGTCTGTTCTATTTTTAACCCCTCAGATGAAAGAGTTTATCTTCGAGGTCTTCATGAGAGTTGTAGCTCTTGAAGTCCTCTTCCCAAAAATCTAAAGGATATCCCAATCCTATATCGGTAGGAAAAGTTATGGCGATTTTTCCATCTTTGTATCGTCTGATGACGTCACTTCGTTTCAAAAATGATGTCATATCGTCTGTTATATTTTTGGCCCTTCAGATGAGAGAATTTGTCTTCAATGTCTTCATGAGAGTTGTATCACTTGAAGTCGTATTTCCAACCATCTAAAGAACACCTTAATTCGATATCTTTATAGAAAGTTATGATAATTTTACCAACCTTGTATCATCTGATGACGTCAGTTCGTCTCAAAAATGATGTCATACATCCCGTTCCATTTTTTAACCCCTAGATGAAAGAATTTGTCTTTGACTCATCATTAGAGTTTTATCTCTTGAAGTCTTCTTTCCAACGATCTAAAGAACACCTTAATCCGAGTTACGCCAATTTTTCAACCTTGTATCGTCTAATGATGTCACTTGGTCTCAAAAATAACATCATATAGTCTTTTCTATTTTTGACCCCCAAGATGAGAGAATTTGTCTTTTAAGTCTTCATGACACTTTTAGGTATTAACGGCTTCATTCTAACCATCTAAAGAACACCTTAATCCAATATTTGTACTGAAAGTTATGACAATTTTCCCAACCTTGTATCGTCTGATGACGTCACTTCATCTCAAAAATGACATCATATATTCTATTCCATGTTTGACCATGCAGATGAAAGAATTTGTCTTTGAGCTCTTCATGAGAGTTTTAGCTCCTTAAGTCTTCTTTCCAATCATCTAAATAACACCTTAATCCGATAACTATAGGGAATGTTATGACTGTTTTTCTAAACTTTTATCGCCTGATGATGTCACTTCGTCTCAAAAACGACGTCATATAGTCTATTCTATTTTTGACCCCTCAGATTAAAGAATTTGTCTTCGGGGTCTTCATCAGAGTTGTAGCTCTTGAAGGCTTCTTTACAACCATCGAAAAGAAACCTTCATCCGATATCCGTAGTGAAAGTTATGGTAATTTTTTCAACCTTATATCTTCTAATGACGTCACTTCGTCTAAAAAATGACGTGTTTTCCCAACCTTGTATCTTCTGATGATGTCACTTCATCTCAAAAATAACGTCATATCGTCTGTTCTATTTTTAACGCCTCAGATGAAAGCATTTGTCTTCGAGGTCTTCATGATTGTTGTAGCTTTTGAATTCTTCTTTCTAAAAATCTAAAGAACACCTTAATCATATATCTATAGGAAAAGTTATGGCAATTTTCCCAACTTTGTATCGTCTGATGATGTCACTTCATCCCAAAAATGACGTCATATAGTCTGTTCAATTTTTGACCCATCAGATGAGAGAATTTGTCTTCGAGGTCTTCATGAAGTTTTAGCTTTTAAAGTCGTCTTTCCAACCATCTTAAGAACACCTTAATCCGATATCTATAGAGAAAGTTATGGTAATTTTCTAACTTTTAATCGTCTGATGATGTCACTTTATCTCAAAAATTATGTCATATAGTCTGTTCTATTTTTGACCCCTCAGGTGAAAGAATTTGTCTTCAATGTCTTCATTATAATTGTAGCTCTCGAAGTCTTCTTTCCAACCATCTAAAAAACACCTTAATCTGATATCTGTAGAGAATGTTATGACAATTTTCCGAACCTTGTATCGTCTAATGATGTCACTTCGTCTCAAAAATAACATCATATAGTCTGTTCGATTTTTGACAGCCCCGATGAAAGAATTTGCTTTGATGTCTTCATAAGAACTGTAGCTCTTGAATTCTTCTGTCCAAAAATCTAAAAACACCTTAATCCGATATCTGTAGGAAAAGTTATGGCAATTTTTCCAACCTTGTATCGTCTGATGACATCACTTCGTCTCAAAAATGACGTCATCTTGTCTGTTCTATTGTTAACCCCTCACATGAAATAATTTGTCCTCGAGTTCTTCATAAGAGTTGTAATCTTGAAGTCTTCTTTCTAACCATCTAATGAACACCTTAATCTGATATATGTAGGAAAAGTTATGGCAATTTTCCCAGCCTTATATCGTCTGATTACGTCACTTCGTCTCAAAAATGATGTCATCTTATCTGTTCTATTCTTAACCCCTCATATGAAAGAATTTGTCGATGAGGTCTTCATAAGAGTTGTAGCTCTTGAAGTATTCTTTATAACAATCTGAAGAAAACCTTAATCCGACATCTGCAAGAAAAGTTATGGTAATTTTCCCAACCTTGTATTGTTTGATAATGTCACTTCGTCTCAAAAATGATGTCATATCGTTTGTTCTATTTTTGACCTCTCAGATGAAAGATTTTGTCTTTAAGGTCTTTAGAAGAGTTGTATCCCTTGAAGTCTTCTTTCCAACTATCTAAAGAACACCTTAATCCGATATCCGTAGTGAAGGTTTAATTGTTTCAACCATGTATCGTCTGATAACGTCACTTCATCTCAAAAATGACGTCATATAGTTTGTTTTAGTTTTGACCTCTCAAATTAAATAATTTTCTTCAAGGTCTTCATGAGAGTTGTAGCTCTTGAAGTCTTCTTTCAAACCATCTAAAGAACACCTTAATCCGATATCTATAGTGAAGGTTATGGTAATTTTTCTAACCTTGTATTGTCCAATGACGTCACTTCATCTCAAAAATGATGTCATATCGTCTGTTTTATTTTTGACTTCTCAAATGAAAGAATTTGTCTTAGAGGTCTTCATAAGAGTTGTAGCTCTTGAATTCTTCTTTCCAACCATATAAAGAAAACCTTAATCTAATATCTGTAGGGAATGTGATAGCAATTGTCCCAGCCTTGTGTCGTTTGATGACTTCACTTCGTCTAAAAAATTATGCCATATCGTCTGTTCTATTTTTGACCTCTCAAATTAAAGAATTTGTCTTTGAGGTCTTCATGAGATTTGTAGCTCTTGAAGCCTTCTTTCCAACTATCTAAAGAACCCCTTAATCCGATATCTGTAGTGAATGTTATGGTAATTTTCCCAACCCCTTTATCAATGGAAAGATAAAATAAAGATTTACAACTTTCATGAAGACAATTTCGTCAAAATTTGCCTGAATCAACACAGAAAATTCATGAAAGTTTAGATCAAAAATTCAACTCTCTCCTACTATTCATTCCCAAAATTTTTAGACTTCCAATTAAATTTTTTTATTTAAAGTCTTTCCACTCCATTTCAATCAACTCATCTACCATAAATTCATACTACTCCAAAATATACAAGTTTAATCAGAAACCATCAAAAGCCAAAAATTCATATTCATCTTATGCATACTCTGTAATTTTTCTACATTTTAAACTTTCATTCTCTATCACTATTCTTCCTCTCACCTTCCATTTAAACACCCATGTTACATCTCTACCACCACTGCTATTTATTCTTCCATCTTAAAAAAAAAAACAGAAGCTGGTCATTTTACACAGTCAATACGTGAGTTTTGCATAGAGTTAGGGCTTGAAGGTAGTTGAAATTTTGAAATTTTCAACAAGAAAGTAGCGAATAAATTCTTTAGAGTTGTGGATTTATGAAATAAATTTGAAGAATTCGTTGTCATCTGCATGAATGTTTATAACTTTCTCCAGACGTATTAAATTAATTTATCCACTTTTTTAGACCTTCATTAACTATGATATTTAATTAGTAACAAAACATTGTACATTTTTTAAACTTTATAAGTTAATAAATCTAAATGAAATTTTCTATTATTTAATAACTACTTTTTACATTATAACCGATTAAATTAACTGGGCATTATTACTGCGCATCGTGCAATGTTACTCTGCTAGTATTAGTTAATAGTGAGTCTTATTAATCTACAAGCATGTAAAGTAAGAAATATTTTTTCTAATGATCCAATAAAAAATTACGCTAATTATGGAGTTTGGGGAGTTCCAGTGTACGTAACCTTACCTAGGGCCATTCCTTAATGTTTTATAGGCCCTGAGCAAAGTAAAAAACAGGCGATAATATATAAATATGCAAACTTTAAAGGCCATTCTTAACATTTTATAGGTCATTTTTAATGTTTTATAGGCCGTGAGTAAAGTAAAAAAAAAAAGCCCCTAATATATCAATAATATATAAATATGCAAACTTTAAAAGTATATTTTTATTATTAAAGAAGCTACCTTAATCTCCTCGTTGTGATACAATTGAAGTATCTAATGATTTTCATTAATTCTTAATATTAAGATTAAGAGAACAATTTAAAAAATCAATTGAAAAAATACGTAAAGAAAAAAAAACCTCATTTTGTTCTTTATGACTGTCAAAAGTGAGTTGGACCTTATTTTATTTCATCTTTTCTTTTTACAAGATTTAAGAATGAGTCATATTTTGCCTTATTTTATTCTATTTTATTCTTGGCGAGAGTGGATCTTGATCTAGGTATCCTGGGCTTGACCTTATCCTAACTAGTATCACCTTCTACCAATTTAATTTAAGTAAGAAATATATTAACCCAAACTCCATGTCGCATTCTATCGGCTTCCAATGTTTCAGGAACAAAGCAATTCCAAACGAACGTAATTGTCGTCAGATTTGGACCAACCGACCAATCTTATAGGATTATAAATTTTTATTGTAAGAAATTCAGAGTTTGTTGATAAAAAAATACTTAAGAAATAATGCGTAGAATTAAAATAGTAAAAGAAATTATTTAATATAAGTCATTATTAAAATCATGGATACTATTAAGAGTGTTATATGACTGTATGCGTTAAAATAATTTACAAAATTACTTATTATTATTTTTAATATTACAAAGTGGTTAAAAAAAATTCTAAAAAGGAATGCTTACATGAAGAGGCAACTCTAGGCAAAAATAGTTTAAGTTCTTTCTGGTTATCCGTTAGTAATACTGAGAGTATCATAACAACTGCAGCCGTAGTTGGAGCATAGCCTTGAATCTATTATTTTCTTGGTGAAAATGACCTTTAATTAGCTTATATTTGTTTCTAAATTAAAAGCAAAATCTTAACTGTGACGAAACTGGCTAGAATTGAGTTTTACAAAAAGCAATTAAGAAAGATGCAAATGTACCTATCTTTCATATGCAAAACATATGTGCCAACCTAAAAGAGTTAACAGCTAGCAGTAAGCATTACTATGGCAAATGGCAGCATTCAGCACAGAATTGATATTTATTTTAAACTGTACAACTATTACAAGCAGATTTCCCGAGTAATTTGTCAGGCATGTGGCTTGTTGCGTGCAGCAGCTAGTTCAACTGATATGATGAAAGTTGCCTTTCCTGCTTCCCTCAGATACCGCACATCTCCATTCATAAACTTCACCAGTTTTCTGCTGATAAGCAGGCTGGTGCCCTCCTCTGAAGCATCCCCATCACTTCCCAACATTTCACTTAGTAAGGCTTCAGGTATCCCCCCACCTGCATGTGTTATGCTGACCAAAAATGGATGTAACCTTTTGTTATTCAAGCTATAAAAGACCTGATTATACATCAAATATGCAGCATTTTGCCGAGTCATTATATCCTATACCAACAAAACTAATTTTCCATTTTTAGTTTGTGAAATCTTGGATCATTTAAACAATTGTATATGTCTCAATTTCATATTCTGAGTGCAAGATTCTGACATCTAAACAATCCTTATTCTACAAAACCATGTTCCCAGAAAGAGTTACTTGAGGACCATGAGTTTTATTTTCAGTGGATAGTTTGGCTGAATATAAACCTACTTCGGGGAGAAAAATGTATAATTTCTGTTTGTTCTTACTGTTTCTATCATTTTATGCCAATTTATGGCAGAGAGATGACAGCTTCACACTCTCTAAGGTAGTACCTGAGCTCCAGATGCACGAGATGGACTGAATGTCCCAACTGATCCTTGGTCAACGTAGCTGCAACGGAAAGCAGGCCCCCATTTGGCGTATAATTAACTGATGCCAACAGGAAGTCTGCTAATACCTGCTGGAGTCTAATGCTATCACCATATAATGCTTCAGTCATGATCTCCTCTGTTGCATCATTGATTATCTGAACACCTTTGCTCTTGCTCTTCATCATCACTTGACTGATCGAGGCAACTAGGACATCATGCAGCGCAAATTCCACCATTTCCAAATTTAAATAACTGTTAATAAAAAAGATGTTAAAGCTAATAGTAGATCATAAATGAATAACATCCAAGACAGAAACATAAAGTGTGATGAAGTGAATTCAAATATTCAGCAGCCGAGATCCACAGCCTCAACTTCTTACGTTCAACATCATTCTACATATTCAGGTTGCTGTGTATAAACCATGTATACCTGTGCAAGTTATTTACAAATGTAGTAGTGCTGGTCACAGCATCACGAATCACAAGGACTCCTTCCGTGTAAAACCTCATATATACCAGCATTTATGAAATTTCAACGCTCAACATAAATCTTCAGAAACAATCTTCATAGGAAGAATAGTGAGCAAGTACTCAACATCCTTAGTGCCACATATGCAGATTGGAAAAACATTTTCATTTTTCTTTTACGTAACACTAAAATTCATCCACAACTTCTTTTTGTACAGGCAAAAGCTCAAGTGGATGAGAAAAGTTCCATGAACTAAGCACATATATCAGACACGTGCACAAAATGCAAGGTACCAATCACTTTGCATGATGCACAGAAAGCTACAAAGCTTCCATTTTGGCATAGTGTTTGGAGCTGCTGTACAGTTTGGCATGCTCATACAGCTCGGACATGATTCATTTTTAAAAGATTTAAATGGATAATAGAATCATTATAAAAAACTTGAAACCCAAGATAAAGCATAAGGGCAAAATGCAAATTATCTAAGCAGCAAAATTCGCATTGAACCTTCACGCATTTGTCATTGAGAATCTTGAATTAAACCATACCAGTATTTATGTTCAACACAATCCAAATTGGAATTGCATAATCTGAAATAATAGAAAGATAAATCTCAATGAATTGAACTTTATCATACCCTTCAATGATATTGTCAAGATCGGAATCTTCAAGAATCTTATTAAGCTGCTGCTGGCACTGGGCACTAGTATGCAAAAGCTGTTGTTGTTCTGCTCCCAATTCCGTGCCTTCCAACATTTTTCTAGAGAATGTAATCCCAGCGAGAGGATTTTGAACCTGTCTTTTTATATAAGCTAATGCCTTTAATCTTTTCACAGCATTTTTCTCCGATAACCGCTGGACATGAAGAGCTTGTTGCAGTTCTTGGCTTGCAAGCTGTAGAAAGCAGAAAACCCCAGTGACTGCACCCTCCCTGTCCAATTTCTTACTCACACATAACAGGCATTCTACATACTTGCTATTCCTAGCAAAGAATCCAAAAGAGATCTTCTCAGGTTCCTGGCCAGTCATGGCTTTATTAAGTATAATACCAAGACTTATAAACGCATCTCGATTCTTAAGACGACAACAAGCCATATTGATCCCAAAAACCTCTCCCAAAAGCATTTTATTTATTACTTCTTCACGTTTCCAACCAGTCAACTTGGTCATAGCTGGGTTCCACTCAGAACACCAGCCAAATTCATCAGTCCCAAATATTGGGGGGATCAAAGGGTTTGGGTTTTGTACAATTGCTTTGTAATCACCCTCTATACGGGTGAACTTGTCCATGACTGTCTTCTGGTCCGTGATATCTTGAGCAACGAAACATATCCCCACCACATTTTCCTGAAGGTCTCTGCTTGCACAAGCATTAACAATTAAGCTGATGGGGCCACTTTCAATCTTAGAACCATGTGTTTTGATCTCGAATTCAATATTTTGCTCCTCTTTGCCTGATTAGAAAGCAAATCTGTTGACATCAGCTCATCTCTGCAAAGTATGTCAAGATATAGATAGCAGCAAGGCGAACTAAAAATTATTATGTTTCAAACAATCAAAATAAAACCAAACTTCATTTCATCCATAAATCAGACGTCTCTTGGCATTCCAACAATAACAGAGAGAAATAGAATGCAACCATCTTTTTTCTAATATTCCAAGGAAAATTATTTGAAGAATTTCACTATTAGCACATCCAATCTCTACTCATTCGTTTTGGTTAATGATGATCACAAAGAACAACTGACATACGGCACATATTTCATCCAAGCAATTTATCACACAATGTTTTCTTTCAGGGATGAGCACAAATCTGGACCACTTATGGAAACTCTTCAAACGAAAACTTATAATCTGCCAAGAAGTGGGCATGGAACTATCAATTTGTTTATAGTTTGGAAAAAAATTGAAACATAAGGATTTCCATAGGTCAGAGAGCAATTCAACCCATCAACCCATTCCCAACTCAATTAATTGAGCATTAATGGTCAAGCAAACAAGTTCACTGCAGATTTGATTTACAAGAAAATATAAACAAAGGGATTGGTTATAGAGCACCATCCGCTCTTCACAAACCACGCCCTACACATAAGCAATAGTATGTCAATTGGTCGAGGCATTAAAGGTCAAGTAAACAAGGTTACTGCAGATTTGATTTGTAAGAAAATCAAAACGAAGGGATTGGTCATAGAGCACCATCCACTCTTCACAAACCACACCCAACACATAAGCAATAGTACGTCTCATCTGTATTCTTTTCAGGATTCTATTTTCTTGACTCATAAAATAGTGACGATCTTGAGATCTAGAAGACAAAGAACACACAATTTCTCATTTGACAATCTTAGAGGGTTCGATTAGTTTTCAAATTCTCCAATATGGGATTCCTGAATTGGATGGACTAGAAGGACCAAAATCATTCTACTTTGCCTGTGAACAGTTCCTAGTTCTATACGGAATTGCCCTTGGAGATGAGGAATGGTGACTTGAATCCATAACTCCCATGAATTGATTGGAGAATTTTCCATTGGATTACTCACCTCTCTCATCTTCGAAAACATGTTATTCACTAGTTAGACTTGATAAAAAAGGAAATTAAGATGTGAATTGGAATAAGACATACCCTGCAATGCTGAAAATAACATATTTTTGACTCTGTCAACAGAAGAATCTTCAATGAGTGTAAGCAAATGCTTCCCAATAGCTTTATCAACAGCTAGGCCTGTCAACTCAGCAACTTTGGTATTCCACCCATTAACACGGCCATCAACATCAACTGCCAATATTGGCACTGTAGCTGTTTCAATTAATCGGACCATCTCACTTGTCACTGCTTCAAGCTCTTGAATCCCCTCAAGTTTTAAGTCACCGAGATGTGAATGAATTCTTTTGGTATCTGTATCCATGGTTTCCATGTCTTTAAATGCATTTCTCAGAATCAGCTGCAAGGAATGGATTGCATCCATTTCATAGTCCTTCCAGGGCAAACTCCTTGTCTTGACAACTTCGAGAAAGGCCTTGAAGGATGACCTTGGATGCATCTTCCTACCATCATCCTTCTCACCTGGTTCATGTCTTGCACCACCCCATCGAATTTCTGAAGCAGTTTGAGACCGAAACCAAAAAAGTGTATCCTTTGAAGTTATTCTTACAGCAGCCATCCCACACACCATATCCCCAAGAGCAAGAGCACCTAGGTACCCTGCATCAGTCAGGCTATCTGTACTCAAACCTGTGGAATCCATATGGCATTCATAGAGCCATGAAGCTATATCATGGAGCTGGATATCACTTGGAGTTACGCCCAACTTCCATAGCTTGTTCTTGTACAGTAGTGCAGCACCATCACATTTCACAAGATCCATTATGTTTGGGCTCTGAGTGACTATGCCCAATGGTGCATCACGCATTAGCATATCACATAACAGTGTCTGAGTGCGCAAAATATTCTTCTCCACAATCTGATTTTCTAATTCTAGTTCCTTGTTGACATGAATAGCAAATACTTGAGCTAGAAATTCACAAGCATATCTCAAAGGGAATGGAACAAACCTTGGACTAGTGTTATGGCATACTACTAAACCCCAAAGTCTCTTTCTTTTCTGCGGGTGTGCAGCATCGGGGCCATCAAGATTTTCATTCCCCTCATTGATTATAACTGCCATAACCAATGAAGCAATTGAGTTCATGTTCTCCATATATAGCAAGTGGCAATTGTGCGGAGCTCTCAGGGTCGAACCACATAAGGTCAGATCAAACTGAAGCTTCTCATCTTGCAGCACCTTGACATGTTTTGCTCGACAATCAACAATCATCCGAACCTTATTCTTCATAAATAAAAAGCGTGCAGCCTGAGGAATATCGGTGGCTGGATAATGCAGACCCAAATAGGGCTCTAAACCAGGCTTAGTTATTTCGGAAACAACTTCCCCATGGTCATCATCATGAAACTTATAAGCCATCACCCTGTCATAGCCAGTCAACTCAAAAACCTCCTGAACCATAACATCACAAAGTCTTTCTATGCTTCCACTAGGTAAAGACTGCAACCTGGTAATTGCTTTGGCTGCAAGCTTGTAAGACTGCAGCGCCCCAGCAGCTGTCATAGGGACCTCATAAGGCTTCACGGGTTCAAAGTCCACAATCAAGCTACCAGTTACGCGATGGACAATTGCATAAAACGGTTTTCCAGATGTCTTGCAATGAACTAAGATAGGATTCAAGAGCGCAACATCCCCAAAACCCAAGGCTTTTTGCAAGGCGGAGGCACTGGGTGCAGTGAAGATGGTTCTAATGTCAGTTCCAATGCCAAGAACAGGGTAATCCCCAACACTAGGAACTGCATGACTAACCATGGTCAACATTTCGGGGGCATTTTCACTGTATGCCATGACCTTGAAAGTTTTCTCATCCAAGGCCAGCAAACATCCAAAAGGCTGGATCAGTTTGCCTTTTTGGATGTGATGAAGATAAGCCGTGGTAACTTTGTCAGACTTAGGTTGTTGATCTTGACCAATTGAACTCGTGATGTGTACTGAGCTCGAGTAGTCAAATGAACTGCCAGACTCTTCAAAATCGGCATGGAGCTTTGCATCCAAAGTTGTCTGAGCAATAATTCTGGCACTGTGTCTTGATCTCCCAGAATTGCTAGATGAATGACTAGGTCTTGAAGTAGACATTTCCCTGCAGACTGTCAGAGAAGCATAAATGCAGAGAAATAAAAAACACTGGAATCAATGAAAAAAATTGCTAGAAACTTCAAGCAACAATGAACCCTCTTTTGCATTCTCTTTTGGGTGGCATAAACTGAACATATTTTAGTGAGTATTCAGTCAAATTAGTTGCCATCATCATCATACAAGGCATCCTAATGCCTGCTGAGGCGTTAACAACAGTGTGATGATAATGAGGGAGAAAATGGCAGCTCCTATAAGGTGAATCAACCAAGATAAGAGAATAGTTAGAATTATCTGGTCATTCCAAAATTTTGTTTGAAGAAAAGCGGAGCTCGAGCATTAAAGGTAGCTGTAATAAGGAATCAAGGAAACAAATAATTTGGGAAGCCTAAAAGAACTAATTACTAAAGCCCCACAAGTCCCTCTATCATTGGTTTATTTGGTCATAAGCAAACTGCGGTTCAGTCTCAGAGAGTCTTACCACGCTCAACGATAACAAACAGAAAAGCGATCAATAATTGAACAACCAAAGATACTAAACAAAGAGAGAGATGACCAAAGTCTTAAAACAAAGCATTTGAGAAAGAGAAAAGAAGGAACGGGCCTCTAACCTGGTTGGATTGAAGAAGAAGATGAGGATGAAAGGCGAATCGCTGCTTCAAGTCCAGTGTTGTGGAACTGGCTTCAACAAGTAAAGCTTGGAAATGAGAATCCCGAGTGTGTGCTCATGCCCCATCAATCCAAAAGCATAGAGAGCAGGGACCACCATGTTATTGTTATTCTTCATCTCATACATAAAATAATCAAACTTAGTTATCCCCGAGAAAAAAAATTCATATATATTTCCTCAGTGGGTGGGTTTTCTCTGCCAGCCACTACACTTCCAACTGCTTGCAGCAGTAAAAGTGGACAAAATACTGAAAACGAGCTCATTCTCGAAGGGACTTGCATCTCCTTCCGTCTTGTGGTTTCTTTGCCTTTTCTTCGCTCTCATTTTTGGCTTTTAGCTATTACAATTGCCCATAAACAAATTAAAGACAGCTCTTAACTGTATAAAGTGTCCAAACAAGTTTCTAATTTTATTACGCAAAAGTTAGGAGAGGCCTACCTAAACAAAAAGGGGAATCTACAAAAAGATGTCTGTCGGGTAGGGAGGAAAAGATAGATTAAATTTTGGCAGGGTGAGGGTATGGGATCAAATCTGCAGCCATCACGAATGATCATGATAAGAACAGAACAATAATAAACAATAAACAAATCGAAAAAATTATATATGTATTGTATACCCTTTAAACAGTCATGGGCTGTCTCCCAGTCCTAGCTCCTCGGTGAGTAATCTAAACAAAAGCCATAGTACTGGAAAGTCCCATGAACGCTCCATCAAGCGATTCCCCACTCTCTCTCCCTTTAACAAGTTTCCATCTTTTTGAAATATAAAATCGTTTTATATGAAGTTATGAACGATTCAATAATAGAGTAATTTTTAATTTCTAAAAAAAATAGAGTAATTATTTTATTTTTTTATTTTCATAAAAAAGGCAGCCTGGCCACATGCCACGTCTAGTATTAATACTAGTCTTTATTGGGATAAATGCCAACGGCCCACTTTTGAGAATTCCCACCCATCATCCCACGGGTTCCTCCATGGCTCTATCCAAACCCCTTTTGTCACTGTCGCTGGTAGACTAAGAAATTTGATCATCGGAGGCAAAATCAAGCCCCCCAAATCATCTGTCCATCTGTTTCTTCCTTGATAAATTCCACTTATCTTGCCCTTTTCAGTTTTTACTAGTAAAAGCTTTTCTTATTTTCTAAGATGACCTAAAATTGCTTTTTTTAGCGATATTGATTTTGGTGGTAAATAAGTCCCACTATGGTCAATGATAGCTAAAAGTTGAAGCTCTCTTTCTGGTCTGTGTGTTGATTGTAGGAGCTGAGAAATACGCACCCCACATAAACAAAAGAGGAATATGTGACAAAAGAATTCCTTCATCAACTGGTTCTGAGGCACAACAACCGATTCAAAGGCATAGCTTGCAAACACACATGACTTATCGTATGGAAAGCTCTGGCAGGATTCTGGGCTATCAACTCAGTTTGCTGATTTAAGTGACACACGAGTAACAACCAACTCAACTGTAGAAAATCATTATGCATGCATCTCAGGCAGGAACTAATTTCATCCCATCTTAGCTTATGGCGACCACGATCCTAATCCAAGCCACAGGTTGGTCCTTGACAATTAGAGACTTTTTTGGTCAGGCCAGGGTAGGGAATTGGTGTGGTAAATCCGGCAGGGAAGTGCTATTTGAACAAATTAAATAAGACAAGACACTTTTTGAGTTGAATAATGCTTCACCAGGAAGTTTTTTCATTCCCACAACCACTTGAGACATGTTTTCGTATATACCAACATAGAGATATCATCCATGACAATGAACAATGTTAACACCCTAATTCTCATCACCATTCAACCTATTCTATTCATCGATGTCTGCTAAACTTTGCCATATTATCGACATAATAACTTCACTCAAGCGACTTCCACAACAATCAATCAACATTGCGTCCAAAACTAATGTTTAAGGGATTAACACACAGAAAAAAAAAGTCATCGCAGATTGATGGGTTGTCCATAGACAAGGACCCCAATTTCAGCATTGGGAACTACAGGTGTTAGTCAAAAGCTGGCCATTTGTCATAGATGTACGCGCAATGTTGTACTGAAATCTTGGATACATCTAGAGGGACTGTAGTCTCCAACTGAAATGAAGTTTTTCACAATCTCCAGCACCAAGACATCTCTTCACCCAATAGAAGGGTTCCCAAAGGAAAGACGTTTAGGAATAGGAGCATATAATAGGACGGAGCACAAATAAGGTTTTTAATTAGCAATTGACATCGCCAATGAATCATCAAGTCCTGGATAAGGCTAACTCACCCAGTATGAACCAAGTGGGGGTTGCATTCTTTAGAATAGAAATCATTGTTCTCAATCAAGGAAGTCAACATTGAAAGAGTGAAACTAGGACTATTGGGATCGCTTTTGGGAGAGGGAACAGAGGATTCAGACATCATACGAGGATGCTTGAAACAAAAGCAAGAACAACTGCCAAACTGACCTGGAAAAGAAGCAGAAGAAATGGAAGTTGATGGTGGTGATTTTGTGGGAAAAGAAAGACGTTGCTTGGCTTTTCTAAGGGGAAAAGGGACCATTTCGTTTGCCTTGGAAACTTTTTGTTTATTACCTATGTGACCGCTATGCCGCTCTTCCTCATGATTATCATCATCATCGCGCCCATTGTTCTTCTTCTGCTTCTTCTTCTTCTTTTTCTTCTTTAGAAACCAAAACTTGTTACTGCCCGTGCTGCCTAGATGCTCACTTTCTGCTTCATTACCATGGCTGCCACCAACTCTGGAAATATCTTCCTCGTTCTGATCAGGCATTAATTCTTTCAACGGTAACAAAAATTTCAACAAATTCCCAAGCAAGGACCACCACAGGAGGCATTAATCAATTAATTAATGGAATCGTATCCTCCTTACAAATGCATGAATCAATTTAATCGAATCCTATCCTCCTTACAAACGAATGAACCAACTTAGTATTGGGAAAATTGAGTTGGGAAAAGGTCGGCTCGGATAGGAAAATAATAGGCAATTTGGGATCACAAGTTTGGATGGGATCGATAGAAACTAAAGAAGAAGAAGGAAGACAATTATAGAATACTGTAATTGAGAAACGAAATACATGAGAATTGAAAACGGGGGGACAAACTGTAATTGAGATGCCACATGATGACGCGTCACCATTTTCCCAACTTATTTTATGCATAGTGAAGACCGACACGTTACACTAACGCGGAGGCATTTCCGTTTCCTTCACACCCACTTGCTCCTTTCATCTGTCGGCTTCTCTACTGTACTTTTTCACCCGCGGTCTTTTTTTTTTTTTGACGATAAATGGTAAGAACAATTACTGAAAGCCGAATATAGTCATAAATACACATAGGCAATTGTTGGGACCAAATCACCTTGTCCGTCGAGACGGTAACATCTTGAGCAAGTCTATGAGCTATTCCATTCGCAAACCATCTAACAAAGATTAATCGCACATCTCTTACCTCAGTTAGAAGGGATTTACAATCTGAAACTGGTAGTCCGAAAACAGAATCATCCATATAGTTAAGTTCAAGAATAGCCTGAACACAAGATTGGGCATCAGACTCCAGAACAGTAGGCGACCACCCGATATCCTTAATCCAACTCAAGGCTTCGCGAATGGCCATAACCTCGACAGTTTTGGGATCAAAATGACCTGGGATAGCTACCTACATAGCGCTGACAAAGATCCAAGGGAATCACGAACTACAATACCTAAGCCAACAAAAAGACCATCAAAAAGCGCTCCATCAACATTCAATTTGAGAAGGCCATGAGCTGGTTTAGACCACTTGCCGGGGAAAAAGAAACAACAGCAGTAGAGGGGGAATCATTAGCTTGGAGCCAACTATTAAGGAAATTAAGATCGCGTCTAGCCACCCGCAGCGGAGTCATGCATTTGGTGGTCCAAAACAAAACATTTCAGGTTTCCCATATCGCCCATAAAGTCACCACCAAAGTCTGCAAGTCAGATCCACGGAGCACAGCTAGCATCCTCGCAAACCAGTCACGAAAGCTCACACATTGGCAGAAGTGAAACCCAATGGCGGAGGACAGCCAACAGTCCCTTGCAAAGGCACAGTACACCAACACATGAAGTTCATCTTCCTCGCAAGATTGACAAAAAGGACATAAGCCAACAACTAGGAGATTACGACGTTGGATCAAGGTCATACAAGGAATGATAGCAGTCAAAGCCTGCCAAACAAAATTAAGGCATCTGGGTGGGACATGCAA
>JANITX010000008.1:34700379-34719686 GCA_027564395.1 Erythroxylum ulei
TCTGGATTTTTATTTTTCACGTACACTTTGTTTTGGTAGTGTTATTCTTTTTTTCCCCAAGATATGAAAATATGCTTTATGGTATTGCAAACCATTTGCAGCTATAAATTTGTGTTCTTTATGCCAAAAGAAAAAAGAAAAAAGAAAACTTGTGCTAGTTCTATTGTCATGAACTTTTCTAGCGTTTACCCCTTTGTCTTTGGTCTAGTTCCCTTCTAATGAATTATACACAAGTAATTATTCCATTGAACTTTATTGTCACTGAATTTACTTACGTAGAGGGAATTATTTTCCCAATGTCCAGTTGAGTCAATAGAAGTCTATTTCAACGAACTGCATGAAAACCTTAGCTGGTGCAATTTTCATGAATCACCAGTTTTAGCGCAAGATCACAACTTCTGCTTCCCTGTTTTATTGGCTGAAGTTCATACTTTTATCACTTTCTAGCACACGTGGGTCTCCATATCTCTCACTCCCTCTTCTGTGCTAAAGGACCATACTTGCTGATCTATTTACCAGGCATGACTTACAAGGATATTTGGGTTTAAACTTTGGGAATTTCACAAATTGAACTCTTGTCAGAGTCTTATCTGAATCATGAGCTTTTAGCATTAGCATTTATCAATTAGAATAGGGGTCAGTTTTAATCATATTTATGGCCTAGTTCAATTATTACGGATGACTTGTTTATTGTTTTTGGATATTTGATATATAGACCTCGGTACTTCCCTACTAAGTTTCTTCATTCCACTCGCGATTTCTTCTCTATTCTGTTCCTTTTCTACTATTAATTACTAAGAAAAGAAAGGCACGAGCTAAAAGCATATGAACAACATGGCAAAATACATCTCAACTTCTATATGGAAGTACGTCATGCTTCTCCTTCTCAGATATAGAAGGCAAATTAAAGACATCTACACAATTTCTTTTAACTACCTTTCCCTATTTACAGTTTGCGCAATCTTTTCAATCCAGTTGTCTAGCAGTCTCCTATCAAGCAAACAAATAATTGGTAGAAACAAAAAGGAAAAATTAAAGGTTTAAAAAATGTAGTGATGTTTCACCGATGGTAAAGATGATCATCGTCCTCAAATTCTGAAACACCAAGCATTGCCAAAGCTAAGTGGCTATTTCATCTCACTTTTTGTTTGCTACTGTTGATTGTAGCAATCTCCCAGAATAACTTGATTTCTTCCTACTAGTGTAGAGTGGCTCTTCCTCCCCTCTCAATATAGAACTAATTTCCCTTATGCCAGGCCTTAGGGATTCTTCACTACTTACACAGGCAGCAGCAGCTTGAATCATCTGTATAATTTGAGTTGTATTTCTCAAAGTGCATTTTATTCCAGGATCAAGCAACTCCCCAATGCCCCCCTTTCCTTTCTGCAATAAGGGTTTTGCCTGCACAAAAATACACTTGATGATTTCTATTTTGCCAATACCTCATATACAGATCAGTAGTGTGTACAACTCATGTTTTAGAGTATTTTATCGCAGATTTTACAACAGCACAAAGGCAAAGAGGTGAATATTATGATAATAGAATTTCTAGTTGCACACATACGTATAGTCACAAATGTTACGCCAACTAATTAATTTTCAGTTCAACCAATTTATCGTGGTCATCTCCAACATCATGTGGAATAAGGAATACATAATATTCAATTTGCATATCGTGACATTGTCAAATTCAAGCTAAGCCAACAGTCACTTGCTATTTTTATGGATGTTTATAGAAGAAAGTTCATATGAGAATCCAAACTGAAGGAGGCCTCTGAAAGATCAGTTCAATGACCTACCTATATAACCAAATTCTCTTCCCTTACGGGCCTTCTTTCTTCAATAGGTTTCCTTCCCGTTAATAACTCCAGTAAGACCACACCAAAAGCATAAACATCCGTCTTATCAAAAACTTTACCATGCTGGAAATACTTCGGAGCCAAGTAACTATACATTCAAAATTAAATGTCGTATCAATAAAAAGAAGAAACAAAATCTTCCACTAAACCAATTAGGCATGAGTAGGTTTTGTGCTATCCATTTTATTGGAATCACTCACCCGAAAGTTCCCTTGACAGTTTTGCAAAGGAAAGGTATTGAAGGTGCAGAAGTCCAAGTGGCTAGTCCGAAATCACACAACTGTAAGCATCATAATCATTTTGAATCAATAAATTATGTATCTAAATTGACTTCATTGTTATACAAGAAAACTAAAAGTTTAATCTATGTAAACTTCCCCTAATTACCTTTCGAATTTTCTTGGACGAAAGAAGTATATTGGAGGGTTTAACACATCTCTCAGTACTGTTATGCAAGTAATTGATGGCCTGTGCAATTCCAAGAGTTACCTTGTACCTCACAGACCAAGGAACTGTTGAATTTCTCCTGCCTCCTTTTTTGGTATCTGAAAAAGTATGGATATTTAGTAGGTGGCCAAGAATTCTATAGGGTCTTTGCAAAATGTTACATTCTGATTAAGAGACAAGAAATTTACCATGTAAATGACGCTCTAAACTTCCGCCTGATACGTATTTGTAAACCAAGAACAAGCCCTTCTCTGGATCAATACAGTAACCCACAAGAGGCACGATATTTGGGTTGCGAAGAGAGCTAGAAATCATCAATTCTCTACAAAATGCCTTAGAAGACTCCTTGTCCTCTTTATCTAATTTCTTAATAGCCACGATACTCCTCAATCCAACTCTACCCCTAAAAACAAAGCCCAGAGCTCCTCTTCCCAAACTCTACCTACTCATTGAAACAAAACAAATGAAAATCTCAAACGGAGAAACAAGTCATTGCGTATACGCAGACCCAACGACGTCTGCGTATTAAACGCAAACCTAACAACAAATATAAAGAGGAACTAACCTGTGAGTATCATGGGTGTCTTCGAATTTGTGAGTGATTAGAGAAGAAGATGAGTCGTGAGTTTGTGAAGAACAGAAGAAAGAGAAAGAAACAAAAAAGGATGTTCTAAAATTGTTATTTACGAAAGTGACGCGAATTTTCTACAAGAAAAAGTTAAAATTCGGAGCTTTTCTAAAAAAGAGACGTTCTAAAATTGTTATTTACGAAGGTGACGTGTATTGTTTATCCGAAAAAGCTATATTTTGGTTTTTAAAAAAGTTATTTTTATTATAAAAATATTTTTGAAGTTTTTAGCCAAACAACCATTTTTTTCTTAAAATGACTTTTGCGGTGAAAAAAAGTGATTTTAAAGCTTCCAAAAGCTGAACCAAACAGGCACTAAATATGATTTACATTAATTATGAGGTCCTTGTGAAATTTTGTGGAAATTAATTATTATGTTGATGTTAGAAAGATTATATGATAAAGGTTAATTGAATTAAAGTGTAAAGATTATAAGAATGTTCAAGTGGTATTTTTAGAAAGACACTTAAGGTTAAAAGAACATAAGCCTGTAAGGAAAGGGAAAAGGAGGCTTTTTGGCTCATTAAGGGTAGAAATGGAAGAAAGAAATGTAGTCTTGCCTTTTAAGAAGGGGGAAATCGTGAATTGAAAAGACAAAGAGAGAGTGTTATGAAGAAGAGAGAGAAAATAAGAAAGAAAGAAGAGAATTTTAGTGGTTGAGAGAAAAGAAGAGAGTTGACCTAAGGTTTCATCATTTCTTAGTCTTGAGAGAGATTTTGAAGTGATTCCAGAAGGGAAAAGGGTAAAGGAAAAGAAGAGTTTCCATTTAAGCCAAGGATCTCTTCATTTAGTGAAGAATCAAGGTAAGATCATTTTGAATTTTTAGGATTTTTGGAAGGATTTTAGTTCATAGAATTAGAAAATGCATGAGTCTAAGTATTCTAGAACCAATTTTAGTGATTGTTCTTCGTGGAATTTTCAATTGAAAACCCTATTGAGTTGAGATTTGGGAGTTTAATGAAGTCAATTTGGTAGTGGAATGGTTATGCCCAAGACATTCCAAGTTTGCACAGTGCAAATTGTCAAGTCTTCCATAGGGGTAAATTTCGTGTTCTGATTTCAGGAGAAAAACTGTATTGATCTAGGCTAAATTAAACAAAGTTGTCTTCTAGAAAGTTGTAGCTTATATTTCTAGCTTTTCAACAGTATATAGTATGTAAATTTCAGACATCTGAGTTGAAAGTTATGATCTTTATAATGGAGGTACTCTAGAGAGTATAGTTAGTGATTAAAAAA
Organism: Erythroxylum ulei; assembly: GCA_027564395.1. Lineage (NCBI taxonomy): Eukaryota > Viridiplantae > Streptophyta > Magnoliopsida > Malpighiales > Erythroxylaceae > Erythroxylum > Erythroxylum ulei. The sequence continues at coordinate 34,704,550 of JANITX010000008.1, forward strand.
TTTGGTGATGTGAGGAAGACCCTGTTGAAACCTTTTATATCTTCTATGATTGACCTTCTGTAACTTCTATAGTTGACCTTCTGTATCTTCTATGATTGAGCTTCTGTATCTTCTATGGTTGACTTTTGTTTCTTTTATGATTGACCTTCTATATCTTCTAGTGCCGAAACTTCTTCTATGCACTGTTCATAAACTTCTTCTGGGTACTGTTCATCTTACATTTTCTGGTCCAATTTTGACCCTCTAGATGATAGAATATATCTTCAAGGTCTCCATAAAAGTTTAAGATCTTAAAGTCCTCTTTCAAACCATCTAAGAATGATCTTGATCCGATATCTCTAGAGAAAGTTATGCCAATTGTTAAACATATTCTGTGCATTGTTCATAAACTTCTTTTTGGTACTGTTCATTCTACACATTTTGGTCCAATTTTGGACCTCTAAATGACAGAATCTATCTTCAAGGTCTTCATAAAAGTTGTAGATTTTGAAGCATTCTTTCAAACCATCTAAGAATGACCTTGATCCGTTATCACTAGAGAACGTTATGCTAATTGTTAAACATCTTTTGTGCACTGTTCATAAACTTCTTCTGGGTACTGTTCATTCTACATCTTCTGGTCCAATTTGGACCCTCTAAATGACAGAATATATCTTCAAGATCTTCATGAAAGTTGTATATCTTGAATTCCTCTTTCAAACCATCAAGAATGACCTTGATCCGATATATCTAGAGAAAGTTATGCCAATTGTTAAACATCTTTTGTGCACTGTTTATAAACTTCTTCTAGGTACTGTTCATTCTGCATCTTCTGGTCCAATTATGACCCTTTATATGACAAAATATCACTTTAAAGTCTACACAAAAGTTGTAGATCTAGCAGTCCTCTTCGAAATCGTTCTAAGATGACCTTAATTCAACTACTATGAAGAAAGTTATGCTAATTGTCCCGGAACAGGTTCAATATGATTGAGGACAAAACCTTGTTTGATTCTTTCGGCCATAACTTCGTTATCCGACCTCCAAATAAAGTGATTCTTGAACCAATAGATTCCTAACTCATTATTCTATCTCTACACAAAATTTTTTAGCATTTTGAATTGATTTGAAAAATATTGATCAAATGAAAGTGTGGGAATTTGTTAGAATGGTGTAAATAGGATTATTTTACTAAACATACTTCAGTGTTTTGACTATATTTGGACCTAAAGGATTCCAAATGAGATGATTTTTAATTTGGAGTAAAACAAAGAAATATGGCTACAAATTATCTGAAGAAGTCGAATTGTGATTCAATCTCTAAGATGTTTAATTTTTGGGTGGAAGTTGTGCATAGTATACTGTTTTTGAATAAGACCAGTCTAAAAATGTTTGAAGTATATCTTCCAAATTTTTGAACCAAATGGAATGATCTTAGTATCATTAGAAACTTAAGAGATAGGAGAGCAACTTTCTAGAAGGAAGTGTTGCCAAATGTCTCCATTTTCCTTATCATAACGCTCATGGAAAATAGACCAAAATGTCTTGAATTTTGGAGATGTTATATGAAGAAATGAGAGTTTGGATATTGTTTGATCTTATAATGTTAGAATAACATTAATGAGTGAATTGTTGGTATTAAAATATCAAAGACATGTGTATAATGGAGATGCAATGGTTCATATGATTAAAGTTGTGATTCAAAAAGAGGAGTAAAGTGTATCTAGTAAAAGTGAATGAGAAGTGAGTTATTATGAAAGCAAATGATGCAAAAAAAAAAAGAGAATGTGATAAAATGTGAAATTTGATAATATATCCGGGATTGTCATGAACATGCATCATACATATTCCATGTACACACATGTGCATAAATGAATGCTTATAATTGTGAAAAGTTATTAATGTGTGTGTGCAATGTGTGTATTGCATAATTTTGATGTGCAGGATGAACGTTCGCATTCAGACGTTTGCAGATCATGAAGCAAATGCTAATCTAGAGTGTACTGTGAGTAGGCCTAGATGGTCTCATTTCATTGTTTGCTCTGTTTGGATTTTTGTATTAATTGACTACTAGATGATGATATAAATGTGATTTGATTGTGTTGATTTCCAGACAGAAAGTCCGATGATTGTGAAGTATGAATGAGATATTGAAGTGCTCCTTGTATGTGAATTTGATGAAATACGTGATACATGGCTTGGTTGTTAAATGTCGGACTTAGTTCCAAAGGAAAATGTGAACATGCATATAAATGAAGTGATACTCAACTTTAATGTTGAATGCCGGACTAAGGTCCGATGATATGTGAGTGTGATTGAATGAGTATTTGCAAATGTGATTAAGATATTCCATTTCATGAATGCATGAAACATAATGGTAGTTGTGACTCGAGTAGCCACCGAAAAAGAGCTTAAAGCTCAAAGTGTAAAAAAAAGCCTCAAGCTCATAAAGTGATTAAGAGTCTAAGACTCACTATGTAAAATGAGCTATGTATCCCCATCGGATAATGGACAGTTAGCAATGAGCTCGGCATCTAAAATAAATACGGGACAGTTTAGGCACTCAGTCTCATATGCATTGCATATGCATAATGTGAATGATTTAAGTGCATTGAATGTAAAATGTGAAATGATGTGAATTAAGTGTTATGTGACTGGGTGAGTCATTGATGATGGTCACTCATTGAGTTCGCAAAACTCATCCAAAATTTACAAATATTTTTCAGGGCTCAGGATAATACCCCGTTAGGCAAACGGGAGTATACTTACTGCAGGCAAGTGAGAGATAGAGGTCGGGATCAGTTTGAGTCTGCATTGTATTTCTTTATTTTGTATTGAATTGTATATTCCACAATTTTTGTATCAGATTATGTATTCCGAAAGTTTTGTACAATGTGTATATGATTGATGTTGTAATGTAAAGACACTATGACCAAAATGTTTTGTATTTTGTAATGGGCCCAAATGACTATTGAAAATTCTGTTGATTGTATTGCTTTGATTGAAAAAGTTTATGAATAAAGTGGGCCCGATTTGAATGTTGATTTTTGCAAAAAGGTATATATGTTTGTTATCAAAAAAAATTTATACTGATTTTTGACAGACTGAGTGCTCTAGCATGTCATCCTCGCGGGGCTCGGACTCGGATATCACTGATGATGTCGGGTACGTTTCTTGCGGGAGTGGGGTGCTACAAATTCACGTAAGCCTAATATGATCAAATAAGATGGTAATACAAAATTTGATAGTTTTTAACTTCCTTCTCTAATAATAAATAAACTCCATTGAAAGTCCACAATTAAAACTCATTTTAGTAAGCCTGTTGCCCATACACATTAGATATCTAAAAACAATCAAAATACAATGCTATCCCAATTTATGAACAGAATATATTAAATACATTACCAAATTCCAAAAACTATGTACAAAGACTTTTCTAGGAGGACTTTTGAGGATAAAGGTGTATTTGTAGCTTTGTAATGAATTTTGTAAATTAATGCTAAAGGAACCAAACTTACGTTCATTTTGTAATAATGACCTCTTTTTTTTAATAATAAAATTTTTAAATATTTTTACCTCTTAGAGAAATTGTAAGATTAGGATAACTATCAAAAGAAACAGGATCATTATAAAGGCTAGATTCAACTGGGCTCAAAAGATAGTCTTAAAAATTATAGAATACTGTTAATACTAATGTACTTAATCACTCTTTTATTAAAGCTTTTATCTAACTTTTATCCTTATAGTTTTTTCATAGATTATTATGATAACAAATATATTGTTTCAAAGGCTTTTTTATAAAGGAATATCTCTTCATTCAGTTTTAATAGTATAATATATTTTTTAATAAAATGTTAAATTTTGTTTGTTAATAGATTTGATCCTTTTGTATTTTAGGAATTTTCTGTTTATCAATAAAATTTTCAAAGTACATTTATGCGAAGGTCAATTATTGAGGATCGGGAGGTCAGTAATTCTTGCCACGCCGAGCATCTACTATAAGTCCAATCAAATGGAAACCACGTGGCTATTGCAGTTATTAACGTTAATACAACCTCAGCCACAAGAAGATCCAAGCTGTCAAACTGGGGAAATATAATCCCAGTTGTAAGCTTTGGGTTAACATAGCATAAACATATTAAACCAATCTTCCTTCAGTTTGACAGAATAACTCGTAAAATAATTGAAATAGTAGTGGACACACGTCCCCGATACATTCGGGCTACAAAGTTGAAAGATTGACCGCATGCAACTTTGCATATAAAAATGGGATGTTCGGCCCGCCGTGCACACAGCAGGATGGACAATTCTAGTACAAGGACTACAAACTTCTGTCAAACTATAGTGTTTCAAGTGTTACAACTAAATTTCATATCTACAAATGCAAAGATACAAAGGTAGATAAACCCAAGTCGACAGTCTACATACAGCAACTGAAGGAAGGTGGAAGCCCTAATATCGGTGACCAAAAATCTTTGATACTAACCCATGAAGGGCCAGTGGACCTTAAAGCACTCTCTACTATTTGACGACATCATCCACAAAAGAGCTAACAATGCAACATGTCCCCAAACATGGAGCATCACGTCATATTCCTCTCAAACCTTTACACACTTCTCTTAACTGTTTATTGCAGTTTTTCCAGCCTGATCAGCATTCACCTCAACCCACTCACATTTGCAGCAGGCACTTTTTCAGGGTAACTGGAGAAATCCAAGTCAATTAGCGACATGTCATATGACGCAGATAAGGAATTCGAAGTATCCACAAGTAGAGAAGACTTCATCACATCAGAATGTGCAGAAACAGGCACTGAATTATTATTTTTGGGAGTGCTTGTAGCAGAAGAAGATTGACTAGACAGCTGAATCTCATCCAATTTATTTCCAAACATATATTTATTTTTTCTAACAGCATCCATCTCCTGGCCAGTTGGAACAAATGTTCGTGCTCGATACTTTCTCGTTCCCTCATCACCATCATTATGATTGTAAAGCACATAATCATGGTATGTTGGTGCAAACTGTAACAATTGTAAGCAAATCATCAGAAGATGTTTCACTAAACCAAAGAAAAGGAAAACAAATGCTCCTAAAGAGGCCATAAGGCTGATAAGAAAACAAGCAAGAAGCACCTGGTGAACAGTGTCATGATAGAAGTCATTTAACATCAAGGCATGTGCAAGGCTTCTGGTAAAACCACAAGACCCCCCAATGTTTGCACCAGCATATTCTTTATATGGAAATGCATAAAAGTGACCAAGCGCAGCAAGAAGCATCTCAACACAAATGATAAAATCTTGAAATTGAGCAGCTTCCTCTGCATCCTTAATCAATCCAGATTTTGCAGCAAGAAAGACAAGAACTCCCTGGGAAAAGAAATAAGAACATGAAAAAGTTTGACCACCAACCTCCTCATATTTTGCAAGGCAAACCCAACTATATTGGATTTGATAATGTTTCAGGAAACACATAGCCATTCATTGTGCCAAATATATTGGGGGGCATGCAAATGGACCAAGTAGAATGGTCACATCTACAACATCAGTGTTTCCTAAAACAATCCAATAAAGGAAAAGATTCATGTAGCCGCCCCAAGATAAGGTGGATATGACTTGGTAAAGTATGTTTCAGTCAACAAATGATAACAAATAAGAAACAGGAGACATGGGCATCCAAATTGGCATTCCAGTTTTGCAGATCATAATTGCACTATCCAACAGTAAAAAAGCTTCTCTACACTTGTATGTTTCAAATAAATACAGGTAAGTCAAAGCAAAGAAAAAGAGTGACGTGGATGTCTCATAAAACAGAATAATATAACTGATCAAAACATCTGGCTAAATCTTGAAATAACTGTCTACTATTTTCTGCCATCAGAGCAACTAAAATAAAACCTAAAGGAAATGATGTCTCAGGTATGTTTACATTACAAATTGAAGCTTCCTTGAAAATACTTGAGCATCATTAAGCCTATTGTGTTTAATAGGATGAATCATTTGACCAAAAAAAATAAAGAAAGAATGAAAAACTGATGTGGAAGCCACAACCTCAATCTGAAATGGACATCTCTGCGTGATATTATTGCACTTCCAAGGAGATAATTAACTCCCGTTGTTTAGAAGTATAAGAAAGAAGGATCTTGTAGAAGTTACATGCAGTTATGACAATTAAAAGATTCGGAAACCAAGGAAAACAAGAAGTCCTTTTCCTTGTTAACTTTTCATGGACAAGCATGGAATCCCTAGAGACAGAGTTAAAAGTGTATGAATGAACTTTCAAATGAGAAAATTTAGTATCTTTACGGTAACATATGAAATTCACCTGCCAGTATGTTAAGAAAACAACAGATTTGATAATGATAAACTTTGGAACTGGGTTGAATGGCTGAAGCAGATCTTTGCATGCCACATAAAATAATACGAGAGCATACAAAGCCATCGTGTAGGAGAGCGTGTAGATAATGGTAAGATAGAGATATGATTGGCTTGGGCTGAAATTTCCATCTTCATATTTCCCTTTGGCATAAAGGATAAGTGTAACAGCAACTAAGATAGGCTTCAAAATCACAAACTGCAAACAACCCTGCTTGCACCTCCGTATAAAGCGCCTGTATTTTATCAAACACAATCAGCCAAGAGCAACACGACACTTACATATAAGTAGCAACAAATTTTCAAAGCTTTCAAAAATCCCCGAGTCTCAAGAACAGGTAAGATAATAGTATCACAGACGATGGCTACACAAAAACAGGTCAAGCGAACTGGTACGTAATAAAAGGATAGAAATCATAAATGGCTGACGAATAAAAGAAACAAGTCAGAAATGACACAAGCTGACTAAAATGTTCAACTAAAAATAGCACACATAATTGCTTTACACCAGTCCGTAAACATAAAGAAACTCACCCATCTAAGGGTACTGGTGGAAAGCAACATGTCATCAGGCACCATGATGGCTTCATAACGCGTCCACTCAAACTCAACACAACTGCTCCAGGTCCACCAACCCACGCCAAGCACAATGATAAGAAATTATAAATGACCCAAGCTTCATAGCTGAGACATTTAATAATATGTTAGCATAAATAGTTTATTTGGTATGTAACACATGAAAAATTACCTACAATGCTCAAATTTTCAAAGGATAGTTAGCACAAGAGATTAAACTATTTGTTCAGCTTTGGTTTGTTAGAATTTCAAGTTTAGAATGGCCAGAATGTTATGATTTAATATGACTGGAATTTTAGGATTGGTATGGCTAAAATTTAGGTTTTGGTTGCTGGAATTTAGTCAACATGTCTAACATGTCATCAAGGTGAGAGATTGGGAACTATACCTTATTGTCATCATGTTTATCACCCGATAATTAATGCACATTCCCCAGCATCCATCTTTTTTAGGAGCCAATAATGTTGGAATTATGCCCGTACTAAGACTTTCCTGAATAAATCCCTTTTTCAGCAACTCATCTACTTGTCTTTTGAGCTCTTTGTTCTCAATAGGATTTAGGTTATAGGTGGAAAGACTCAATAGAGTAGATCCACGTACTAAGTCAATAATATTGAATATCTCATAAAGAGGGTAATTCACCTAGTAAATCATCTGGTATAAAGTTTGTAAAATTAGTCAACAGTTTACTCATTTCTTTTGATAATTAAAGGGGTGTTTCGGATGTTATTTCTATTACTTCTCTCACCACCATTGCAAAAACAATTCCTTTCTCTTTGCTGACAGCTTCAAACTCTAGGCTTCAAATTTATTTTCTTTTCATGAAACATAAATTGATAAGTGCCAACTTTTCATAAATGTTGCACATCACAATCATAAAGCTCAGTCAACCAAATCAAATGTGAGATACTTTCATAGGATTAATATCACACCAAATAAAATCTCCATATATTCCTAATTTAAGAAACCAAATACCTTCAAGCAACCGGTAAAATGCTATCATCCACCCAAGCAACTTTGTAGGGATGTGGATGTTTCTCTAAGAGTAAATGCAATAACTTCATTATGTTCTGATACCATATTCAAACTACTAAATCAATGATAAACTTTTATACTTTATCTCCACGCCTAACTTGAATAAAGAAATAGCAATACGAAGCCATTTTCCTTGTTCTTCCACCTTAGGAGTTGTATGTATGCGCATTACTACATTAAGGTTTGTAGAATCAACTTGCTCATCACTAGAGCCTCCTTTCAACTCCTCCCCAACATCATGTTTATAAACATATTCATTAGATTCTTCCTCCTCTTCTTCCATCATGTGCAAACCTCTATTAGTATATTTATAAGCAAAGTGGTCCCTCCCATTACATCGAAAGCACTTCTTGTCATTACGGCCTCCGCTTGTCCCAATCTTAACAATGGCTTTTTGTGTTTAGGTTCAGAACCTTAAGAAGCTTTATAGTTGCTTTGTGGTGCAAAATTTTATGCATTTATGCATTAGATGCTGGCATAACATTTTGGATAGTCGTAGTTCTCTTTATGCCAAACTCCTCATCTTGACACTAAATTTTTGTTGTTACTTATCTTAGATATTGTTCCGCTCTTAAAGCTAAATGATATGCATCTTTGGGGTTGTAAATCCTTTACATCGTTAGCTCCTTGCAAATTCCTACCCTTAAGCTATTTTGTAGTGAGATATAAGTTGTTCAGATTCCATTCCTTCACACCGGATAGAAAGTTCATAAAATATTTTGAAGCATCCTATTACAGACATAATCCCTAGTCTAATCATCGTGAATTGATCTTGGAGATCTTTTTGAAAATGAAATAGTAAGTATTTTCCAATAACTTCAACTTCATCCTTTCCCAACCTACAATTGATGGATGATCTGTTTTTCGAAGTCTATCTTCTACCAATCTCCACCAGATTTTAACATCCAACCAGTTTCATCTTTGCAAATCAGAATTTTTGATCTTCTGAAATGTAATAGTCAAAGAAGTCCTCCATTCCTACTATCCAGTCCAAGAACTACTCCAAAAAGCAACACCAAACAACATCATAAGTCTTGTCAATTGTATTTATAGAGGGTTTCATAACAAAGCCGCATGGCTTTTCTACCACATAGACATCAGCAACATTTGAATTGTTGTCTCTTGTAGTTGAATGCACTAACATATCGTCATTGCTGAATTTTGACTTTGCAAGTACCCTTGATTTAATTTCACATCTTCATTCAAATCAACTTCTCCTTCATCACCCACTACAATATAAGCTTCATCAACCTAAGTTGTTATTATCTCAACACCAATGATATCGTCAAGTTTTGAGCCAACAAGCTCCGAAACCCTTAGTACCTACGAATTAATCTTTTCAGCTCCTTGTTTTATTATTTTAGCCTGTTTTCCTATTATTTCAGCCTGATGTTCTCGTGTTTTGATTTGTTGTTCAGGTGTTTCAGCTTGTTGTTTAAGTGTTTCAACATGTTGTTTAGTTGTTTCAGCTTTAGGGTTCACCAAATGATTCACTTCCTCCAGCTTTTCTTCAGTTTTAACATTTTCATCTCCCACTGTCAAACTGTCCATATCATCAAGTACCTAAGGACCTTCTATGTAGGCTTGAAGGTTCTAATTGATAAGTTGATCAAGAGGTGCCAATAGTCCCACCATCCAAAACAAACACTTTCTATAAGCCATGCCTATTAAATTTGAAGAATCAAAATCGGTATATGAGTTTTCAGTAAAGATTTTCTCTTTCATTGCATGCTTTTGATTAATATAAATCCATTCATCTTGCTTATTACCACCTTCCCATGTTTAGAATCAAGTATAGATTGTTGGTTTGCATAATTATTTATTGTGGGAATTTTGACTTTTAGAAAATAAATTTCAAAGCTGTCAATCCTCTCCAAAAATTGACAAATATGCTTTCTTTTGAGAGTTGTTACATATAAGTTGGTTTTTGGAGCACTTGTGAACATAGATAATCAATGCCCAATCCTTTTGCAATATTCAAAAGTACTTTCATCTAGCTGTATGTTGTTAAGTATTCTTCCACACGCCCTCCCACTACCTGTCCTAATTGTGAATCAAAACTTTGATACCAAATTGATGTAGAACAAGCAAAAGATCTATCAAACTAGTGGCTAAGACCCACAAAACTTATAAAATTTGGCTTCTGGAATTTGTGTTCTAGGTTTGGAATTTTAGCTTAGGTTGTTGAAATTTCAAATGTGGAATAGTAGTAATTTTAGGATTTTGATTCCTGAAACTTTGGGCTAGAATTGCTGGAATTTTAATGAAACAAACATGCACTGAAGGGTAGAGAACTAAGAATCACTTTTAGGAAAAAGCATCACACCTCTTCTAATTGAAAACTTAAGTTTAAAAAAATAAAGATTTTATTATTAAAGGCTTGAGTACACACACACACAAAAATATATATAATCCTTATTCTAGTAGCAAAAGGTTCCTAACTAAAATATCTAAACAAAATTGAACCATATATTAATAAGAATTCTATATTCTTAAATAAATTTAAATTCTAAACAAGTAGGATAACATAACTACAACTAGGATAACATGTCCAACTCACTAGTACTTCCTATCTAATAAGGAAACCTAGCAACTAAATTTCAGCCTTGTTGTCTATGTTGTCACCTCAACTCCTACTCTTCATTCCACCAAATTAAAGCTTGTAGTTGACTAATTTGTCATCTTTTATTTCTTTTATAAACTATAAGCTCTTTTGCATTATTTTGCTTATGTAGCTCCAGTTTCAAAGAAAAGAGAGGAGGCTTGTGTAATAGAAAAACCACATGTATACTTACACTTCCCGTATGGAGTTGACATATATAGAACTCTTGGGCAGAACCAAGGACATAAAAGATGTTAGAGCATACACCTGCCATCAAGCAAGGAGTAAAAAGAGTGATGGCATATTCAAAGAAAATGCAACTGCAGATCACACAGAAAAGAACTAAAACAACAAGCATAATATCACTCATGAATTCAGTGTATGACAAACAGATTCCACTTGTTCAACAGTAGATAAAAACACAGGCATAAGTGCACAGGCACAAATTTGAAGAGTTAACTTCAAAGCATGACAAAGAGAGGGAAGAATTCAATTTTTTTTCAGAAGAATTGCATACATTATTCACGATGTTGATATGTCAAATATAAGTACTTCGCCAGCTAACAACTTTTTGGATAAATCAAAAGAACATTGATAAGTGAGTTGGTGACATGATGTCAGTTTTTTCAATTAGAAAATTTTCTTAGGAGCTTTACCACAAAAAAAAGGTAAAAGCAAAAAGAAATTGAGGAACGGTTTTTCCAACGAGAAGACTAATGAAATAGTCTTTGAAACACTACAATCTATTTGATCAACTACACAAGAATGTAGCTTTTAAATGTGAGATTCATCTCCAGAAGGTTAACTGAATAAATCATTGTACCCAAATTTTGATTCATATTGTAACTCTACGCTATTAGAAGCCAATCCTTTGAACAATGAACGTCCATTACATGATAAATCTTGTTACAAATTCCTGTTACATTATGTCCTCAATTACAGTCAGTTACATTACATTAGATTATAAACTATATTCAATTACGTTATATCCCCACCAAACATAACCCAAAAGTCTCTAATAAGTAAGATTGAATACTACACAACAAAAAACATAGTCAATCTGGTTATCTCAACTAGCTTATAGCAACAAGGCTACTAACATGGTAAACCAGTATCCATATAGTAAAAATAAATGAAAAGCACTAACCGGAACCATAAAGACGATGCGAACTATGAATCTCTGGTAAGTAGGTTCTGTGTAATTCAAAAGGTGTCGGTAAATGTGAAAAATGGCCAAAGCAATAGCTCCAGCGGTGCAAAAGAAAGCAATGATTATGAAGTATACTGGAACCAACTCGACCATTTTGAAAAGCCCACCAAACCAAATTGGCTGTCCACTGCCTTTTCCAGAGAGTAAAAGAGACATCGATGAGTAAAATTTGCGGTAAGCAAGCAACACCATTCGAAGTTGCAGAAGTGGAATGAAAGAAAGAGGAAACAATATCGCCAAAAAAAAAAAACCTAACCTTAGGGTATTGGTCGCCGGTGGCCGCAACACAAGAATGAATTCGCACGCAGGTTTCAGTTAAACGGATGATGCGCTTCTATGGTTAGGTTTTGATCTCTAAACAAAAAGAACGACGCGACGTTGCATTCTAAAAAGGATGAGCAAAAGGGATTTGAATTGATTGCATTGGGTTGCATCAGTTACAATTGTTGTTACATTTGAATGGGAAAACCCAATTGAGACTCCGGACGGATGAAATAATGAAAAAGAAAGGAATGAAAATCTAAAAAACAAAAGAAAACTACTTTACTTGCACTGCTCCTCCTCCATGAATGAGAGAGACAAGAGAAACATAAGGAGAAGACGAAGGAGACGGAATATTTATTGATTTAGATGTTGCTGCTGTCAAGTTAACCAACACGCCGTCGCCGTCTTCTCTACTTTTGTTATTTATTTCTGTTTTTAAAATAACCCAATTTTACTTTTTTTATTTTTGTTTCTTTTGCCACATTTTAAATATAATCAGATTTTATATGTTAATTAGCTATCAAATTTAACATAAACAGTCCGATGATGAAAGGTATGATAAGTAGGTGGTTGCCTTGCGGATATTATGATCTTTCAATAATTGTGCAACTCATAATATAATACAGCACAATAGTTATCATATACAGTACTCCTTTTATTGTGATTTCAATTGTAATGCTCTCTTTTTTTTTATTTAAAGGGAAGAGTAAACCGATTACACAATAAGTTTTAGGAAACAGATTCCCGACATATCCTTTAAGAGTGCATAACACTCAATGAGTAGAAAGTCAAAATAAGTAGTGCCGAGCACAAAATGCTTAGCATAACTCGCTAACCAGTCCGCATAACGGTTGCTCTCACGGTAGATGTGCCGATGGATCACCGTCCAATTCCGCGCAAACAACTCATGGATCCCTTGAACAATGGGGTTATAGATCGAGGATCGGTGGTCGAGGAGGAGAGGAGGTGGAGGGCCACAGCCGAGTCAACTTCCAGTTCAATCCGACGAAACTCGAGATTTCACGCGAGTGTGAGCCCTGTAAACACGCCCCAGAGTTCCGCAGATACCGAAGAGCACCAGCCAAGACTGTGGATGAACCCGCCAAGCCAATTGCCTGAACTGTCTCTGAGGAGGCCACCTGCTGAAGCTGAGGAGGAGGATCGGGAACAAGCTCCATCAGTGTTTAACTTGACCCAGCCGATAGGAGGTTTGCACCATCCGATGAGGTGCTCTTGGTGTTGAGGATGCCCTATGAGAAAGCTGTTGTGCCAATCGGTTGACCTGTGGTTTTGATCTGCATAAGACAAAATAACAGAGATAGTTGAGGATAGCCAACTAAAGTGAATATCAAAAAGGGACTCATTACGTCAAGCCCATAAAAACCAACAAGTCGTGCCAAAAACAGTCAACCACCCCTAGCTGAACACTCGGCGGCAGGCTTGGAGATTGGTATAGAGCTATTGGTGGAGAGTCTGAGTGAAAAAGTCTGAACAAACAATATGCGGCGGAAAGGAGCTCCACACTTGCCGGGCTCTGGTGCAGTCTCGAATCGCATGAAGACAGGATTCATCGAATCCGCAGTGAGAACAAGACCCCTCCATAGTGAGGTGTCTGCGAACCCTATGCTGATTAGTCAAGAGCCTGTCCTGAGCGAGGAGCCAAAGGAAGGAACAAATTTGTTGCGGCCCAGGCCAGCACCAGATGACCTTCCAAATACCATGAACCCCGGTATCCTCCTGATCCATAAGCATAGAGTAGGTAGAAGCCACAATAAAATGACCAGTATCGGACAGACCCCAGGCTAGAGTATCCTGGCCCAGGTAAGGCCTTGGAGGGAAAGTCCCAGCTATGAGACGACAGATGTAGGACCTCGACCTCTCGGGCCTCGCGTCCTCCAAAGGGCCTCGCGCCCACCCGCTTACAGATATTGTCCGCTTTAGGCCTCAGCCTCTAGGGCCTCGCGCCCTTACGGTTTTGCTTTTCCACAGGACTTCCCAAGAGGTCACCCATCCTGGTACTGCTCTGGCCCTAGCACGTTTAACTTCGGAGTTCTGATGGGATCCGGTGCGTTAGGGCATGGAAAACGCGTCTGCAATGGGAAGGTATCCACACCCTTATAAGGGGTGCTTCGTTCTCCTTCCCAACCGATGTGGGATCTTACACAACCTACGGGAACCATTGAAGCCAACGTTGGGTCAATCACTTGTGCCAGTTAATTACTTTAGTTTGTCCATCGCTTTGTGGGTGATAGGTTGAATTGAATTGCAATTTGGTTCCACTTAATCGAAATAATTCAGTCCATAATGAACTTATAAACATATTGCTTATCTATCATTTCAGGTAATTCATGTAGCTTGAATACATTGTCGAAAAATAACTGTGGTCGAAAAATAACTGTGGTCGAAAAATAACTGTGCCTTATGTACTGCAGTATGTGGATGAGAGAGGGAAATAAGGTGGGCATATTTTGAAAATCTATCAATCACTATAAGCAAAATGATTTTACCTTAGGATGGTTGAAGCCTCTCAATGAAATCTGTAGACATATCAGACCAAATCTATAATGGAATTAGAAGTGGCTGCAAAAGTCCAGCTGTTTGTAAATGCTCTAATTTGTTCATTTAACACGCTATGCATTGTTGTATAAATTTGAATGGCCGATTTCATTCTTTGCCAATGAAAATCCTTGGCAATGCGAAGAAGGGTCTTTTAATAACCTTCATGATGCATACTGTGCACTTGAGATAGGGTAGATGAAATTATAGGAGAAGTGGCCATTAAATGAACTCTGTTTTTAAAGAAAATAAGACCATCCTTGTAATCCCACGATCCTGCAAAGATTTATGAAAGAAATAGTTGTCTTATTTCATCTTTGTAAATGTTTATATATACACTTGGTGAATGAATGTGGATCATTCAATTATAACAGAAACTGTTGGGTCCCGTTTTCGGAACCCAACCTCGGAATTCAAAAATCGAAAAACAAAAAGGGGTGAAAGCGAAAGAACGAATCACAAAGCGAAAGTCAAAGTGAGCGAAATCCGAAGAAAATCAAATCGGATCAAAAAGCGAAGGAATCGAAAACGCGTGCGGAAAC
>JANITX010000008.1:34744617-34761808 GCA_027564395.1 Erythroxylum ulei
CGTCTGCAAGGGGAAGGTATCCACACCCTTATAAGGGGTGCTTCGTTCTCCTTCCCAACCGATGTGGGATCTTACAACAGATGTCCATCGGAAGGGAGCCGTGCAAGACATCCCAATTCCAATTACCTTTAGAGTCCACCCACTGACTAACACTGAGGTGTCTATCATGAGCAGAGGGAAGGGTAGTAGCTTGGTGAATGAGAGGTCCCACTCCCATTACCCAAGGGTCCAACCAAAATCTAGTACGAACACCATCGCCAAACACCCACTTCATACCTTGGAGCACAATGTGTCAGGTAGACTTAATACTCTTCCAAACCATTGGTGTCAATGGTAAAGGGGAGGTGGGGAACGTCAAAGTGGTATTTCGCTGAGAGAACTCTGACCCATAGAGAAGTAGGCTTGGCGATCAGGGTCCAACCTAATTTGGCTAGGAAGGCATCGTTTGTTTCCCTAATTCTCCCGATGCGTAGTCCTCCCAGCGATTTGGGTTGACAAACGTCCTCCCAGTTAACTAAAGGAATCTTGCGGACCCCATTGGTCGAGCCCCACAAGAATTGGCGTGTGATCTTTTCGAGATCGTCGTAAAGACGGCGAGGCAATCGGACCGTTTGCATCATATAGTTGGGAATAGTTGCTATAATGGGTTGGGCTAAGGCGAGACGACCTGCAAAAGACAAAAGATTGGCAGACTAGCTCGACAACCGTTGATGGACCTTGTCTAAAATGTATTGATAAGTGCGTCTGGTCACACGTTCGTGCAGAAGGGGCACCCCAAGATAGCGACCGAGATCGTTGGTCTGGGAGAACCCCAATGCCCGGCTGAAACCACAGGATGTCGGAGTAGGAATATTCTTAGAGAAATAACACCGGGATTTTTCCTAGCTGATACGCTGCCCAGAAACTGCACAGAAGGAATCTAATATATGGCTGATCACCTCCACCTACTCCATAGTGGCAGTAGAAAACAGGATGAGGTCGTTAGCGAAGAATAAGTAAGAGAGAGCTGGCCCAGTTTTGCTTAATTTGATAGGTTGCCAATGACCTTGATTAACCGCATGCGTAATAGTGTGCCCTAAGCGCTCCAGACACAGGACGAAAAGGTAGGCGCGAGAGGGGGTCACCTTGACGAATTCCTTGGGAGGGGTGGAAGGGCTCCCCAAGCTCGCCATTCCACCGCACTTGTAGGGACACTGTGGAAACGCATTTCATGATGAGACTGATCAGGGAAGCCGACAATCCCACGTCGAATAAAGTATCCTGGATGAAATCCCACGATAAACGGTCATAAGCTTTCTCCAGATCGACCTTGAAGGCCATGATGCCTGATCTCCCAGTTTTCCTGCGCATAGTGTAGATCACTTCCTGGGCGATAATGATATTGTCTGTGATTAGGCATCCCGGGACAAAGCTACATTGGGTAGGAGCTACCAGATCGTGAAGGAAGGGTTTAAGCCGGGTGGCAATGATTTTGGTGATCGCTTTGTAGATCACCGAACACAACGCAATTGGCCGGAACTGCTTCATGGACATGGGGGATGGGGTCTTAGGTATAAGTACCATAATAGTACAATTAAACTCCGCTTCCCAAGCTTCATGACGAAAAATACGCTGAAAAAAAACTATCAAATTCAGGCCTACAGTCTCCCACTGAGATTGGTAGAAAAGCGCAGGAAGGCCATCAAAACCCGGGGTCTTGTTAGGCTCCATGCTGAAGAACGACGCCTTGATTTCCTCCGGCTTGAGGGGTCGGGTCAAATCTGGAAGGGTAGTAAGCGGGAGCCTAGGAAAATGACCACGGATCAGCTGAGTAGGAGGAGCAAAGCTATTTGTCGTGTAAAGATCCGCAAAGAACTGTTGTGCGGGGCTACAGATAGCTTGAGGATCGGACAGAACTATCCCGTTTTCGTTCTGAAGGGAGGTAATCCGCGTCTTATGTTGCTTGGCCATGGTAATGGAATGATAGTACCGGATGTTTCTGTCCCCCTGACTAAGCCATTGGCTTTTGGAGCGTTGATGCTAGTAAATCTCCTCTTGTAGGAGGACCTATTCCAGTTCCGTGTGAAGGTGAGACTCAAGAACGCTAAGAGAGCTAGAATTGGAAGAGTCCAGGTGTTGTTGGATGCCAGCAAGACGGGTCATGAGCCGCTTTTTCCTATGGAAAATATTGCCAAAAGTAGAGAGATTCCACTGGTGGAGCCAGGTTGCAAAGGTTTGAATGTCGCGGCTGAAATCTGTACCGATAGGGGTCCAGTTCTCGGCTACAAATTGGGGAAACTTGGCATGAGTTAACCAGGCGGATTGAAAGTGGAATTGAGGAGATTTGGGAATGGGGGGCTCTCGATCAGTAAGATTCAAGAGGAGGGGCCGATGGTCCGCTTTAAGGAAAGGTAAGTGACTGACAGTAGTGTGTGGGAAAACGGAGTGCCAAGCGTTCGAACAGAACGCCCGATCAAGTCTAGTGAGCATCCGTCCCCTCCGCCATGTGAATCGTGAACCAGAGAAGCCTAAATCCTGGAGGTGGCAGCCTTGCACACACTCACGAAAATGGGGGTAGACGACTGGAAGAAGGCGAGACCCGCCACATTTTTCCGTGCTCTCCAGCTTGGCATTGAAGTCGCCCCCTAAGAGCCAAGGTTTGGTGGTAAAATTGGCAATTTTTATCAAAGAGTTCCAGAGGAAGTGTTGAAGGGAACGTTGAAGGCTAGCGTAGATGGCTGTGAAGTCAAAGGAAGTATGAGCCCATTCGATATTTACATGCAAAATTGCTAGTGAGCTAGAATAATGCGAACAAATATAGAATCGTTCCACAGTAGCCAGATGCCTCCCGAAAATCCTTCTGCTTTAACGCGAAAAGAAGCAAAACCCAAATCCTTGATATCCTTCAGTGCGCGATTGCTGTTAATTCGTGGTTCCACCAGTACTACAAGGAGGGGTTTATGGACCCGAACATAGTTCTTAAAAATGGGCTTGAAGGTCCGACTTCCAGCCTCTTGATAGTTCCATATGAAAATTGACATAATCAAAGGAAACAAAATAGAGTAAACACTACTGAGCATCAGTGTTTACTGGGTGTTCCTCCAAAACCTGGGAAGGGTCTGCCTGTAAGACTTGTGGCACATAAACTTGCACGTCCTCGTCCATTATTACCTTATCATGATCAGGTGGACGGGCCGAAGGTAAGAGAAGTTCGTTAAGCGTAGGTTGGGTAGAGAGGGGACAAATTTTAGTTCCCGTATCTTCTTCCATGCATCCGCTACCGTCTCCCTCAAGCATTGCCCTGGTAAGGGATTGGTCTTGGATCAGGAGGTCTTTAAAATCTCCACGGTTTCTAAAGTCTTTCTTTCGTCAACTTCCTCGTTGTAGCTTTACCTAACTCATCCCTTTTCTTATACGTGATATCATTAGAAATACCAACTTTTTCATGGATACTCTACTCCCACCTATAGTGATTATAGTTGAATATGATGCCACATGATTTACGGATGCATATATGTGTCTTAGAACTCCCATCTTTATATGCATATATGCATATATGTTCCTTGGTGCCTATTGTCTACAAGCCGTTTTTCTCAGCCACCTATACTTATTAATTTTCCCTTTTGTTGCTTATCACCCCTACGCCATTTCTGAATGTGCATTGCATCTGCGGAGGTACTTACTACAATTGTGGGCGGCCAAGCACTGAACGTGAGAATGTGCTAACAAGGGAGATTATTAGCAGTAAACTGTTTATTTAACTAAATTGCTAGAACATTAGTTTTGGTCTATGATTAGGTCATGTTTTAGCTAAGTAGACTTACTCCCTGCATCATTCCTTTTCTATCTTTTAGTGTTGAAATCAGACTTCATTAATGTGCAACTCGAGCTCATGAAACTTGTAGGTAAATTTGACTTGGAACAAGTCCATCTCTAGTAAATTTTGACTTGGACAAGGTTGTATTAGATAAATTCAATATTACATTGGACGTAAGCAACAGGATTAAAAAGCTATTCCTTTCTGTACTCGAAGCACTGCTCAGTGTTAAACCACACCAGTGAGTGCGGGTAAAGCTATCGTTGATTAGTCCATTAAATTGGGTGGAAGTCCCTATTCTGATTTCAGAACGACTAGCAAAATTGCAATAAGGGTGAACTTTACAAAGAATCGGATTTTTTATTTGGTGAAGGTGAGTACAAATTTGGTGTTGGTTAGCTGGTATTAAATAAGGGACTTTTGGTAGAGATCCCAGAACTCACATACCTAACAAAGCAGGCAAACATTTACTAAGGGATGTCACGTCTTATTGCGACAGCACAATTCTTGAAGCCATCGGATCAGCTTAATATTAGATACCATAATGGCATCAGGTCAAGTTTGCTATGGTGCGGTGACTGTCAGCAAATTCTCGAACCAAACGCTTTAAAACTCTTCCTCCTTTCCCTTGCATATGCCCAAAATTGTTCTCATTTCCATTACATCTCTTGCTTTCGAGATAATCTGAAGCAGCACCAACAAGAGCCCCCAACCAAACAGGGACTATAGCTTCAGCCTCTCCCTGCTTTAAGTACTCAACAGGGAGTGTCTGCACCTGTTGCAAGTCCAGTTACCAAAATGCTGTGAATACAGAAGAATGATCCAATTGAAATCTAAAATGGTGATCATACAGACTTAAAAACAGGTTCAGAGGCTGCTCAACAGCCAAGAAGTCAAAATTTCAATGAACTCATAAAAGAGACTTCACAATTTTGACTTGGTTATTGAATCAAGAAACTTTATCAACAAAACTCCATGTCATTGAAGACTTCAGATTCTAGGAATTAAACATCTTTATGTTTCCTTCATACAGATTAGTACTTTAAAATCAAACCTGCTGAAGCCATGATAAGTTGATATTAATCACCGATTTCTCAACCAAAGAGCTAGTTGTCTAAATTTTTTTTAAAAAAATGACACAATAAGCAAGCCTAAAATCCCAATGAACATCGATAGTTGCCTAAAAAGAATCAAAATTAAGGGAGTGCAACCATTCTAATGAGATTTGTTGAGTCAGACTCAAATTAATACAAAAAGGAGGATGGCAACAATAGGGATTCATGGGTATAAGTGATGGGTTTCATCCACTAGCAACCTATCACAAACGTCGAGTTAAATAGTTTACCAACCCTGCATCCACATACACATACAAAATGTGTATTTGTGTGTGTGTGTGTGTGTGAGAGAGAGAGAGAGACCGACCGCTGCTTGCAGCCATCCGTGCAAAGATTCCCAGGAAAGAATAGCCTTCAACGTGCTTCTTTCACTCAAACTGCAAACTGCAGCCAATTGTTGCAATATTGTTGCACACTTGTGAACCTGTCAGGAGAAAAGGACAATCATTGCTATTAGATGCATGCTAGAGCACATTCAGACAAAGAAGCAATGAAGCAATCATCAATTAGTCCCACATTGGGAAAAATTCACCTATTGTCTTCACGTGGCTTTAGATAATCCTATAAGTTTCTTCTACTTCTGTTTGAAATATTCTTCAAGCAATAGCACAAGTTTGAACAAACCATCATGTGCTGATTATAGTCTCTCCACAACTATCAACTAGTGAACCATATAATTATGAAATTCCAACACATTAACTTATAATTTTGTTCACAAGATTAAATTAGCAGCTGCATTTAATAATAAGATATCAAGTTCCCAAAACTAAAACTTATGTACATAGAGAAATGCAACAAATAAACAGCTTAAAAAGCTTATAGATCTGCCTTTTCCATTTTCCTTAGAAGGAATTCGACTTCGATAACTAATTAGACTAGAATATATTGTTATTACAGAGTGATACATATTGTATTGTATCACTGTAGATTTAGCTATTACAATATCCCTATAGCTTAATATAGGGATCTCATTTAGTTCCTTAAATAATAACTGAGTAGTTAGTGTGCATATATATAAATATATATATATATATACTTCTGTATAACAAATTAATGAAAATATCTCCATTCTTCTTAACATGGTATTAGAGCCAAGAGCAAAAGTTTGGAAATTTTCTTTTCTGGGTCACCCTTCTCAAGTTACTGTTTGCTCTTGCTGTTGGCACCACTAGGAGTGTCATTCGTCAAACCACCTCTCCCCAAAGACTGATCACCAGAAGCCTTGCATGCGAGCCTCACACACCACCTGAAGGTTCTGCATCTTCTCCCATGCATTGGTGCATGGAAGTGTGTGTGACGGCGCCTTGCCCTTCAGTCAACTTCTTTGGTGCCACCTCTCCCTTAATCCACTTCGATATGTCTAGTTTACTTAGTACCTCAAGAGGAATGCTTGTTCCTCATTTTTTCACTGATGGACCATTTTGACCATGGTTTTCAGGTTAAAAAGCATCAAACCTTAACTAGCTTGTCTACATAGGAGTTGGTAGTCTCGCCGACTGGTTGATTCTACCCAGGAGTACCGAAATCAATGATCCTCTTAGATCCCAAAGCAATATTTGATATAGTTTGTAGTTTTGTTGACTTTCTATTAGCATTTGATCTTTTCCGGTTGTTCTTGATTTGCTTGACTATTTTGTCTCCATGACTGACAAATAGAAAAACTTGGTTATGACTGATGTCATTCTTGTTATGTCTAAAATCACATAATATAAATTGACAGGTTTCAATAATCTAGAGTGGTATAAGATCATTCAAATTTACCAAAAGGGTTTCTAAAGACCATTACCTCACTAATGATCCACTATCGAACCATACTCATAAGGAGTAGCTGTGTGAGGATGCCCAATTACTCTTGCAAATTCAAAATTCTATTGACGATGAGGTCATCAGTTTAACTAATCATTGTATGTTAAAGAATAGATGAAATATATAGAAATTTTGAGTCAACGTTTGGCTAAGGAATTTGAGATCAAGGCATTGGGAAGGCTGAAGTATTTTCTTGGGATTGAAGTTGCTCACTCTAGGACGGGAATTTTTATCTCTCAATAGAAGTATGTTACAGATCTTCTCAAAGAAACAGGCAATACAACATGCGACCAACAAGTACTGCCATGAATCCGAATCTTAAGCTTGGAAAGGTAGAAGAGGATGCAGTAGTAGATAGAGAAATGTATCAACGCCTGGCAGGAAAACTCATTTACTTATCTCACACACGACCAGATATAACATATGCTGGAAGTGTGATTAGTTAGTTCATGCATAATCCAAAGAAAGTTCATTTGCAAGCAGCTCATAGAGTACTACATTATCTCAAAGGAACATCGGGGAAAAGTATTTTGTTTAAAAGGAACGGGGGATTGGTATTTGAAGCATACACTGATGCTGATTCAATTGTCGATAGAAGATCGACTTCAGAATATTGCACCTTCCTTGGTGGAAACTGTTAGGATCAATACCAACAAACCTAGGATATGGCGAGAATACTCAAGGAGAAAGAGAGAGGGGGCTGTGGGAAATGATGCACAAGTTAGTTAGGAATGTGGTACAAGGTTGGGGAATAACAGAATGTACGGGTGGGTAGCTAAGTAGTGGGGCAGAGAGAGAAAAGAATCATTCTGGAAAATAGAAGGAAAGAGACTATTGTGACAGAGAGAAATTATTCTCCCTGAGGAGCTTCTTCAGCTCTGGTTAGAAGGTGTTCTAGTGAATCACCTTGTAATACTTGTATACTTCCTCTATTATCAATCATCAATATAGCAAAACTCTAGTATATTCAGCTAGAGTTCTAACAGAAACCATGTGACATGGAGAATTAAAAAACGAGGAGTGGTAGTTTGGTCAAGTGTAGAAGCCGAATTTCGAGCAATGGCTCAAGATGTATGTGAACTGCTTTGGTTGAAGATCATCCTTGAAGACTTGAAGATTAAATGAGACAGTCCTATGAGACTCTATTGCGACAACAAGTCTGCAATAAGTATAGCTCACAATCCAGTACAACATGACCGAACCAAGCACATTGAAATCGACAGGCGCTTTATCAAGGAGAAGCTGGAGAGTGGACTGATTTGTACTCCTTATGTGTCTATAGATGGTCAACTTGTTGATATTCTTACCAAAGGGTTAAGCAGCTCAGTTTTTCAGACTATTGTATCCAAGCTGGGAATGGAAAATACCTATTTACTAGCTTGAAAAACCGTATAGTTAGGAGACTATTTTAGGGAAATATATTGTAACAGATTGTATCCTTAAGTTGGGATATTATTGGTCAAGATTCTGATAGGATTGGCTAAGAATCTTATAAGATACTCCATGATTTATGGGTATCTACCAGATTTGGATACTAGGTTTTTGTATATATATATATATAGCTAGTAGTGCTGTAACAAAAACACACAAGGGAATACACTTTCTGCTTAATTTCTGACATCTCAAAACATTTTCGATTAAAGATTCAGTTCCTTAACCACAAATTTAATAACATCGACAGCTAGAAGACACAAAAGACCCAAATTTTGCAGAGTCTAACACTAATCCACAAGTTATCACAAAGCATAGTCCATATGTTTTTTGGATGAAACGCAATTCAAAACACTAAGAATTCATGTGCTTGACTAAAAAGTTTGACCATGTACATCATTATATTCATCAAATATGAATGGTCTGTTTTGGTATTTACCCGTGACATTGCTGAAACACCAAGCAAAGCATACACCATATTCGATACAAGTCCCTCACCATTGTGAGATATGACCTGAATTACTATGGCACTGAATGATCCTTCACGAATGCAACTAAGTGAATCCAAAAATGATGTTAAACCCACTTCCAAGAAACCTGAAGATAAAACAAATTAAGAGTAAAAAGTTAATAAAAAAAGTGCATTCATATGGCTACCTTAGACGAAAACATAACCAAATTAGATAAGTAAAAAGAATCTTAAACATTCTTTTAAATATATAATAACATAATCAAAGGCTGAAATTCAATCAATAAAATAAGTCACATTATCTAAGAATGGTTGAATAGTAACTTGATGAAATGGAAATGCCTTGAATCCAATTACCAGACCCTTGACTACACATTGGTTTCTATAAGAACAAATAGCAATGACCACAAAATACAAATTCAAAATTGTATTTGACATAGTACCACCCAAAAGTCATGCCAAAGGATGCAGTATTGTGTTATACTTACATGACAAATATGACATTGCTGCTAATGCAGCTCCACGATGCATAGCAGTGCAGCATATAGCTGCTTTTTGAAACGATGCTTCGAGAAGTGAACCTGATGCAGCTAATACTTCCTGGGATATTCATATAGCTAGAGACATCATCCAAATTGGATTCCTTAAACAAGAAGGTGCTAAGAAATGGAGGGAAAAACCAATCATCTAAAATCTGTACTCAAAATTAAGAGATGAAACAGAGACTAAAAGACTGAGATTATAAGCAATTGGAATACTAAACCTTGCCAGAGCCACGAATAAATGTGGATGCAAAATTTGTATATGCCTCAACCAAATCAGGCTCCTGATCACATATGTATGAAGAGTTAAGAGCCTTGATTGATGCTGCTTGTGTAAACCGTTCAAAAGTTGTAATAAACAATAGCCCATACTCCTCCCGCTGACCAAATTCTTCGATTACAACTGAAGCTGAGGATGCATTTTTCATTTGATGAAAAACAAAAGAGTAAGTGTAGAATCAGGAAATAATGTGGCCTATAGCCTACAAATTACACGGTTTTTATACACAAGTAGTAAGTGCTGGATATATTGGTAAATTTGTTTTCAACTACTACAAAACTCTCTTCAGATGGAAAAGTTATAAAAAGGAAAGATGATCAAACATTAAAAATTTGAAATAATACATGATCCAAACACCTTACCTGTCCTGATGTAGCAGTCGTGACTTTGAAATGACAAAAAATTATTTGATAGGCAGTCCAGTATATTGGGGAGTAGCATAACAAAGTGCTGCCCTGTAACAAGTAACTTTCAGTTGTGGAATATGTAATTATTCTTGCTGCACCAAATGGCATATCAACTATGTGGAGGAAAGAACAGCAGTAACTCAAAGAAAAGAAATTCTCTCCCTTTACCAGAGGAATGAATTGCTAATGAAAGAGCACGGCAAGATGCTGTAGACAAGTTATTGTTCTCCATATGTTCAGACCTCAAAAGTTTCTCTAGTATGGGCCAGAAAATCCTCAACAGTCCAAATATAGGATCATCAGCAGAAGGACCACTAGGTATATTTGTTGCAAGATGAGCAAATACAGTCCCCATCCTGTAAATTAGATAGAGATTAGAAGCAGAAGACCATATGACACAATTGGTATGGAGGAACACGTGCTCAAATCAAGCAGTCTGTATTCACCAATAATTTAAGAGGAGAGGGTAAAACCAACTGTTAATGACTCTCCCTCAGCTTATGTGCTCTCAGAAATATACTCAGCTTGCTTTCTGATGTACCAAAAAATGAATTACTCAGGATAAATTGAAATTGGAAAAGGAAGAACACATAGGCTCACTTTTTTTCAGCAGATAAAACTCAATTTTATTTTAGAAGATTATTGATGAAACAAACAGTGGAATGGTGTACGAATTGCAGGTTGGGTATGAGACAAGGTCTAGGAATTTTGTACTGTTCTCATTCCTATTATTTCATTTGTGGTACCAAATAAATCCTTTTAGGTTTAAGCTGAGTATATTAGTCTTCTATGTGATCACCAACACTATCGGTTGCAAATGAGAGGGCCTAACATGGAGCTGTAACCTAAATATTTTTCATGGTTTCACACCAACTATAATTCGATACTAATCATAATGCCCCGGAAATGCTTCCAATATTTTTGGTAAACTAATAGAGAGGAAACAATTACCAAAGTTGACAACCTTCATTCTCATCCCACAACGAAAGAAACATAACTGAAACAAAATTAACAGTACCAATACTACCTGTACAGTCCTTTTATAGCATAATTCAAAAGCTGAGTGTAAGTAGCTGGACTTTGCCTACAAGAATGGATGCTATCTACATCAATCTGAAATGAAAAAGACCTATCAATTCTGATTCAGAGCAATGATGTATAAACAGATAAGTTAAATTTTATTTTTCACAATTCAAATGACTTGGCAAAGCAATAAAGTATGCCATTTTCTACAACATAAGCTAAGTTAAAAAAAACCAGGAGGAAGAAAAGAACAATTGTTAGTCTTCAAATAATAGTTCGAAATGAGCAAGCTTTTACAGATGATATCAATCAATGTTTCCATTCTATGGCTAACAAAGAGTAAGCGTTGACAAGCTCACTGATGCAATTACACAAATTACCAGCAGATCATAAAGAGTACGCATCCAATTGACAAAGTAAGGTAAAGTTGACTGATTATCAAATGATGAATCTATACCAAACAGGAGATACTTGAAAATTTAACTCACATATGACACATATGAAGCAAATAGCAGAAAAGTATGAAAGGATAGCTGCAGGCTAGAGGGCTGTATCCGCAGATTGACTAGTAATCAAAACATGTATACATTTCAAATTGCCAACAAAAAGTTCCAAAAGTGAACTGATCTGCAGAATACATGAAGGCTAACAGGAACATTCAAGTAAAATTCACTTTACTTGCCCAACTAGGTAAAATAGCAACTGGTTTCAGATTTAAATAAGCTGCGAGAGCTAATACTCATGATGATGAAAAAGGAAAAAACATTTTTAGATCAGTGGGAAAAGTTTACATATAATAATAAACATGAAATTAAAACACACTAGTAAAGTTGTCAGAATGAGTGAGTTAAAAATGACAAAGTACAAGGACATGGCAGAAAGGTATACAAATTATGTGCAAGACATGCCAAATAGATATAAGGTCTTACAAGTTTTCCAATAGCATCGTAGCTAGAAGAAAGCAATCTGCCCAACAAATTGTTCTGTAGTTCTTTGTTTGGAAGAGATCCCAGGACCATGCTAACAGCACTAAACACTTCTTCCTCATCTTCCAAAGTTGTTTGCCTCTTCTCTAGAGCCTGCAATTTTACAACAAGGAAGTATGAGAGGGAGAGATAGAGGGGGCAAGTAAAACCATGCAAATATGACCTTTGAAGCAAGCCAAAGACCCAAAGATGCCATTACAAAGACAGAACAAGACTTTTTTTTTTCTTCAACAAAATCTCCTCTTTAACTGGGGAGGGACAAGACTTCAAGGTTAAGCAGTATCATTTTAACTACAAGGACAAGATAAGCATTGACATCTTAAAATCCAAGAACCACCTTATGCCATAGGCCAACCTCCCCTTGCATATGATGTATGTTACAGATACATTTATTGCAAGATATAGTTAAAAAAACAAAATCCACCACGGCAAATTTTGAGGAAGATCACATAAGTAGCAAGAGGCCATAATATAAGACATGGTCAAAGCCTGAGTGACCCAAAAGATAGCAGATTGTGTCCCTTGTATGAAAGTTACCCTCCAAACATGTTTGTTAGAAGTTCAAAGAGCATTCTTTCGCATCCATTCCCACTGAAAACTAGTTAGTTCCGTTTATATGCAATAATTAAATGAAAAGTGTGAAAAGTACTCTAATTGAAACCCAAAAAAAAATAAAAATCAACTGCTTTAATAAGAATTGTCTTTTCCCTTTTCTTTTCTCTTGATGTATGGTAAATATCAGCAACAACACCAAATATTGATCAAGATTTGTAGAAACCAAATTCTGGGATCGGTCTTTCTCATATACGATGGATGCTGCAGACAAAAGTCTGAAAGGTCCAACATTGAGGAATCCAAATATGGTGAAGTTCACAAAGAAAGGACTTGGAAGTATAAGTTACATAATCTTAATTCCAGTCAAAGCTAGCAAAGCCACTACTTACTTACCTAGTGAAAACCGAAATGTCAAAGATGCATGGAATTATTGACTACAAATTCATCGAGACAAAAGAAATTGGACTAACACTATCCTATTGAGAGGTAGGATCAGTAAGTTTCTCCCAACAATGACAATTTTCATATTTCAATTTAAAATATGTTTTCTCAACTAACCAGGTCTTCAAAGAGGAAAAGGGAAAGGGTCAAAAGTTCCACAAAATATGTAAGAGGTTATCTTTTCCGTTAGACAAACTATGCAAGAATATAACCCATAACAAAGTCATATGTAACATATTGCTATACACAACAATATGACATGTGCCAAGTATGAAATTTTGTACCCTCCATATAACAAATACGAAATATGTATAACAATAATAAAGAGACAAAGCAAGTACATTGGTTGTGGATACGATATACATGATAAAAATGAACCTCAGGCAATGAATAAACATATACAGAAAATTAGCTAGTGGTCATGGAACATAAAACATATTCATTTGAATATGTTCTTGACTAATATTTAAATTCATATACACGTGCTTTTTGTATGTGCAGTATATAAGTCACTCAACCATCACTCCATCAACTTCTCACTTAAATCCCTCATTGTAACTTCATCTCCGATTTTGATAATTTAGTTTCATTCAATAAATTGACCTTTCGAATTTCATATTAAGGAAGTACATTAATTCTGCATCGAACTTGTTTATGAAGGCGTCTGCATGTTTGCTAAATAACTACATATTCATCTCCAGAAAGGTAGATTGAGGTTTTAAAATTTGGTCGCTAATTGTCAATTGATAATAGGTCTCATTAAATGTCTCTACCCTTGCCCAGGAGTAAATGGCTATTTCTTCCCCAATTTTAAATTAAGTTATACTAGTTCCTGGACAGTTCTACACCATTTGCAATTGACTAAAAGTAGGTCTAACCAGTTCTCAGCATTTGAGTTCAATCAACCAGACTAGTTCAGCTAAAATCTTGGATATGGTGCACTTGAAAGGTGAACACAAAAAAAGAATTGCGCACTGCTTTCAGTCCAATAAAATGAATGGATAAAGAAAAATCAAAAGGAAGAGGGAAATAATAGGTGCTCAGCAAACATGTTGACCTCTCCTATCCACATCAAAATTTCCAGATTTGAAGGATCATAGATAACTGGAGGAGCATCTTCACAAAATTTACGCAATGCAGAGGCACAAGCACTGGATGACTGGGGCTCTGAGATACCAGCAGCAAGAAACAATCTGAAAGCAGCAAATCAGCACAAAATGGACAAAAGGATATATGAATGACAAAGAAATGATGCATATAGAAACTATCCTCCAAAATAGTGACATGCAAGATGCATTCTTAGGAAATTAAATATACAAGAAGATCAGCTTGATTAGGAAGTAATTCCAGTGCTTATCTTATTTAGACAGTAGTCATCTTATTTAGAAAGTCTATTATTTTCGTAATTCTATTTTTATTAGGAGAATAAGTTTGCAAATCCTTATTCTATTTCACTTATTAAAATGTATTTAGTCTATTTAATGGACATTATGTTGAATTAGAAAACTGTCAGAATTTTTCATACAAACAGTTGACAAAAAGTTTGTCAAAGACGAGTTTTCTAACCAGCAACCACAAGACCTAGAAAGGGGAAGCACTATAGTAAAGGAAAAGTGGATTTCCAGTGAGTTGTCCCTTATGTCATCCGATGACTAGATCCTACAACAAAAACACATACCAATTCAGTATCAGCGTTTGACGTCGTGGACGACTCTATAGACTTGTCAAGCCAAGTGGAAGTGTTCATGAGAAACATCAAGCCGAGGCTGTCTATGGTGAAGGACTGCCAGCAGTCCAACAAAAAGTTCTTGAACTCATAGATAGAGGAGATTTTGTGAGAGTTGAAAGGGCAATGCAAGAACGATGAGGTGGGCAACAATAGTTGTGCTTGTAGAGACCAAAGGGAGGAAAAAAGCGTTGGGCTAAATTAAAATTTCCTTCATATGATGGTACAAACGATCCATTGATTTGGATCCATAAGTGCGAACAATTCTTTGAAAATTATCAAAAGCCTAAAAGGGAGGTAGGGCTGGCAGCATTCCATCTTAATGGGAAGGTACAACAGTGGTTTCACAAGGTGAAGCAAGAGGAGGCACGTATGGAGTGGGGAACATTTGTGAAGCAACGCCACCTGAAGTTTGGTCCTCCTATAAGCCTCAACCCCCTAGATGAATTAGCCAACCTAAAGCAGATAGGAACGGTGGAAGATTATCAAAAGGAGTTCCAATCATTGCTGGCCTGAACCACAGGGCTCACTACGAAGCAAAAAATCAACCTATTCACTGCTGGTATTATCGAAGGGCTGTGACTGGAAGTAGAATTGCAGCAATCGAATATCTTAGGAGCTACTATGAATCTAGCCCGCATTTATGATTAGAACGGAGAAGCCAAATTGTTTTAGGAAGGAACCCTAAAGCAACACCTGTTGGGAGCAATTCAAAAACAACCACCGGAGGGACAACTGCAGAGAAGGAAAACTGAGGCAGCATTCAGTATAGGGAGCATAAATACACTTGTTTTAAAAAGTTAACTAAGGCAGAGATGGAGGAACGAAGGGCAAAGGGGCTTTGCTTCAATTATAATGAAGATTCTATCAGTGACATAAATGTAAAAAGTTGTTTTGGGTAGAATTGGTAAAATCTGAAGAAGAGGATAAAAGAGGGCTAGGATATACAAGGTTACCATAAGTTCGAGCTTGAGGACAAGCTCTTTGGCAAAGGGGAAGTAATGATATGCAATATGCATTCTTAAGAAAGAAAAAATACAAGAAGATAAACTTCATTAGGAAGTAATTGCAGTGATTCTCTTACTGAGGCCATAATGATCTTGTCTAGAATTTTATTATTTTTGTAAGCCTATTTTAATAGGAAAAAAAGTTTGCAAATCCCTATTCCATTTTACTTCCTAAAAACTCTTAAACCATTGAGCATTAGAAGGCATTACAGTGAATAAGAATGCATTCAGAACTTTTTGTAAAAATAGCTGACAAAAAACTTATTAAGGACGAGTTTTCTAAACAGCAACCATAGGGCCTAAAAGGGGAAGAACTCTGGGAAAAGAAAAGAGGATTTCCCTATGAGTCGTCCTGTGACTAGGTCCTATACAAAAACACATATCAATAAGCTAGCCAAAAAATGAAATAGTGGTTGTGGAGATCTATGGAGCCAAGGAAACAGATTAGTGATCATGATGCTAATTTGTTCACTATGGATAGAAATTGCATATAATTTAGTCATAAAGCACACTTACAATAAGGGCCTGGCATCACTTTGAATGATAGGCATCCACTTGGAATACGAACCAATAACGTCTGCAACTGATCTACATACCTAAAGTTGAATAAGCATCTTAGATGGGCATAACAATAAGTCATCTCTAAATGAATCTTATTTTCTTTTCAGTAAAAGCATTGTGATCAGACTTATGTTTACAAACAAGCTTCAAAGACGGAAAAGTTTACAAGGAGATATCAAGACATACAATGCCCATAAATCCCTTAAACCCATCAGTTGCCCTATTGGACAAGATAGCCACCAACTGCATTATCACCGAGAAATCAAAGTTCTGGCCTTCCTGTAGGATGACTTCAGAGACCTTTCAAAATACAAAGACAAAATTTCCTACCGTATTAAAATGTCTGCTCTGTAAAATAAAAAGTTGATTAACATAACCAAGCAACTTAAGCATTTCAACTTAATATTTAAGAGAAGATGCACAATAGGTTTTATTAAACAATATGTTGAACACTGTAATAACATTTACTCATGTAAGTCTCAACTAACGATGAACTTCATACTGTTAATATATCAATAACAACAAAAGGTTGATGTTAAAACTCAAAGATTAGACTAGGCAATGGTAGGAAAGATTATTATTCCAAGAATGTGCAAATGTCCTATAAAGTATAATGCATATTTCTTGCGTGTCCATAAGCCTGTATGTTGTCAATGCATGCACACTTCCTCATAATCACCTATCTTTTGATGGTTTTCCAATAGGGTGAAATGTAAATTTTCAATGTTTGTATAATAGGTCATTTAACTAAGATGTAAATATAGACACTGTTAGTACTCAATGCCAGCCCATAGTGCATCAGCCTAAGCCCATCCAAACCTACATTCGTAGGGGTAAGATGGGGAAAAGTAGCATGGCCACATAGGCAGGCTGTTAGGCAGTCTGTTGGGAGTTTGTTATGGAGAGAGAGAGAGATTCTGTAGAGGCAGCTATATATGACTGAACATAGGAAAACAGAGGGGGATATCAGTTGATCATTGTCTAGTATATTGGCCTGGGATAATTCCTCAGGAGGGTCTATAACTGTAACTCTTACCTTATACGTA
>JANITX010000008.1:34971051-34984009 GCA_027564395.1 Erythroxylum ulei
AGAAAGAAACAATAAAATAATAAAAAAAATACTTAACCCGAGTCGTCGAGATCGACGTCACCTTTGAACCAGCGTCGGGATGCCTAACCCTTTATAGGTCTTTTCCTTAAAATTGCTTCAGCCCCCATCATAATCCCTAACCAAAAATCTCTTAATTACTATGCCTCCACTCCTTCTCACTGTGCCTCTCTTCACGCCTCCAATGCCTTCACTATCTGCTCACTATTCCCTTGCTGGGACAATTTAAATTGCAGCTCTCTCAAATCCTTCTCTCAAGCACAAACTTTCTGTGCACCCAATGCCTTCACTCACGCCACTCCTGCTACTAGAGCTTCACTAAGCCGCAAGCCGCAGCATTAACCTGCAGCCGCGGCTCTCCACTGCTTCACACCCACGCCCGCGCTTCTCCTCCTATGGCTGCTCATTGTGTATTGATTTATTGCTTCTGTCTACTGTCGCGTGACAAGACCATTTAATGTTGTTGCTCTCCTTTTAAATCCCTGCTCACGCTTCACTGCTTCTTTTTTTCGTTCCCGTCTTGGCCAAACGTCTGCGTTTCATGCATAACCTTTGCATGAAACGCAGACACTGTTTGCATTTTAAGATGCCTCTCCGTTATGCCCTGTAGCGTTTCCTGTTCCACTGTGCTTGTTGTGCGTTTTTAGTAAAACGCATAACACGCAACTTCTGCGTTTTTAATAAAATGCATGCCATCTGCTGCCATTTTGGACTTCTACTGCTTCCTTTGGCTGCTTTCTATTTTGCTTGTCTTTTGTTATTATTATATTTCTTCTTGCTTCATAAAGACAAGTAAAAATAAATCTCCAAAAAATGACCCATATGTTGTTCTTTCGACTAACTTTAATTTCTTTGCTTCCAAATTGTACCTAAAATAATATATGAATTAAAGTGAGTATTTTAAGCATTTTTATATCATTAATCGATAAGTGTAAATGATTAAATATATCAACAATTAAGCACATGTCAATATCTTTATTCCACCACCAATACTCTATCTACTACCTCTAGGCCCTTTAAAAACACCCAAGATCTCTTTAGCTATATTCCTTAAAAGAGTTGCTACTCTTTCTTACATCTAATTAGCATTTCCTTCCAATTTTCATTATTATTTATATATTACTTTATCCCTAAATCATTCTATGGTATCTCCTTTCATATTCCACCATCTGACTCTGGTACACTTCCTAAGACTTCTCTACTTCCTCTAGCCCTTAATTGTAAGATCCATAAGTAAAATATTAGTTAAAAAGCTTATTACACTTTATTAAAAATAAATAAATAAGTAAAATTTATTCATAAATTAATATGTTTAATATATATTTTAATTATTAGACTTAATTTTCTTAAAATTTATGTAATTTAATATATTTTAAATTTAAATATTTTTATTAAATAAATATTAATTAATAAAATTTAAAATAATTATAAAATTAATATTATATTATATTAATTGTAATTTCTATCAATAATTAATGTTAAATAATTAAATAATATATATTTTGTAACAGTTTAGATCACCCGCCCACAGATATTGTTCGCTTTGAACTCCAAGCCCCTCACGGTTTTGCTCTTCCCACACTCGGGAAGACGCATCTTTCAGGGTTGGGTTGACACCTAGTATCACCACCCACTCATCCAGATATTGTCCTCTTTTGGCCTAGCCATCAAAGTTTTGTTCCTCCCATACACTCGCTCGGGAGAACATGTCTATAAAGGAGAGGTATCCATACCTTTATAAGCCGTGATTCGTTCTCCTCCCCAACCGATGTAGGATCTTACAATCCACTCCCCTAAGAGGCCCAACGTCCTCACTGGCACAATGGCCCGGGTACTGGCTCCGATACCATTTAATAGCCCAGACCATCCGCTTGTAGATATTGTCCGCTTTGGGCTCCAAGCCCCTCACGGTTTTACTCTTCCTGCACTTGGGAAGACGCGTCTTTCAAGGTTGGGTTGACACCTAGTATCACCACCAACTCATCCAGATATTGTCCTCTTTTGGCCTAGCCATCAAGGTTTTGTTCCTCCCGCACACTCTCTTGGGAGAACGCGTATGTAAGGGAGAGGTATCCACACCCTTATAAAGCGTGCTTCGTTCTCCTCCCCAACCGATGTGGGATCTTACATATTTCGTTAATTTTAAATAAGGTAATATTAAAAATTAAAAACTAAAACTAGTTTTTAATGATTTTCATAAATTATAAAGATTGAAACATAAAATTAAGAAAGAATTACATTTTTCTTAATCATTAATGCACAGAGATAAAGGTATACATACATTTTTATAAGACTAATTTAGGGAATGTAATCCTTATGATCAAGGATTATATACCCTATAATAAATAATATAATCAATGCTCAATTTGTAATTCCCCTTTAAGTTGGAACATATATATTAATCATGCCCAACTTGTTACAAATGTTATTGATTCAAATGCCATTTAGGGCTTTTGTGAAGACATCTCTAAGTTTTCCTCCAATTTTGGCATATCTTACAGAAATCAAGTTGTGTTGTATTTTTTCCATGAATGAAGTGATAGTCAATTTCAATTTGTTTAGTTCTTTTGTCAAACATTGTACTAAAAGCAATATGTGGAAGAACTTGATTATCACATCATAATATTGCTGTTATTGAGGCTTTAAAACCAATTTCAGATAATAGTTAATATATTTATATTATTTTGCATGTTGCATATGCCATAACTCTGTATTTAGATTCTTCATTGAATCTAGATACAACATTTTGTTTCTTACTTTTCCATGAGCCCAAGTTTCCACTAACAAAGATAAAAGTAGCTAGTCATAGATTTTCGATCAATCTTGGAACCTACCTAGTTAACATCTATAAAGAATTCATTGTGAGTGTATCTATGATTTTCATACAGTATCCCTTGTCTAAGAGCTCCCTTTAGGTAGCATAAGATTTGTTTTAAGGTCTCCCAATGATGAACGTTTGGAGAAGACATGAATTGACATATAACAGGGATAAAATATGGAATATCAAGGTGAGTTATTATGAGATAATTCAATTTTTTGACCAATCTTTGATATTTTTCAGGATCTTCAAACAAATCTTTGTCTTTGGTGAGTTGTAAATTATGAGGCATTGAGGTACTATATGGTTTAGCTCCCAACTTTCCAACCTTAGTTAATAGATCAAGTACAAATTTTCTTTAGGACAAGAAAAATCCTTTTCTTGCTTCTTATTACTTCTACTTCAAAAAAATATTTCAGAGTTCCAAGATCCTTCTTTT
This sequence comes from Erythroxylum ulei, assembly GCA_027564395.1. NCBI lineage: Eukaryota > Viridiplantae > Streptophyta > Magnoliopsida > Malpighiales > Erythroxylaceae > Erythroxylum > Erythroxylum ulei. Next base: position 34,974,327 of record JANITX010000008.1, read on the forward strand.
GAAACTAACTGTGAAGAAAGGATGCACATAGAGTCACTTATGGTGATGATAATAGCATCCATATAACAACAAGGGAAATAATCCTAGATTTAGATTATTTTTTGAAGACTAAGTGATCATATTTGCTCTTTTTCAATCCAAACTTTTATATAACTTGATTAAATTTTCCAAACTAGGCATGTGGGCTTTGCTTCAAACCATGTAAAGACTTACACAATTGACAAACTTTGTCATACTCCCTCTAGCAACAAACCTAGAAGGTTAGTCCATATATACTTCCTCTTGGAGGTCACTATATAAGAGGTGTTTTTGATATCTAACTGGGGTAGGGAAAAATTAAATGTGGTTGTCATATAAATGAATAGACAGATGTAACAAGTGAGAAAGTATCAAAATAATCTACACCATAAGTTTGGTTATAGCCTTTTATGATAAGCCGTGCTTTAAGTCGAGCCACTGAGCCATCAAAATTAACTTTGATTAGAGAAACCCATGTACATCAAATGGCTTTCCAATAAGTTAGTTTACTAAATTCCAAGTACCAATAGCATCTAATGCATTCATCTTCTCTATCATAACATTATGCCAATAAGGATGAGATAAAGCTTCACAAATAGTTTTTGGGAGAGACATGAAATCAAGTAAGGCAAAAAAAGAACATAAGGAGGAAGATAAAAGACCGTAAGAAACAAAAAAGGAAATAAGAAAAGTGCATTGATCTTTACATTTGCGAAGGGCAATTTGGAGATCATCCAATTTTAGAACTGATATCAAAGAAGAAACGTGCAACAAACTCGTATGAGGATGATTTTGTCTTCTAGAATAAACCAAATGAATAAGTAGTGATTGTGAAGGTAACATTATTAATCTGATAGGTAACCTCATATATTAATAGATCATTTTCGGCCTTTGCAGGTACTAAAGGAGTAAGAAAGAAAGAAATATCTTTGAAAAAGTTAACATCAGCAAACACAATATATTTGTTGAGGGTTGGATAGTAGTATTGACATCATTTTTGTAGACGAGAGTAGCCTAAAAATATACATTTCAAAGATTTAAGACCTAATTTGGTGACCTGAGGGCAAACATCATAAATAAGACAAGTATTGCCAAAAATTGGTGGTATAAGAGAGAACAATAGTTTAGAAAGAAAAAAGAAGTTATAAGGAATCTCACCCTAAAGAAAAGAAGCATATGTTTGATCAAAAAACAAGTTGTGGAGATTGCTTCTGACCAAAATTATTTAGAAATTTTCATTTTGAATAAGAGTTCTTTGGCAGTTTTAAGCAAATGACAACTTATTCTTTCAACTACACCATTTTGTAATGGTGTGTCAACATATGAGGATTGATGAAGAATACCATTTTGAAGCATGTAGTGTTGGAATGTGGCAAAAAAGTATTCTTTGGTGTTGTCACTTCTCAAAGGATAGAAAGATTAAACTATGTTTTGATTTAAGTAAAGAAAGTAGTAAAACGAGAGAATAGTTTCAAATGATTTTTCATTAGATAAAGCCAAGTCATACAGAAAAATTGTTAATAAATGTAAGAAATTATTGAAAACTAGTTTTAGACACCGTAGGACAAGGACCCCAAATATCAAAACGTACCAATTCGAAAGGAAAACTAGATCGTTTATTAATCCATAGAAAAGAAAACACATAATGGTGTTTGGTGAATTGATAACACTTACATTCTAATTAGAAATATTTTGAAATTGAGGACATAACTTCTTCAATAAAGGTAAAGAAAGGTATTTTAACTGACAATGAGCTCCAAAGGAGGTTGAGACATTATAATAGGCTATAAGTTGAGTCACCTGGATATCTAGAATATAGAGACCTCTTGATTCAAGTCCTTTACTAGTAATCTTCTTTGTCATAAGATTCTGAAAAATGAAATAATCAAGAAAGAATGAGATATAACAATTTAAGGCATGAAGAGTTTAGTCACATATGGTAAATTAAAAGAGAATACAGGTATAAACCAGTTATTGGTACAAATAACATAAAAAAAATGTATCCAACATTTATTGGAAAAAGCAACCCTAAAGATCTGGGTCCAAAAGCGGTTAATAGTGACCATTGAATAAGTTTCTTTAAGTAATCCTTTTTATACATCGAATCGATTTAGTCTTATACATACACGAGGAAGGTAATCAAAAAAGAAAGAAAATGGGTTCTTCTTTTTATTATCACTTAGGAGTCGTGCGAGATGAAAGTCTCATGCAAGGTTTTGAATGAGAGAAAGAAGTGATGAATCCTCTTCTTGACTCTGACTCTCCCACTCTAGTTGTTGCTTTTCTTTCTGTTACTTCAAAAGTAGTTGCCTCAGCTTCAACCACTTGAATTTTTGACAAAGGATAATGATAATAATGAAGTAGGGTTAACAGTGCCAAAGCTAATAATAAAGAAAGTAGATCCATCTTCTAAGGTAACATGGGAAGGAGATAAGTGTTTATGGAAAGTAGATAAAATATTGGAATTACTTGTCATGTGATCTGAGGCACTAAAATCAATGGCCCATTGGGAGGAAGAGGAAAGAAGACATGTAGGTGTGTTACCTGAATCAACAATAGCAAAGATAGGGTGTGATGAATTTTTACAATATTTCTTGGTATTGAGTGAATTTGGCAAATTCATCCACAAAAAATTGTAATTGTCTTCCCAATAGATAAGCTAGATGGCATAGTAATAATTGCTACATAAATTAAAAGGGTTTTTAGATTTTTTTATTTTGTAGCTTTCGACAAGTGAATTCAGTGAGACCCAGTTCATGATAATATTGATAGATGATTCCTCCTATATCTTGGTTAAAGTTTCATTTTTCTTCTTTATTAGTATTCCTTAGATGATTTTACATGGTTATAACCAATGTTTCAACTCACAAGAGCACTAGAGTTTTGAGTGGTAGGAGCAATAAATGTGCTAGTGTTTGTACAGAGTATTTGAGTAAAGACCTTATACATGGAGGAAATTTAAGCTTTATAAAGAATCTAAAACTTAGCAATCTTGAACGTTAAGTTAAGTCCAGCTAAAAAAACTCGTGATTGCCTTATCCTCTTATTGGGTTAGCTAGACTTTAATATTAGGGCCACATGATAACAAAGCATTTAATTCTTTGTAGATATTCTTAAAGTCCATAAAATAAGCTTAAAAGGGATTAGTCTTGTCCTTCAATCCGATAAAATCCCTTACACAATTCATAAATTTGAGAAATATTTCCTTTTCCATAACAAAAACAACAATATTTCTTTTTTTTTAATAAGTTGGTTACCACCAAATCAAATGCTACCAAAAAATCCAATGAAATAGTCTCACTATCATTCGTACCTCTATACCTGAAACTATCATGAGCATAAGAATACTCGTCTGAGTTCGCCCTATATGGTCATTAAAATCTCCTCCTAGAATAATCTTTGTTAAGGGAAATTTGCTGAATCACCTTATTTAGCTCTTCTCATAATTGACACTCAAGTTGTTCTTCCAACCTTACTTGGGGTGCGTAAGCACATATCTCATTGAAAACAACATCTTTTACCACAATCTTTAAGGATAAAAATCCTATTATTAGCCTCCTTTACCTTAACCAATAAGTTCCTTGACAACTAAAATACCAACAAAATTATGTTACCTCAAACACCCTAAATATCGAAATTTAAACTCATTGATCTCTTTCAGTTTAGCCTTTGTCCACTTTGTCTCCTTAATGCATGCTATATGAATCTTATATTTATCTTAAATCTTCACTAATTCAAATGGTTTTCTTATAAGAGCCTCGATGTTCCAGGAACCTATTTACGGTCTGTCAACATCTTCTCTCCTTTTAGGCTAAAAAATCACCGAAAGACTAGCCTTAAAGCTATCATAAGAAGTCAAAGTAGCCCCTTCTACCTTAACACCCAAGATAAGCTATACAAGACAAACACATCAAGGCCCTAAATGACACCAAGATTAGTTGAGAAAGAAATGACTGGAGATTAAAAAAAAACAGATAAAAGGGATAAACTAGTGATAACAAAAGTAGTTATAAACATAAACTCAAATAAGTTATACTAATAACAAACCTAGGAAATAAATAGCAACAATAAAAAGGAAGAATGAAAGCAATCACAAAAAACATTAACAAGTGAAAATATATGTATATATACCTAAGAATAATATTCAGTTCTACCAACAAGGAATAAAAGACATACTTTAAGCTTATGGAAAACTTACAAAAGAGCTATAGAGCCGCGAAGGTAAATGTCAAAGGCTAAAAACAACGAACGAAGAACCAAACATAGAAAAAGAACACTATCATAAAATTGACCTTATAGACTCCTTAATATACACAAATTACGTTCAATATTCTCCTATGATATTGCAAACCTCTAGATTATTTTTTACAAAGGCAAATGAATAGCAAAAAATAAAAAAAATAATAAAAAAGAACCAAAAAAGTAAATGAAAAGACTCACAAGTAGCCCCCGAAAAAAAACTCCAAGTCACAAGGCCTATATATATATATATATATATAAACTAAATGAAGTTAAAGGAATTGCCTAAACTGATGCATCAGCGCATGATTGTTGACGTCCTCTCAATAGTTGCTTCTCATTTTAGGTGGTGATTGTAACCTCAAATAAATGTTACTTGTCGATGGAAGAGCATCAGAAGAGCATCGGTGAGCTAGAGAGGAGTATCGAGCAGGAACGAACCGACGAGCAAGAGGGAATCGTCGAGAAGAACAGTGGAGATGAAGCCTCTTGTCAATATAATGATTTGTACAAGCTAAGCTATTATATGCATATTCCGAAGCCCTATACATCTAAGATCCAAACTTTATGGATATTTAGGGAGGAAAAACCATATAGGAAATAACTTGGAATTGAAGACTAGAATCTCTTTGTTCACTATAATATAACAGGTTTACTTTACCTTTAAAAAAATTCAAACTTTACACGAAATCAATACTTCCAAAATTAGTAATCAAACCAAGTTTGATCCTTTAAACAAAACAAACATAAACAAAACCAAGAATCCAAAATGAGATCTTTAAGCCAAAAGCAATGAGAATGAAATCTAAAGATTACTTTGAGATGGAAGAAACCAAAGTAGGAAATATAGTCGAAAATTAAAATTTAATTAAAAAAGAAAATAACAAACATAAAAAGATTGCGATAAAGAGGAAGTCTCTCAAGAAAGGCACATCATCGAGAGATCTAGAGGAGAAAATGTTGAAAATGTCGCACATAAATGAGAGAGAGAGAGAGAGGGAGAAAATAATTCCTTCTCCAAAAAGCAAAAATTCCAAATAATCCATTAATTCTTTGACAGACTCTCAGTGATTAACGAGGCTGATGACTTCACCATTAATAAGGTTTTGAATTTGTAAGAACAATCGAGCATCGTCGCATAACTATTCCTTATCTGTATGATCCAATGGAGGATTATCCATATGGTGATGATCCTTATAAATACTCTACAAATTAATTTGAATAGCCTTATACTAATCAAAATAGTCAAAGCCAGTTAACTTATGTTCTGTCTTATGTTCTGTGATTTTTTATATCGCTGGAATGACAACTGTGACAACCAAACCTTTGTTTTCGTCTATCACAAACCTAACAATAGCCAAAATCAATGTGAATGAGTCAGATGTCGAATTAGAAACACTCCAAAGAGAAACAAACATTTGAAAACCTAGCAGTCTGTTAGTTTAAATTATGACGAGAGCATAATTATGAGATTCAATTTACACTTATGTGTTATTCCTAGAAGTTTCTAGTTATATTTTCATCAAGATTAAATGTTATTGAAACGGTAAAACTAGCACACATTATATTTCTTTCTTATGAAGAAAGTAATTGATCTTATATATTAAAGTATAGAGGCACTTAAACTAATTTGTGAGTGATTTTTAGATAATTAGATACTGAACTGACCCGATCATGAGAATTTCGGATGTAATATTATTTATATGTCTATGGATTATCTCATAATGATAGTTGTATAATTGATCCTCAAACTTGAAATTACCGAGGTATCTAGTGTGGGTATTACTGTGTTTTGATGCTACTTATGAATCATCCTAAGATAATTTAGTCGGTAGTAATTAGATACAAAATAAACCATATGTAGATAGTTTAGTAAGTCAATATAGGATTTGTCACTCTAAAGTAATTAGAGAGAATATTCTACTATTCTTGATTAGTAATGATTTATAGAATTCTCTGGCCAGAGTAAATTAATATTTGAAAAGGAGTTTTCAAATTTCAATTATAAAGCAATTACTAATTAGCAAGAACGAATATGATTAAATGATAAGAGTAGACACTGTATCTATACTTTGTCCAATTAGAATATTGAATGATGAAAGGATTAAATTATACTTCATAGCCATGCATGGATAGGTTAAGTCAATCACTTTGACATTCCTGATATTTGGATAATTATGATATGTTGCTAGGCATCAATCATAATTTATAATTATGAATTGTTTAATTAGATAAATTAAAAGAAATTTTAATTTATCTAATTTTAATTGTGAATTGGAATTATAAATTATAATCATTGTCAATTTATTAGGAACTTAATGGGTCACATATTAAAGAGCAATTTGTGAAAGAAAAATTAATTTAATTAAGTTGGACTTAATTATAAAGTTTGAGAAACTTTGGGGATCAAATATGAGATATTTGATTTTATTAAAATTAAGTTAATTAGAATTAGAATTTGATTTTAATTATAATCATAATTAAAGAAATTTAATTTGAATTAAAGACCCTTATGATTTTTCTATTTAAAAAGGGAAGAACATTTTAGAAGTTAGCACTTTTGTCTTCTTCCTCTCAAATTAGTATTGAGAATTGCTTTGTGGATACTATCAGAGGCTGGATAATTGAATAGCTCATGATTAATCAATCAAAAAAATTTGAAAAGTTTTTCAACAAGAAGAAAAACTAGGTATAATTTCTAATTCGTTTTTTATTTTATTAAAGTTTATTCAATTATCATAATCCGTAAAAAAATTTTGTTTTTCTGCCACGTCCGTAATTTGATCAAGGTTGGATTCCAACACATTGTTACTTTAGTATTCTGCAATAAAATCCCTTTGTTCGTATAACACATTACTGGTTCTTTCTACTTGTGTTTCATCCAATTCTATCTCACTATTTAACCACTGTAATGTTGTCTTTCGTTTCTTTTGGAGAGACAGAATTTTGTTCCACATTTGATAGTACTCCACAATGTTATTTTTGTTAATCACTAGGGAAGGATTTGTGCTGAAACAAGTGGGGGCTTTTTGGTTGCATTACAGGGCAGAAAGTGTTGGGTTTTGATAGCCTAAAAAAAGAGATGTAAAAAGACCAAATTGCCCTTTATTAAATTTAATTCATCAACTAACAGAATTAAATTCCAAAAATATTCTGTAACCATCTTACCATTGAATTGACCATGAAACACTCTAATTAGGGTTAATACTTTTTGATTGGATGCTTTAAAAATGTTCGAATGAGTTTAAAATCATTAATACCCATTACTTTCCAAAAAATGCATTTTAGTCCTAAACTTTTAGAACTTCCAAAATCCATCCTATACGACTTATTATCGATCCGTTTCAGTATCATTAAACTATAATACTTATTTCGGATATTTTTCATTATTTCGAGATTGGGTCTGACTGCGCGTCATAACCCTAGTCAAAATAAAATAACTAGATTACTATGTAGCAGTGGCGAGTCTAGGTCGATCCCACAAAGAGTGTGAGTAAAGTTTATGGAATGAAATTAATCGATGTTTGGGAAAAAGGGGGGTGGATTTTTAAAGAAGAAAAATAAAATAAAACTAACTAATAAAAACAAACTAAAGAAAACATGCAAAAATGATAAATGTGGGGAATTTGGTAGGGACCCGATTCTTTGGTTCAATCTCAGCCTATACCCTAATTAAGCATAATTTATTAACTTGTTGTTCTTTAACCTCTCCTAGCAATTATTAATCATGGGTTAAAAAATAACCCAAGTTTTCCCTTAGGTTTTGTTTAATCAAGATACAATCGTTAATTAATCCTAACCACTAAATAATCTAGGATACGATCTCTAGATTTAATTAGGCAGTAGCATTACGAATTAGGAAAACCGATTAATCAAGGCAACAATCACATACGATGCGTCATTTAACTTAGGTGATGTTATCCCTAATAATTACGAATCATTAGTTGCTACACGCGAATTTTAACATAACAATTACAAATTATATCGAAATTCTGGCAATGGATTTGAAATTAACGATTCAATGAACACATTAAAATCATCAATTCATAATACTCAACGAGTTTATACACAGATAACTGAATAATAACAAATTTCCGATTATCTATACATAATAGCTAAATCAATTAAAATAGGACAACACAATCAATTCCTAATGAGAGAAAGAAACAACAAAATAATTAAAAATACTTAACCCAGGTCATCGACTTCGATTTTACCTCTGAACCAACATCGAAATGCCTAGCCCTTTATGGGTCTTTCCCAGAAAAGTGCTTCAGCCCCCATCTTAATCTCCAGCCAAAACTCCCTTAATTTTTGTTCATTGCCACATTGATGCTTGATTTACTGTTCACTAATGAGACCATTTAATTGAGGGTTTCTTGGTCCAGCGTGACTGTTCTCCTACGCTCTCCCTCGTCTGCGTTTAATACAGAAAAATGCGTTAAACGCAGGCCTCTTACGCACGCCCCTTTGCTCTCCTGTTTCTTATACTGTTGCGTTGCCCCTCACTGTGCTTTCTTCACTATATATTGATTGGATGATTTAATTTACGACAGCCTCCTTGCGTTTGCTTCACCAAGCCGTAGCCGCAGCTACAGCGCCAAGCTGCCTACTGTAGCAATTGATGGGACAATTAAGTTGCACCCTCATTTAAATCCTTCTCGCTCCTGCCCTTCTACTCCTAGGACGCAGCGTTTCATGTTATGCTACTGTGCAAAATGAAACGCAACACACACTGTGCTGTTGCGTGAAATGCAGCGCACGCTGTGCGTTGCTGCTGTTTTTCATTTTTCTCTTCTTCTTTTTCAGCGAGTACTTTTAATTCTCCTATTTTGATTTTTCTTGTCTTTCCTTTTTTTTCTTCTGCTCCATGAAGACAAGCAAAAATAAATTTTTGAAAAATAACTCAAATGTAATGCTTCTAACTCACTTTAATTTCTTTGCTTCCAAATTATACCTAAAAATCACATATAAATTAAAGTGAGTATCTTAAGAATTTTTATATCCATAATCACTAAGTTTAAATGATTAAAAATATCAACAATTAAACACATATCAATTTCCCCCACACTTAGCTTTTTTCCGTCCCCGGGCAAAACATCCAAATTAAGCTCAAAGATCTAAAACATGTACTCAATTCTCATATTTTCCAAGACAATATAATCATAAGCAAAGATGAATAACTTTTAAAAATAATAACAAGAAATCAACATTTCAAGCTTTTACTCATGATCAATCAACATTCAATATCTTCAAAAACTTAGCAATCTAATGATAGACTCGAAAATGTGTTTAACTAAAATATATCCATGTGTATACTCAACACCATTCATGATCATGACAATCCACAATTTTGCATATCATTTCATTTCTCCACCACTAATGTTCACATGCAAAATCATGAATCAAAGGACTTTTCAAGGTTG
>JANITX010000008.1:35004746-35023087 GCA_027564395.1 Erythroxylum ulei
ATTTCTGAAACTGAAACTGTTTATTTCTGAACGTGGGCTCAGATTATTACTGTCTATTCCGCGCGAATGAATGTTTTTTAAAAAATAAATTATACTGAGTTTCGTCTGACCGACTGATGTAGTACGCCACCCTCGCGGGGCACGGACTCGGATATCACCAACAATGTCGGGTTCGGGTCACGCGGGAGTGGGGTGTTACATGAAGGGTCAAAATGGACCAGACGATAGCATCAGATGAATAGTTCAGAATAAGAAGTTTCAGTCACATAAGCAAAAAGCAGACGAAGCAGAAAGCAAACGAAGCAAAAAGCAAACGATAGCAAAAAGTAGACGAAGCAAAGAGGCAGACAAATCAAAAGGCAGACAAATCAGAAAGCAAACGACACAAAAATCAGACGATAGCAAGAAGCAGACGAAGCAAAGAGACAGACAAAGCATAATGCAAACGAATTAAAAAGCAGACGAAGCAAAAACAGATGAAGTAAAAAGCAGACGAAGCAAAGAGGCATACGAAGTAAAAGGCAAATGAATCAGAAAGCAGACGAAGCAGAAGGCAGACGAAGCAAGGTCAACTTAAGACGATGCAACTCTTAAGACGAAGCAGAGTCAACTTAAGACGAAGCAAAGTCAACTTAAGACGAAGCAACTCTTAAGACGAAGCAAAGTCAACTTAAGATGATATGATGTCATCATAGATGATATGTCTCTACATACCATACATCTTTACAAACGATACATCTTTATAGACGATACATCTTCACAGACGATATGACGTTATCACAAGTGATACGTCTTTATAGACGATATGAAATCATCACAGACGATACATCTTTACAGACGATGTATCTATGCTCCTGTGCATCTCCCTTTATAAGGACCATAACTTTCAACTCCAATGTCCAAAATTCTCATGCTATATATCATTAGAAAGATAAAAGAAAGACCTACAACTTTCTAGAAGACAACTTTGCCTAATTCTTTCTAGATTAATCCAGAATTTTCCCTTAGTCAGAACATGAACTTTACATTCCTCCACCAATGTACTGCACCCTGTTCTCAAATTCATGACAAATTTTGAGATTCTTAGAGACATAAACATATATACACATATTATTCATCAACTTACTAAACAAATTCAACTTCATTTTTGCTTTCATTTTACTTCTAACTTTCACCTAATTCTTCCCATTTCATAATCACTTATCCACCAAAGCAAATCATGAATCTATCCACAATTCTCATTCCTTACTTTACTCTTGTGTATCATTTCTTGGTTCAAGAATTTTCATTCATTTGTTCTTTAGTTATGACTAATCACCAAAATTTCTTATTTAATAGTTTTAATCTTCTAAGAAAAGTTTGCGGTCCAATAATTAGCTTGGGGTCTCTTCTATAGATTTTTAGTTTTATGTCTTTAGTTTCATCTACAATTAAAATCACCCAATTTAGAGGTCTGTAGGCTGAGCTATGGCCAAAACAATAGGACTGGTTCAAAAGTTCCACTACACGTTACTCTCTTGTCATATTCAACCAATTCCATACAAAGTGACACCCAGGTCATACCAAGACACCATTGCATATCCAAATGAATCTTTTCATCCATTCAAACACACACAAATAGAAATTAAACTAAGTGTAGTCCCAAACCTTGAAATTTGCCAATTAGCTCTTCTTCTAATGCTTTTCCTTCTCTTCCCCTTTTACTTTGCTTGATTCACCAACTAGAACACCACAAATACATATCGCAATCCTAATTCCAACTCTTCATGAGCAAAGCAAGAATAGATGAAGATGAGAAGAAAAACCACTAATTTTTACTTTGATTTTCCCATAGGATTAGCTTGAATCCTTATGCAAAATGATGTGATTAAGGAGATGGAATGGAGAGGAGATGAGAAAATAAACTTCTAGAGTTAAAACCTTATATACACTTCCCTCTCCCCTCTCTTCTTCTCCCCTTTTCATGAAGCTTCCCATTGGACCATATGTTAATTTTTGACAAAATTATACATTTGGTCCGTCTTTTTCCTTTTGTTCCCACATTGACATATAAAGTCATCAATTGATTTCATTCTAGTCCATATTTCACATATAATTATTCATGTCCATGCCAAGATGAAGAAATTACCAATTTACCCCTGTCTTTTAAATTAATTACCAATGTGTCCCTTACTATGCTTATATACACCTAATTATTTATGTTCACTTCTTAATACACCTTAGACATACTATAATGCTTCTAAGGTATATATTGGGTCCTTACATGCTCATTGCTTCAAATAGTAAGCAACACTTACAACATGCTTACAAGGATATCCATAAAGCTCCCATGTCTGATAACTACATGATTGGTGTCTACCAATCCTTACAATGTGCTTGCCATCACCCTTATATACTTCATATACTCCATCACCGTTCTAAACTATTCTCCACTGCATTACATCTTTCTTATTCTTCTCCAATTTCTTCATAATCCTTGGTGCAAAATTTGAATTCCAAGCATGCAATGCCTCATCACCATGATTCTAATGGTTTCAAGATAACTGGCCTGTATCTTGCTGATAAAATCCACCTATTAAAAGTTTCCTCATATTGTTATCAATATTTGGGCATTTTGATTTAAAATATTAGTAGCATCTTACCCACCTCTCCTTAAGATATGCAAGCAATACTGATGCACATCTATGTTTCATTTTATCCAATCATTTTAATTGTTCGTTGAAATATTTGATGTAAATTGACCACCAATTCCTAAATTGCTTTCACAAATCTTTTACCTTCCAATTCATATGCCAATTATGGTATATGTGTTTAGCACACATCCGATTAGCGACATATGATAATGTCTCTTTCATAGCCCTAATCAATCCCTATAATAACTAATTTAAGATAATATAAATTTTCTATAATAATAAATTATAAATATATGAAGAATAAAATACCTTTTGCATATTTGATAGAATTGTAAGCCATTCACCACTATCCAATTCCAAGTTGGAAGCCAATAGATCCATAAACCATGTCCAGTAATCATTATTCTCTACCTCCAAATAGCCTAAGCTATGGATACATCCCTCCATCACCATCCCTCCCAAATGCACTTAATTGTTGGCCTTAGAATTCTGTCTTTAGAAAGCAGCCATCAACACAAAAAATTAGCCTTAAATGTCTCTATCTTTTTTTATGGCATTAAAGAAAATGTATACTCTTTTGAACTACATAAAAGAGATAAAGATGTATGAATAAATGTAGTTGTCGATGATATGTATAAATATAACTTTATATACTTGTAATATATAAGTTTCTTCATTCTTTGCCAGTTGTAACTCCACTGTTGATCCTAGATTGCTAATCCTCAACTCATGTATATATCATTATAGCTTGGTATAATCATTCAAATAATTAGTTTCCCTTTCTTTTCTCAATTTCCTCTTTATTGCTCTATACATACATGAGTTAACAAATATATTAAGTTTTTCTCTACATTCTTTAACCATCTTTGCCATTGAGATACTAAGATTTTTTGGCATTCTTTCATATTAAGCTTTTTTAGTATTCTTTCTCTAAAATGTCTCATAAAGAACTTAGTTGAAACCAATTTAGATTTGTTAGTAGTAAAACAACTATTCTTAGGATTGCATGCCTTCAAGTACCGTTCATTCTTGTCACATAAAACATACAACTCCTATGGGCATTCTTTAATCTAACCCTGATCTTATGACTTTTACTTTTTTAAAACTTGACATCGTATTTTGTTTGTACTGCATAATCTGCAACATGTCTGAATTCTTTAGTTGATCCAAACGCCATCCCCAATCTCCAATGCGTAGCCATTTAAGATGGTTTATTGCTAATTCTAGTATAAGGTCTCTGCAATGGTTCATCCGATTCTTCTCCGCATGGATATGCATCACTATCAATAAAACTACCACGATCAATTGAGTCAGTTTCTACTGGTTGGCTATCATCATGAATGTTAACTTGTATGAAACCCCCATTCTGATCTTTATCATAATTATCCATCTCTTCATTAAATCCTACATCGACTCTTTCACGAACTCTTATACCAACTCCTTTGCCAACTCATTTACTATCTCTTATAGCAACTCCTTCACCAGCTCCACTAACTTCTTCACCAGCTTCCTCAACATGTTCATCATCAACATAGTCTACCTTAATACCACAACTTCCCTCTTCACCTTCATTATCTCCATTTTCCTCCAGTTATAGGCAATATCTTATGTGCAAGGATTATGGTGTCTAACAAATCAGTTACATAAAAGTCAATCACTTGGTGGATTTTTATTAGGATAATAAGCCTTATACAACTCTAATTAGATTCAGTAAATCTCAACGACTCACTAACTTAAAATTGGGTATATTGTAATAGGCCTTGTTCACTTGAAGGTATCCTATCTCCTTTCCCATCTCACATATTTTCCTATAGCTAATATAATCAAGGTTTACTTTATCAAAAGAAAACTTGTTTGCCCTTCAACATATTTCAAGTCTGGTTATACTATGAACTTCCCACCATAAAGTAACCCTATACTACCAAATTAGGCTATCACCCACTTGTTTATAAGAAAAGGGAAATAATTATTGCCAAATCAAAAGGAAAATGCACTTGAATATAGCCAAATCATTAACTCCATAGAATAAACTTAAAAGAAAGTAGATTAATTTTTTGTTGTCAACTTTTTCTAATCCATGCATATGAAATTACACCCAAACACAAACATGTCAAGTTATATGGAAATGCACTAATCAAGTTCATGTTGAATGATGAAATAAACTTCTCAAAACTGTTAATAGGTTAAAAAAATACTCATAATTGAACCTCTCATCAAGGATTGAATTCATGAGATAAGCAAGTTCAATTTATGCATTGCATGTGAAAAATAATAAACCATATGCATTTCAAGAAATGCCATCGCTATCAACGTTTCATGCTTATATGTGGTGGAAAGCATATTCATTTAATCTAATTTTACTGTTGAAAATGACAATATGAATTTTCTATTAAGATGGTGTTATTTTAGGTATTCAATTACTTCGGCTACACAAATATTCTACACATATTAAGATGGTTTTATTGATAAAATTTTACATGCTAAAGTTATAAAGTTTGAGTTGTTGATATATTAATTATGTATAGTTAATTCTTGTATATATCTCAAATGAATTGTTTACATATTTTAATTCCTACAAGCTAAAGGATTTGTAACTTAAATTGCAAATTTATAATTAATGGAAATAAAAAAACAATCAAGGGATAAACTTGCTTAGGTGGTTCCATGTTTAAATTACACTACTTCTTAGGGCAAATATTCCCTTTATTCATACAGAAAGCAGAAGAATAATCAACTCACTTAAAGGAGTGCCAACAAAGCATTGATGAATTGAATCCAAAACAAACTGCAAATGGAGGTATGATTTGGCTAGATAAAGATCAATACCATAAAAGTATTAAAGAGAGTAATAAATTGATTTTTCCCTATGAAATGGAATCTTGAATCTTATGTAATTACTATCAAACATCCCATATGCAGCAGAATATTGAATGTAATATAGTCATAATTAACTTTGAAAATTAGTGTTTAATATTTAGTTTGTTCTTAATTTAATGATCAAAGGAAGTTCATTATAACTCTGTTACTTTTAACTTTACCAACACATGCACTACCAAAAAGGCATGCTCAACAACCAAATCATAGAATAGGGAACAACAACATACATTAAACAGCTCAACAAACATTTCAAACTTAGGTCAAAAATAGGGAACCGCAATATCCGAGAAACATAAACAACAAAACCAGGCAAAAGAATCATCAAATCAATAAGGAATAGGGGACCACAATATATAATAAACATAAACTAAAACCTAATCAAAAGAATGGACCTACCACTACATATTGCCCCTATGTTGTTTCCTAAAAATCCAATGGAGGCATGTGCGAGTTGACAAAAAACGTGCCGCTGCGATTGAGCTTGCTATTGCTATTGAACTTGCAAAAGATCGAGCAGGATTTCAACAAACATTTGAATGGAGTGAGGAATTTAGGGACTTCTGCAAACATTTGACCAAAGTGGGAGTTAAGGATTTAGAGATTTTTGGGATTTTAGGTGATGAGAAAGGGTGATCTTTGATTAGTTGGGTCTCACTGTTATTTTAATTACAAAAAGCCACATCAACATTAGTTAGATACCACTGCTGTGCACAAAATTTTTATAAAAAAAACACACATCAGCATTAGTTAGATCCCATTGTTGTGCACAAAGTTTTTTTTTTTAAGTAAACCGACAAAGTATAATCCCTAAAAAAATTTCTATCCTCACAAAGCCTATTTTAAACATTTTGTAAACGTTGAGATTTAAATTGAACGTTATGAAACATTGAAGTTCAACTTACATTCTGATGTAAATGTTAAGGTCTAAAATACACTTTTGGCCTAAAATGTTTCCTTGGAGAACGTTTTCTGAATTTGTTTTTGAAAATAATCTTTTTTATTTTAAATTATCAAACAAATTCGTAAAAAATGAGAAAAATTATAGTCATTCATATGCAATAAAATAAAAATAAAAAATGTTTTCTTATAACGCTAAAATCCTTGTTTCTTGTATTTGCTGCCTTCTGCATCTTATAAATAAATCAACGTAATAAATTCTCAACAGGCATATAAATGGAATTTTCATCAGGCATAAAGTTGAAACATATGAATCAATAGATTTATATAAATGTTGAAATAAGTTGCGATAATTTTTCAATGAAAAATTTCATAATTTAGATTCATCCAAAAACAATCCGCATATATAATTTCCAGATCAGTTCAATTGCAGACCAAGGGCGGTGCATAAAAGACTACAATCACATGTTTCGTTTCGGTGCATCAAGAATTGGAGAGGCCAAAATCACATCTTAGACGATAGGTCGAAGGAAAAAGTAGGAAAAATGAAATATAGGTCTCTTTTATGTTGACCAAATGTTGTTCACAGACGTTCCATGAGAATGCACCATTAAAACAGTACGGAGAGGAACTGTAGGTATGTTTAGAAATGATGATGTTATATTTGGATTGTGAACCTAATGATCAGGGAATTAGTGCAAGTTCCCTAGCTTCCAGCATTATCTTCTCAGTAGCATAAATGAAACTTATAAGCTAATAACAGTAACCCAAAAAAAAAAAAAACAGGAATGACGAGAAGCTTTAAAAGTGCTGCGAAGCACACAAACATGAAGGCTACTCGAAACAAGCTGGTTACACCAAAAACTGCATACGGAACTTAGTGGGTATCCTGACCTCAACAGTCCGCAAGTGCTATAAGTTGATCAACAACATTTGGCTCCGCAAGTGTGCTGGTGTCTCCCAGTTCATCCAACTGCCTAGCAGCAATTTTCCTCAGGATTCTCCTCATTATCTTTCCACTCCTAGTCTTTGGAAGGCCTGGTGCCCAGTGAATTTTATCAGGTGCCGCAAACGCTCCTATCTGGAAGGTTAAGATCAATAAAAGGCTTTTAATCAATTAGATCACAATATATGCACGTTTTTCTATGTCTAACTTCCCCAAACACCCAATCTCTTACTTAGCCTGTAGTGAAATTTCCCTTTTCAGGTTTCTTTTCCTTTTAGGATGGGATACACTTCTGCAATTTTTTAGTTCTTAACCATCACAAGGTTGTTCTAATTTAAAGGTTCAAATTCAACTCCATCCTAAGTTGGCCAATTAGATGTTTGGAATTTGGTCAATTACACTAGCTTTAGTATTGGTTGTGACATCTTTACATAAACTGTAAGCTACATGGGATCTCAATATCTAGAGCTTGCATTAGGTATTTGAATATATTACCTGCTCTCGTACTGTGAGTATGAGACTTTTCCGGAGTTCTTCACTGTAAGGAACACCCTTTACAAGAGTCACAAATGCATAAATGCCCTGTCCTTTAACCTACCAACAATAAAATATCAGAGGTGGTAAGTGAAGATAGCATCAAAATGCACTATCGTGTTCACTTCAGTTGTACAAATTATCTAGGATGCATGCCTGTGCACAATCGTGTGCACACACAAGCATATATACCTCATGCTCAAAACCAACCACAGCAGCTTCTGCACACTGGGGATGAGAGACAAGAGCAGATTCCACTTCTGCGGTACCGATACGATGACCACTGCCAATTACACACCAAAGTCATTCAAATTATAATTGCAGAATACAAATGACATCTCCAATGTGGCTTGATTGACAAACTTCAGTCTCTAGTCTCAGAAGTCAACAATATAATGGAATTCAGGACTTCTTTAAATATTCATCTGGAGGTTCACAAAAAAACAAGAATAAGACCTGACAAAAACCCAAAACATACCTCACATTAATTACATCATCAACTCTTCCAGTAAGCCAGTAGTATCCATCCTTGTCCCTGGAACATAGATAAAAAACCATTATTCATTTGGTTGGTTTCATCCTCAACCACACAGAACAAATAAGGAACAAGAAATCAACCCTTGAAGATGGTTAAAATGATGCAACTTTAGAAATAGCAACGAGATACCTGGTACAGCCATCACCACTAAAATAATAGCCCGGAAATGGCTTGAAGTATGTAGTTTCGTATCTTTCATGATCACCATACAAAGTGCGAAATGCCCCTGGCCATGAATTTTTCACACATAAATAACCACTGCACTCCCCATCAATCTCAATGCCCTTCTCATCCACAATGACAGGCTGCAATTTTATCAGATAAGATCAATGATGCAGAAGTAAACATAGTTGGGTTGGTGGTTGGTGAATTAATGAGTCATGGAATAGCAACCTGA
This sequence comes from Erythroxylum ulei, assembly GCA_027564395.1. NCBI lineage: Eukaryota > Viridiplantae > Streptophyta > Magnoliopsida > Malpighiales > Erythroxylaceae > Erythroxylum > Erythroxylum ulei. The sequence continues at coordinate 35,013,569 of JANITX010000008.1, forward strand.
ACACCAAAGAAAGGAAAAGTTGCAGAACCAGGCTTCTGTGGCCAGGCACCGGGCAATGGAGTAATCTGATGAATAATCATGAGAACAATAAGAAAATAATTCAAAAGAAAACATTCGGAACATAAGCATGCTCAAGTCATACAAGAGTAGAATGCCAAACAAACAACCAATTTCAGGTAGTCAAGGACTACTAGTGTCATAAAGAGCTGAAGCAATGTGATAAAAGGTAGCTAAAGACAAAAGAATGTCAATACCATGAAGCCCCCAGTTTCAGTTTGCCACCATGTGTCTGATATAGGACATCTTGAATCTCCAACTACGTTAAAAAACCACCTGTAAGGAGCATGGATGTGTTATAAGGTGTTATGTATTATGAGAACAACAATTGGATAGAGCTAGGACCTCCATGCACTTGGATTAATAGGCTCGCCTACGCTTCCAAGAACCCGCAGGGATTTGCGTGAGTAGCGAGTAACATACTGCATGATCACCCATAGTTGATATCAATATACAAGATCAGATCTGGTTGGTATATTGATACTGCAGATATGCAGAAGCAGAAAAATAGGCATTAAAGATAAAAAATGTCTTCAAGTTACTTGGGACAAAGTTTCACTAGATGTTTAAAACTAATGCACCATATATCAACAAAAAAAAAAATCAGAGGCCAATGTCAGTTTCTTCACCTCAAACAGCCAACATTAGATGGAATGAAGTTGCAATAGCAGATGAAAGCCAAGATAGACATCATAAGAAAAATGGAAAGATTTGATTTTTTCAAAAAAAAAAAAGACATTGTACTTTGAGGAGGAACATGGGCATTTGAAACTATTCATAATCAGCAGTGATATCCATCAATGCCTTTAATAACAGAGAAGCAATGCAAGGGAAGTAGCTTGCCTGATCACCATCACGCATTAGGGATCGCACCAACGTTGGGGCAGTGTAAAATATTGTCACATTAAATTTGTCTACAATATCCCAACAGCGCCCGGGGTGAGGATAATTTGGAGCCTGAATATGGCATGCAGATTGAGCATATGATAGACAAATTTTGCAAAAGAGAATTTGCTCGTAGACAATTTAATTAATATATAGATAATTTGAACAATATATAGATATTCTGAATTGTCTAACATGTTTACGTCTCAGTAGCAAAAGTCTAGAAGTATTAGTCCATTATCCTAGTCAATCCCATGAAAAGTGAGCCATAAACAAGTTTTTCTGCTGCAATATAAAAGAGAAACAAAGTTGCACATTCACAACAAGTTACCCCCTCATAAACAACAACAGTTGCTCCATTGAGCATCGGTCCATATGTCACATAACTATGCCCAGTGATCCACCCGCAGTCAGCTGTGCACCTGATATCACGAGGAAGACTTCAGCAATTATGCAGCTTCTTTAAATAGAGTTAAGAAGCAGTAAGCACAAGTTGGATTCTTCTTCATACCAGTAGATATCAGATGGTTTGTAATCAAATGCATACTTGAAAGTTGTGGCAGTGTAGACCATATACCCTCCAGTGGTATGGAGAACACCCTTTTATAAATTCTAATTAGAACATATGAAATATAAATGTATGTAATATAAATTAGGAAAAGGATTGCAAGCACACCTTTGGCTTCCCAGTGCTCCCACTAGTATAGAGGAGAAAAAGGGGATCTTCAGCATCAACCCACTCTACCATGCAACTAGTTGGATACTTGGGGACGACATCCTGAAAGACAACTCACTAATCACCAGACTTCAGAAAATAAAAGCTTTTCATGTTTGCACTATCAAATGATGAATTACACAGAAACATTGTAGCTACACAACAGGGAATAGAGACATGAACTAAATAAGCAAGTAATCAGTTCCATCAAATTGTATCGCTTTCTTTCCATGTAGAAATATTACGAAGATCCTAATTCAAGAATGCTGCAGATAAAAAATGGGAATTCCTTTTCCCTGGTGGAATTTCGTATATTTGGAAAGATATTGTTAGCTAACCTGCCACCACACATCTCTTCCATCCTGCCATTTAGTGTCCTCCCTCTTCATGGCAAATTGATTTTCATATGTCAAGCACAGATCTGTGAAGAAAAGAGGATATGAAAGTGGCTACGTAGATGGGTTATCTTCTTTCTAAAGCAAAAAATTAAATAGCAGTCACAAATTTGAAAATTTCAGCAACATGAATGCATACAGTTGAACATAGCTTTTAGCTTAATGAAAACTGAAGAAGATAGTAAAAAAAAAACAGGACTTTGGTACCTATAGAAATGCTATTTTTTGAGGATTCAGCAAGGGCAGTGTCAACTATGTCTTTCAGTTCGATAGTCTTGGAGCCTCTTTTAACAGCATTGCAAGTTATTACAACTTTTGGTTTGCAGTCCATGATTCTTTGAGCAAGAGAATCTGCTGAAAATCCTGCAAATACAACCTGGTAGTATAGAAAGGGCAAGTGGCATTTAGCAAGTCCCTGTGTGCATGTAAGAAACAGATAGAAAGGTTGCACAGTTTTGTTCAAGTACCGAGTGAACAGCACCAATACGGGCACATGCAAGCATAGCAATTGGGAGTTCCATGAGCATAGGAAGATAAATTATGACAGCGTCACCCTTTTTAACACCAACATCCTTCAAGTAATTTGCTAGCTGCAGAAGAAGACAGAATGTAGCTTAAGGTTAATCTTTTTCAAGTTGATGACCAAAATAAATGAAACACACATGCGTGTATAAAAACCAAAGACCTGACAAACTCTTTGAAGAAGTTGGGAGTAAGTTAAAGAGTCCTGGAAACCAGGCTCGTTGCCTTCCCAGTAAATGGCAATCTTGTCAGCATTTCCAGATTCAACGTTTCTATCCAAGCAATTGTAGCAAATGTTGGTTATACCACCCTTGAACCACTGCAGACAATTATTGATAAAATAAATATTATTTGGATACTACTTGCTGCAAATCGTCATTTCATTCTCCTCTACATCACTTGCAAAATAATAAGAATAAAAATAACTATAATGTAGGTGGGAAGTTGATCTAATTGCAAAATAATAAAAATATGCATTCACTTTGGTTTGTTTTATGCTTCAAAGTTGCTGAAAAAGAAAAATTAGAACAGCATATGACCATTAAAAATGGTAAATGGGGATAAGAAAGAAAAAGACCTGAATGTTGATAGGGCCATTTCGAACATCAAAATTCTCAGAGAAGACAGGTTGGCCCCATTTCTGTTTCCAGTAGAACTCCGATGCAATGTCTGACCAAAACCCCGCCGGATCTTCAACAGATCTTTTATACAACTCCAAGTACTGGACAGATCATAATAAATAAATAAAAATTCTTGATGCTAATAAATCAAGTTGTTATCATAAGATAGATTGATAAGAGCAAATAAAAGGTCTATACTCTTTATTATACTAATAAAGCAAGCATTTGTCTGGTGGAAAACAATGAAGGATTTAGAAGGGTAGACAGGAAGCAACAAACCTTTTGAGGATTGGGAACCAGAGCTTGGCGACAGAATTCGTCGCTGGGTAAGACGAGATCGTTCTCTTCAGAAGCAGGGGACTGGCCAAGTATAACAGCGTTTATACGAGAGATCTTACCGGCGCCGGAGGGAAAATTGGCAATTGACTCAACGAGTCTGAGGTGATTGGAAGCCATCCCTATCCGACGATTGCAACAAGCAAATAGTTTCGGTGTTCTGATGCAAATGCAACTCAACTTCTTGAATCGTAAATGATTTTTTATAGAGGTTTTGACCGTTGACTTATTACTCCCCGTCCCTACAGCCTCTCCAACCCCTGCTCCTCCCACTCCTCCACGTGCGTATAATAAAACAGCAACACCAGCAGCAGCTGACTTCATCCTCCCCTCTTCTTCTTCTTTCTCCTCACCAATATTTTAATTTGTTTTTATTAACCTTTCATCCTTTATCCAATACATTTTTATTTATTTAATCAACTGATTATTAAGGATTTATTATAAGATATTCGTCCGAATAGACGATTCCGTATCCAATTTAAAAACCGCCTCGCCTCCTCCATTCCATTTCCAAGTCCGAGACTCCGAATAGACGATACCGTATCCCATTTAAAAACCACCTCGCCTCCTCCATTCCATACCTCGGTCTTATAAAACTAATTATAACGAAACTATTCCTTAATGTTAAACAGCTGTTTAGTTTTGCTTAGTTCAGCGACGAAGTCAATGTTTCCAGCTTCGTCCTATCTACCATTATAACCAACGATAGATAGTTACCACCTAAATCGGAAATTTTTTCAAGTTACTGACCTGACAAAGACTTCTCACACGTTAGAGGCAGCCGCAATTTTCCTTCACCTTCACTTAAGCTGGACTCATGGCAGCAACAGAGCCACCCAATGCCATGCCTTTTCTCTGAGTCAGTCACCAAATGACAAACTGCTTGGTACTCAATTTGAACATATACTTGCCATTTAGGAAACTTAAATTTCCTTTGCGTACGAATTAAGACTCCCAAGTTCTTGTACGCAATTGCGTCTCGAGTTGAGTTAAACGAGGTTGGACTTTGTTTGAATCAAAATTTATAGTAAAATTTATCAACTTATTTAAAATAAATCAAATCTTTTTATAGATCAAATTAAAGATATAGATAAATTATATTGCCTTTTAAAAATTAATTAAAAATTTTGAAAGAAGAGAAAATTAAAGTCAAATTGAAGGTCTTTTTTTTTTTTTTTTTACAGAGGAAAACAAACTCAAAGCTAAACTAACGCACAAGTCTCGGGTACAACAAGCCTAACTGGGCCCCCATGATGAGATCCACTAATGAGGGTCTGTTTTTTAATTCTTTGCCACACATACTATACATTTCTTCTTCTTTAACAAAGTTGGCAATTCCTTCGAAACCCAAATCAATTTCTATCTATCCATTATTTGCTCCTCAAATACTACTTGTTATCATACTTATTTTGATTCAATAATTATAGGTATAACTACCTTTTTACACTCTGTGATTATGTTTGGTCTAATGTTGTCTAGATATTATATGTGCATGTATGATATTATCTAGTGACTTCATCTCTCCAAGAGTTTTGTAACGATGATGGTCACTCACATTATATTTGGTCCATTTTAGCAAATGTAGTAGTTACATTGTTGCCTATCGTCATTTATCGTATATGAGAATAAAACATGACAACATTTTTAAATGTGAGGGCTTTCCCAAGCAAAGTTTATGTTTACCTTCTTACCTATCAATCGGTACTAACAGTGATTAATAATACAGTAATGACACTGAAGTGTCCCAAAGTGTTGTTTACATCTGAGTATGATGGTGTTATAAATTTGCTTGATTCAATCATTAACTTAAAGCATTTGTAATATTTTAATCTTTCAATTGATTTTGATTTTATATTGTAGTTTCATATTTTAACATATTTTTAACTTTTACCTCTCTTCTTTATCATAACTCACTAGTTTGTAAACATGCTCCCATTACTCTCTTCCTCTTCAGGCCCTTCTCCACAAACTCGCCACATTTCATCTGATCCTTGCCTCCTTCCTTAAGTTTTTTGTCCTTCTTGTTTCTTTCTTTCCTTCTCTTTATTTCTTGTTTGGTGCTTGTTTGATCTTGTACTATTAAATTTTCTCATCCTTTAATGGTTCAATCTCCCATCTTTATCTTCATCTACTTCATCCTATTTTAATACTCTCCCTTTCTGGTTACTTCATCCTTCTTTAAGTTTAGCATATTTCCTTACGTTCCTTCTCTCCTTTTCCCATTAAATTTTCTTATCGTTTAGAGAACCACTTTTTAAACAACATTTTCTGGCGTCGGTCCTTTTTTAAGCGGCCTTTTCTTTTAGTTGACTGTCCCTAAGTTCTTCATAAACTAGGTAAACTTTCATTCCCTAACACTTGCTTCACCATCCTTCCCCAAGCTTGCTAGTCTGATCCGTACTCCCCATACTTCCTTCTTCTCACCTTCAGCAACTATTTCCATTAGCACTATCTCTAAGTCCCCTTTTTCTACCACTCTTTTACAGAATCCTTGCTCTAAAGGTGTTAGCTCTTTCCATTTAGCAAGCTTCTTAGCTTTTTACCCTCCCATTACAACCTCCTCCCACCACTCAGTCGAGCTTCTCTTAGGGCCTAAACCATAAACTCAACTAGAAGCAAGTGGTGGGAGACTCACCTCAAATCAAGATTCACTATTAGCCTCCCTCTTCCTCAAAAGGAAACTTCCTTATAACTCCACCTTTGAAGGTTCTCAGAAAAGGAGCCAACAAATGGTCCTCATCACTAGTAAGATTCTTTATGGGGAAATGATTGATTTTTTCGCTTATCAATAGCTAAGCTACAAATCACTAGAAGTCAATAGGACTAAGGAAGCGTTGCTCAATGAAGGCAATCTATTCTTATTCAATTTTCGTTTAGAAGATGAAGTTCAAGAACTTGTTTAGGCAAGACTTCGACATTTCAAAAACATGCCTATTTTTCTTCCACTCTAGCAGCCTAGTATGCATTTGGAGATCATGCAACAAAATCAAGTTCTCTTATAAATAAATATGTATAATATACCACTTGAATATTGGTCCGCTAATAGCTTAAGCAACTTAACAAGTTTTATAGGAAAACCAATAGTAATGGATAAAGCTATAACTTATTTAAAAAGAATTGGTCATGTTAGGCATTGTGCGGTGGTTGAGATGAAGGAACTGCCAAAGGTCCTTCCTTTCCTAAGGTTTGGAGTTGATTACTCACTCTATAAAGACTCATTTAAAGTCTCATACCAACGGAGACTGACACTAGCTTAATAAGGCAAAGTCTAGACGCCTACAAGCAAAAAAATTTAAGGAGCTTATATTAAAATGTTGGGCTTGGCAAATAAGAAAAATTAGGGAATTTAGAGGAATTGAACAACTAGTATTCTTATTCTTATTAAGGAGTAAATTGCAGGAAATAGAGATAGGTGTTGAAGGAATAACTACTCTCCCCATTATGAGCAATCAAGAGGCTAAATAAATAGACAATCTAAGATCAGATGCTAGTGACAATCTTAAATTAACAGGGAATAACTCTAATTTCCTTAAGGGTCAAACGTAAGAGAAATAATTGGTAGAATTAGCAAATCTATGGGATTTTAAGTAGGATACAAGAAGAAGATCATAAAGGAAGAATAAAAATAAAGGCTTCAAGAGACTTGCTCATCATTGATGAACATCCTCACTTAGAATGTAAGAGGAATTATCTGTCTTGAAAAATAACAGGTGTTAAGGAATTGTTATTGTTATTTTTTGTTTATAAACCTTTCAGAAATAAAACTCAAAAGAGATAATTATAAGAAGTTATCTTTTTAGAGAAGTAATGAAGCATAATCTCTAATTTTCATTTCCACCATAATGGTTTTATAGTTATTGTATTTGACTCAACAAAATTGAAATATCCCTTATAGAGACTTCAAACAAATTCATTCATATTGCAGCCACCCTAGTATAAGAAAAGTTAACTTTTTAATTACTTTTGTTTATGGTTCTAATCATGTTTTTTAAAGGACTGAGCTATGGAAAATTCTAAAGAATATCCACACTTATATTAATTCCTCTTAGTTAATTGTAAAAGATTTCATTACCAATTTGCATCACTTGAAAGCTAAGTAAATTTAATGAGGATCTCACGGAATGTGTGGAACAAATTGAGACAACATACTTAAAAATCTAGAGTTATTTTTACACTTAAAGCAATAATCAAAATGACAAGTGGCATATATGGAAGAAATTTCATAGAACATTTGTCGACGAGGCATGGTCAATAAAGTTTTCAGAGAGCAAACCAATATTTGGAAATCCTTTATTCTCTTACTACTGCCTTATAATCATTCAAAATCTCATACTCAAACTACAAGGAGAGCTCCATTTCTCTTTAATAACTATCTAACTGAGGTTGAAGGGTTTAAAGAAGCTATCATTAGGGTTTATCTTCCATATTTCAAGGCCGCAAGGCTTTTATATATATAAGGAAACTTTAAATGGTTAAACAGGAGCTCAAACAACTTAATCTACAACATATAATTGGTTGTGTCTTCATCTTGCCTAAACTCAAGTAGATTCAAATGGACCTTTACTTAGACCCTGGTGATCCTATCAGACTGATAAAAGAAAAAAAGGCATTGCTTGAATGCTCAAAACTTTTGGAGTGTCATAATTCCATAGTGAGGTAAAAATCAAGGATACAATAGCTAAAAGAAGGAGAAAAAAATTCTTTCTGCCACAATTCTTTCTCACTTAGAAGAAACATCAACATAATCTCTTCCCATATGAAGCAAAAGGTAGGTTTAACTCAAACATAAGAGATGAAAAAAAGAAACTTATGAACATTTCCTTGGCGCTTTTGACTCTTAAACAAATGGTAATTCATATTTTTAACTTGCTCAGATCCTTTATCACTGATCAAATCATAAAGGTGGAAGCAAACTTTCTTATATAACCTTTCAATACTGAAGGTGTTAAGAAAGTTATTTAAGCTCAATCCAGGAAAATCTCTTGGCATAGATGGTTGGAATGCCCTCTTTTTAAAAAAAATCTTGGAACCTCATTAAGGACTTAGTAACTGAAGCAATTATGGAAATTTTAAAAGTGGAAAAATGTTGAGGAAAATTAATAAAACATTAATTTGCATCATTCTTAAAATGAAAAACCCAAACTCCCTTAAATAATTCATACCTATATCTTGTTCAAATACCATTTATAAGGTTATTACCAAACTTATTACTTCTAGACTTAAGATTGTTATGAAACCTCTCATAAGTGAATCCCAATGAGTCTTTATTTTAGGTATACTGATTGGAGACTATATTTTTTTAGCCCAAGAGTTGCTCAAATATATGGAAAGAAAAGCTCTAATAAGAATTGTGCAATTAAAGTGGATTTCCATAAGACATTTGACTTAATACTTATAACTACATTATGTATACATTATAGGCATTTGCCTTTCCAAATACTTCCATTAATTAGATCAATCAATGTATCTCAACCATTTCTTATGGAGTTCTTGTGAATGTAAAACCTACTAATCTATTTAGAGATATGAAACGTTTGAGACAAGGTGACGCTATATCCCTTTACCTCTTCATTCTATATACAAAATTATTCACTAGACCAATTGATCATTCCATTAAGTAGGATAGAAGTTTCAAATTTCACTTAAAGTGTAAGAAGCTAAACCTTTTCAGCCTAGCATTTGCTAATGACTTGCTCTTACTCCTAAGAGTTGATGACAAATTAGTGTGCACTCTTATATTAGCCTTGAACATAGTCAAACTACTATCTAGTTTAACCATTAACATAAGTAAAATCTGAATTGAATCACACGTTAATACAATGCTTAATAATGAGATACAAATGCACAAAAAGGGGGGTTGAATTGTGTATTCTTTTTGTTAATCCCCTTTTGATAAATTCGTTCGTTCAAAGAACTTCGTTCTTTTCACAAAACAATCGAAAAACAAAGTTGTAAAGTATTTTTGAAAACTTGTATAACAACAACAAAA
>JANITX010000008.1:35097566-35107593 GCA_027564395.1 Erythroxylum ulei
ACAAGATAAAGAACACCTTTAAATAATTTGTCACTAAACTACAACCAAAGCGATTGGCTGTAGGGCATAAACCAACAAATACAACCTTTATTCCTTATCTTTTAATTATTCGGTTATTGTTAATAAATAAAATAGAGAATGACAAAATTAGAACAAGTCTAAAACAATCATAAACTTTTATTACTAGGAAGGGTATAGATATAAATTAGAATTAAAAATCGAGAATAAAAGATAAAGATATTATTATTATATTATTAAATTACTATCAAGATATTGATTCTTATTAGAATATTATCATCAAAATTATATATTATGATCTTTTATATTAATTTCTTTAATAATAATTTTATTTTGTTTCATTGATACTTTCATTCTTATCATAAAATTATTCATAATTAATAATTTTATAAATCATTAAAATTTTTGATTAATTATTTATAAAATATTTTAATTAATTGTATACAAAATAATTTATATAATAACTAAATATGATTAAAAAATTGCCATTATCATTTTTAATATTTAATATCAAATATTAACATAATTATTAGATATGATTAATACTATACCAAACACATGTAACTAATAATTTTATTTCGATTCTTACTTTTTATTTTTTATTTCAATTTCTTTATTAGTTGTTACTAAATGAGCCTAATAAAACAAAACTTATCAAGCAAGAGATTGATTTTAAAAATTGACCAAAATACATAGTAAGTATCAGTTTATGGTACAAATTGAAGCTTCTTTGTCTACTGTCAACTTAGTTAAGCAGGGGAGCTTTGAACTGATTATTTTAATGGCTGTCAAAGGTTGGATTGAGGTAGATGAGAGCGCCAAGGACATGGTGTCTAGGCTTCTTTTGGCCCACGCCTCATTCTCGCTGCTTCCGCCTTCTTTTCATAACCTTCCTCTGCGCCTCGGTAACGTAGTTGAGATTGTGGGTCCATCTCCTTCTGCCAAAACCCACATCCTCATTCAGGTTCTCATATACAATGTCTTGAATTCTTTCATCTTCCATGACAAAATTTCATCTTTTTCATTTCCCTCCTTCCTTAGGCTGCAATTAATTCAATTCTTCCAAAAGAGTGGGATGGGGTGCATTACGGAGGATTGGAACAGTTAGTCATTTTCATCGACTTGGATTGTCGTTTTGATGTTTTACGCCTTTCTCAGTTGCTTAGGATTCGTATTCTTCAAGCTAATAACAGTAAGCTTCCCCTCCTTCTCCTTCTCTGAGTTATTGTTCGAATTCGATTGTGCAAACGAATTACCGAATCGAATGTTGTAGATTGGAGCAAAAGAAATGCCACTTCCTCTGACCAAAATTTGTTTGCGTTATGCATGAGACGGTTTCTCTATACGCGCTGTTATGATAGTCTTGAGTTTCTTGCCACTCTAAAGGTGCGAATCTCCTAGGTAACTGCTATTTGTTGACTGTTTTTATTTGATAAGATACACGCTTGCACTTGCATAAAGAACACAGTAATCACATTGTCTATATTTTTACCTAACTTTTAGTCTAACCACCCGTACAAATTTTTTGTTCCAAATGTATGTAACATAAATCTAAGTTTCACGTCAATTGGAGTAGATTACTTCCATGCAACTGCCAATTATAAGATATTTTTGTAGGACAAGTCATATGATTGAAGTTCTTAGGGATCTAATTATTGAAAGAGTTAGTGTACTTGATTTTATAACTAAAACATTGATGCTATGACCAATTTGATGATTCTTGTCCTAGAGTGACTCCAAATAACTTGTATAGTACACATAGGTGCATAGAGTATATGGTAAACCTTGAAAATTATCTGGTGGCATGGGAAATGATATGGAACATATAGGTTCTTGAGTTGAAGTTCAATGCATAATCATAAGCTGGAAATCAAGTTTGAGTCAAATTCCATAAAAAACTAAATGTCATGCTACAATAACAATCTTAAATGAAAAGTTTCTAGTTTATTTCTCAAATTCATGTTGTCCTTATTTTCTAAGTGTGATAGCCCAAATTCATGTTGTCCTTATAAAGCTGGATGTCTAGTTTTCTTTTTCCTAGTTTTGATTGCTAATCATCTAAGATTGAATTGTTTCTTGACATTTTCGCAATTTTAATGTTTTAATTTATTGAGTTGTAGACGATGCATCATCAACTTCAAAAAGAGAAAGAAGCTCAAGGAATCAATGGTTGTATTTTAATGATTGATAGGTTTGCCATCAAATATTGAATTTCATAGTATTTTTATCCATCAGGGTTGGAACAAAAAATTGTAGGATTAGTTTGTAAACTACCATGATGGTGTTGCTTGGATGATGAGTATGATGTTAAAGTGGGGTTTTTATGTTTAACAATGACTAGATGTCTAAAAGGCAGAAAGGTCATGATTGTTTACTAGTAGAGATATGGAGTTTGATTTACTTTTATGGCATCTACACATAATAGGGAGCACCAAAACAACGGTCTTTCCATTCAGTTAACTCATTTTGGTTAGTTGAGGCTTGCTATCGAGGAATTGACCCAATTCCCTTTATGAATATGATTTATGTTAGAGGAATACTTTGTATGAGTAGGATCTAAACCTCCTACCTAGTTTCCTATATAAATAGGAGTTATTGCTTCTGGTAACATATGACAATTCATGGTCTGGCCATGGATATAGGTGCTCTTACTAAACCATGTAAGTCTAGTATTCCATGTGTTTGATTTTGTAGAATTCCCTAAAAGAATCACACTAATTTTTTTTGCTTAAGTTTGGATCATATGTTGTGTTGCAATTGAAGCAAACATTTTACATCATTAGACAGGTCTACTAAATAGAAATTGTTGAATACAAATAAAACAAAATTTATTTCTTTATTTAATTGTGGGTTTGGCTTCTTGTATAATAACAAAAGTATCTCTAATTGTCTTATTTTGCTTTTCCTATTCGCTCTCATAGTATTGGAGCATTCCATTGGGTTGATCGGGCTTCATCATCATTGCAACAAGGAGGTAACATCAGGTGACTTTATGTTGGAACATAAATTGTAATGGCTTTATATAGTCCTTTTTTCCCCTTATACATGTATTCTTATGTTCTTTGTCTTTTATTGTTTTATATACTCTTATCATGGAAGATAATATGTGGTTTGTATAATATTTGTGACATGTAGCAGAATGATTATTCCTTTCTTTTCTTGTTATAAATTTGTGCTTGTCTCTAAAGTTAGGTTTATGATTTTCGCTAAATTAGGTGGCTTCATTGTTGTAGGACAAAAACATAATTTGAATGCCTAATTCCTCTTATTGCTAATTTGTTTTGCTCAATGCTTACCCTTGTATGTATATGCTGATAGAACTTGAGATTTAAGAGAATATTTTCTATATTGCTTGTTTTCAAGTACACAAGAGAGTTCATTATATACAAATTACCCTAACAAATAAAAGGGCAACAAAAATAGTCAGATCCTATGATCATGAGATATTTTAACTAAATACAATAATTAGATCCCAAGATATCCTAACTAAATAGGAAATCCTAAAAAGACACAAAATCCTAAAATAATCATGTTTTTGCACACTCCCCCTCAAGTTGGTAAATGAGTATTCTCCATTCCCAGCTTGGATACAATATTCTCGAAAGTTCAAATCACTCTCCATTTTTTCTTTTATGAACTGTTTGTCAACTTTGATGCACTTCGTTTGATTATGTTGTACTAGGTTATAAGCTATTTTGATTACAGATTTATTATCATGATATAGTCTTATAGGACCATCCCACTTAATCTTTAAGTCTTTTAAGATAATTTTCAACTAGATTAGTTCACATACACCTTGAGCCATTACTCGAAATTCTACCTTTGCAATAGATTGTGCTACCACGTTATGCTTCTTGCTTAGGAAAGGTGCAATATCATAAAGTTGCTTTCTTATCAGCAATCAATCTTGCATAATTAGCATCTATGTATGCCTCAAGTACTAGACCTCCATTTTTCTTAAACAAAATACCTTTTCCTATTGTACCTTTGAGGTAATGCAATACTCAATAAGCTGCCTGCAAATGAACTTCTTTCAGACAATGCATGAAGAAGCTTATCACACTCACTACATATGCTATATTTGTTCATGTGTGAGATAAATGAGCCTCCTTACAAAGCATTGATTCATTTCCCTATCTATTTCAACATCCTCTTCTACCTCTTCAAGTTTAATGTTCGAGTCTATAAGTGTATTTTCTAGTTTCCAAGTTGTCTTGCATGTTTCTCTTAGGCTATGTTTGGCTGGGTGGTTATTAATGGAAAGGAATGGAATATAATATTATTCCGTTGTTTGAGAGGAGGGTTTATAATAGAATAGAATGGAATACGATGGAAGGAGAGGGTTTCATAGTACATCCCATTCCATCCTAAATAGTAAAAATAAGTTGCCTCTGATTTGGTAGGTTTAGGATAGAATGTAAAATGATAAACAACATTTCATTATATTACATTATGAACCCTTCTTCCAAACAACATTTTACTATATTATATTATGAACCCTTCTTCCAAACAACATTTTAGAGATATGAACTTTTTTCAAGGTCAGTAATAGATTGGTCTTTATATCTCCTATGCCTGCTATGGTGGTTAATAAACCATCATCTGTGACTATCTTTCTACCATTTGGACATCGAGAGTATGTTAAAGGAAAGGGTTTGGTGAGTAGGTCATATGATCAGTAGTTTCTGAATCTATAATCCATGAGTTGGCAAAAGTTGTTCCCAACACATTTAATCCAGTAAAGAGTAGAAACTCACCTGAATATGCCAAAAAAGAAGTACTTGAAGGTTTGATCAAGGTTGTCAATAAGAGATCTTGCCCTCTCGACATCTTTTTGGTTACAACCACCTAACTTTTAAGGTGTTCATTTTGTATAATTGTAGAAATATGGCCTGACCATCTTTTCTTGGTTATTCTCCTCTTTATCCTACTCTCGGCTCGGAGGTTTTCTACAAAGTTCCCATCACTTTCTTACAGGTATGATGCCTTCTTACAATAAGTATACCATGGGTTATCACAGTTCTGGATTTTTCAAAATTTGTTGATGAATTATTGCTACCTTTAGCCACCATAGCTGAGTTTTCTATGTTTTATGGTTCAAGCATCATGTTTTTTCTATTTTCCTATTCACAAACTAAGGCACAATCTCATTAAAACATGGAACTTTATGCTTTCCAAGAATTTGGATTCTCACTTGGTCAAAACGCATCCTCAAGACATTTAGTTTTCAAAACCCTGTAGTGGTCAAGCTCTTGTCACAAGGATTTCAATTGATTGGCATATTCAGTAACCATCCTACTCCCTTATTTTGCAGTTATAGTCTTTACCTTGACCTTGTTCACTTAATTTGCTTTTGTAGTCTTGGATACTTCTATTAGAGTGCATCCTAAATATCCTTAGCAGTGGCCAAGACATACATTTGTCACTAATCTCTAGTGTCGTAGAGTTCCATAGCCACGGTATAATCATAGAATCTTCTTCATCCCATACTTCAACCTAAGAATCCTCTAGTTTTAGCCCCATATTCATGAGATAACTGAACTTCCCATTCACTTTTAATATGGTGTGAATGAGTTGAGACCATTGTGCTAATTTTTTCCATTCAACTTATTTGTAGTTTGGATATTTTGTAATTCTTCGAGATGTTGATATTGAATAGTCTCCTCTGAATGTGGTATAGTGGTTGCCTCTACTATCGCTGACATCTCCATGAAAAAAAATGATCTTTAGGCAATTAAGACTAATTGCTTAAAGAAAAAAATTATTGACAATGAAGGCTAATAAAAATCACAAGACTGTCAACAATGAAAGCTAGACACTTAGATTGATTTTTCTTAGGAATTCAAAGCCTTGCAGCTTTGATGCCATGATAGGACTTGATATTTGAGAGAATATTTTTACATTGCTTCTTTACAAGTGTAAAAGAGGGTCAATTATATACAAGTTACCTTAGTAACTAAAAAGCAAACAAAAATAATCAAATCCCATGATCATAGGATGTCTTAACTTTCTAGAAAGATACAAAAATTCTAAAATAATAATGTTTTCCCACATACGGGCCACAAGTGATGACAAGTACCTTTTTTGTGCTTTCCCTTCTTGCCTTGGGATAGAGATACATATTGAACAAGAAACTTGGACATTTTGGATAGCTAAATTTGAAACTCGATTAGGGAATGCTTTTTAAAAGAGAGAAAGAATGAGTGGAATAAATTCTTTGATTAACTAGTTTTCAGCCAAATTATTTATAGGGCAACATAAGATAAAGCTACTATTATAATACATAAAAGTTTTCAATGTGGAATACCTAAATAGTACTTCTACATGGGATGCTTAACAAGATAGTATAGGATGCTTAACAAGATAGTGTGAAGTTGGAGTATTTAAGGATTATAATTGCCTAAACTTGTTAAAAATAATTTCTATGTGAAGCTACTTCGGTATCCTGTCAAAATCAGAAAACCTGAAGAAAAGAACTAGAATTCTTCAAATTGATAAAAAATAAAGTCCAATAACATTATGACAGTTACCCCTAATCAACATTAAAAACAAAAAACAAAAACAACTCATCCATTCGTCTGGGTTTGCAACCCTCACCATAAGACTCTCTTGCTTGAGATGAGTTTCCAAGACATACATCCAATTTCTCAAGTTGTCGCTATTGAAATTGATCTTTGGGTTGATGACTTGATCAACTTATATAACAAATATCTTCAAAATGAACCAAAACAAATAATTATCTATGTCAGTGTCAATAATACTATGATATGGTTCATCATGAACAGTAACACAGCATGAACTGTTCAGACCATATAACAGTTCTTTTTTTCGAAGGTTTTGTTTATGTGAATATAGAGTTTTGTTGAATCTACTGCTGAATGAGTAAGAATCATTTATTAACTAGTTCCATCTCATCTACTTAAAATAGTAGGGAAGTAGAATATATTACTAATATTCTAAAATAGGACAAATATACAATTCCAGTGTAGGATATTTAAACCCTTAAACGTGATAAAGATATATTATTATCTAGGTTCAGCTCATCTTTTTTATAATAATAGGGAAAAGCAAGCCAACACTAATATCAGACCTTTGCTATGGTGGTAAATAATTTAGTTAGAAAATTTGAAATGATAGTTCTAAGTGCATGGTCCGTGTAAACAATGTGGCTGGTAATAAGTTGCATAACAGTACCCTTGGGTCATTGCAATTGACCTATGCATATCTCATTTTCAACTGTAATAATGTGCAGTTTGTCAGAAACAACAAGTGGTATGATCAAGTCCCGTAGATCTGGTTATAGGCCTAGTAAGACTGAATTTTGGCTGTAGTTCACCAGATTTCTGAGTTTTCCTTTCCTTTATGACCTCTTTCTACAATATGATAAGTTGTGCTCATTAGAGAGTGTTAGGAACCTCTAGCTTAATAGGCTAGAGATTAGTATATTATTGATAGTAATCAGTGTTCTACACTGATATTACAAGGTGAATCCGTAGATCACCTCCTATACTAGAGCTAGTAATGCTCCTCAGGGAGAATGTAGATTCTCTCTGTCTATACTCTTACTCTTTTCTTCTACCTCCCTCCTCTCTTCTCTCTCCCCCTCACATAATATTTCCCTCCCCAGGTACATTCGGTTCCCTAACTACTTTGCCACCTCAGCATAACTAACTGCCCTCCTGCCCACTGTTCTTTCTTCTAGAGTACACCTTCCAAACTACCGGTTTATTCCTTCTCCTATTGTCCCTCTCATTGTCTAAGTCATCCTCTCCCATGTAGGTTCTATCATTGCCTCCTCCTAAAACAGCAGCCTTGTCCTCAAGGCTGAAGTGAGGAAATTGGTTGCGAATCACAGATTCATCCTCCCATGTTGCTTGCTCCATGGTCTGACCCTTCCACTTGACCAACCATTATTGTGTTGGGTCCCCAAATGTAGGTTCTATTCTGCTGGCCAACACACTTTCAGGATCTGGAAAGTTATTCAACCCCTGGTTCAGCTCCCCTTCCTCTTTTTCTGGTGAGCTGAATCTGTTGCTCCTCCCTTATAGCTATTCCTTCAGCTGATAGAAAACTCCCACCCAAGATAGCAAGGAGACCCGACCAACACCCTGAATCTTCGTGGTACCCACTGCCTCTCCTTGGTGTGATCTGAAGCCCTACCTTGCCACAGAGTTGTACCTTTTGTCCCTCATGTAGGAATTGCATGGTCATCTCCTTCCAATCCATTAGGACCCTTCCTAATGTTTGTAACCAAGCAACCCCTAAGATCACATCCATTCCTTCTAATTCTAAGACGTAAACATCAATCTTCCACTCTAAGTCTCCCATCCGAATAGGAATTTCCAAACACGTCCCTGGAGTAGTCACCCGATGGCCATCTCCAAGTCTGGTTCCCAATGCCTTGCTTGTCCTTACGGTCAGTCCCAACCCATTCACCAACTCAGGAGAGATGAAGTTATGGCTGGCTCCACTATCCACTAAAATAACAATTGGTACTCCCTGTAACCTTCCAGCCAAACGCATAGTCTTATTCTCCTGTAAAAGTGCTTCATTCACTCCAAACATCTCCATTGTTCTGCATTCCAAAGCTATATTAGCCTCCTCTTCAACTTCTGCTTCTAAGGCTATAATTTCTCCATTTTCATCCAAAGTTTCATTGTCATCCAAGATTAACAACCGTAGTTGTCATTCAGAGCACTGATGTTGGGGATGAAAATTTTCTCCACATCTGAAGAACAACCCTTTTGCCTTGCGATCCATCAGTTCTTGATAAGAAATGTGCCGCAATCCTCTATTTTTTTCCATGGGTGTCCTTCGATCCCCTTCCAATCGTCTGGTCGGCGCCCCTGGGTGAGTTCTAGCCCCTAGGTCCGGCAGTCTGGTCTGGTTAGGGAAATGGTGACCCATCGGGATTCAGGTTGGACCCGACCCGACCCGACATCTGCGCGACCCGCTCCATAGCCCACAGTATTTGAGAAACCCGACTCGGTAAAAGGTGGGTGACCCCGATTCTGGCCTCTATACCCAGTCTCTCCTTGGTGATGCCAGTTGCGATGTCTTGGGTTAGATGGTTTGAAACTCCTTTGGTCCCCGTACATCTCCTCCTCCACAGCCCTTGCCACTTTCATCATCTGAACCCTGTTTGTTGGATTGAAGGTTTGCACCCTTCGTCGAATCTCAGTACGCAACCCACTCATGAAGTAGCCCATAAGTTGTGCTTTCGGTAAGCGTCCAACCTGAGAAGACACGAATTCGAAGGCTTCAATGTATTCATCGACAGTTCCCGTTTGTTGCAAATCAGAGAGTTCTTCAAATGGTTCTCAAACCTTCCTTCCTCCATATCTGTCGATTAAAGCCTGCTTCAACTTCCCCCATGTTAGCTGCACTTCAGTCTCTCGGAGGAGATTGAACCAGTGAATGGTCAATCCTTCCATGCTTAATAAAGCCAGTTTGATCTTCACCTCTTCCGAAGTGCCATGAATTTCGAAATAAATTTCTGCTCGGGTAATCCATCCTACTGGATCAGACCCATCAAACATGGGTAAGTCTACCTTTCTCACCGACATCCTGTACTCTTCCATATTGCTCAAAGAATGCTCCGACTGAACATTCTGTTGAGTACGCTGAGTATCCCTGTCTCCCGCCATATTTGGCCTCCTCTCATAAGTCTCACTGCCTTGTCCCTCCTCAGGACGCTTGCCCATCAGTTTACTCATCTCTACCAGTAATGCCCGCTGCATCTCCCCCAGGGCCATTCGCATTGACGACTGTATCTCTTCTACCCCAGCTTCAAGACTAGCCATACGAGATTCCAATAGCTCAACTCTGTCTGACATCTTCGGTGGCATGAAGATGGATCTCGGACGTGAGATAAAAACAAACAAGAAGTAAACTACTCGTCCTTCCGATGAGAATCCGGCAGGTCGGACCAATGTTAGGAACCTCTAGCTTAATAGGCTAGAGATTAGTATATTATTGATAGTAATCAGTGTTCTACACTGATATTACA
>JANITX010000008.1:35217015-35231004 GCA_027564395.1 Erythroxylum ulei
CAGAACATCTATGACAATCTGGTAAAGATTCTGTCGCTTCTAAACATTCCGCTGCCTTGAGATAGAAGCATTAACGGAGCCTTCTCAACGGCAACAAGAGCAGCGAGTTCTGTGGGCCCCTCACCTCCTTCGATTGGAACGAGGCTGAGCCCAAGCGCATTGGGACCTCCAGCATCGACACTACCTGCACCATCTGGGACATCGAGCGCGAGGCTGTCGACACTCAGCTCATCGCTCATGACAAGGAGGTCTACGACATCGCTTGGGGAGGCGTTGGGGTCTTCGCTTCAGTCTCGGCTGACGGGTCGGTTAGGGTTTTCGATCTAAGGGACAAAGAGCACTCCACGATCATCTACGAAAGTTCGGAGCCAGACACGCCGTTGGTTAGGCTGGGATGGAACAAGCAGGACCCCAGGTACATGGCCACCATTATTATGGACAGCGCCAAGGTGGTTGTACTCGACATTCGCTTCCCGACGCTACCGGTTGTGGAATTGCAGAGGCACCAAGCCAGTGTCAATGCTATAGCTTGGGCTCCTCATAGCTCTTGCCATATATGTACGGCAGGGGATGATTCTCAGGCGCTGATTTGGGATCTGTCCTCCATGGGCCAGCCCGTTGAAGGGGGTTTGGATCCCATTTTGGCTTACACTGCAGGAGCTGAAATCGAGCAACTTCAGTGGTCTTCGTCTCAGCCTGATTGGGTTGCCATTGCATTCTCTACTAAACTTCAGATTCTTAGGGTTTGAGCTTAAAAGCTTACTGTTCTTTAAGAAGTGTTAGAGTAAGCAAGAATGACTTTCTCTTTGCAATTCCTAAAATTGTTATTAAGAAGAATTCAGAAACCTTACTTGTCTACATTTTAGTTCTATCATATCATGGTATGTATGTTCCCATCTCTCCGTCATTTCTCTTTATTAGCCCATTCATTTGCATGCTCTGTTGCGGTGTGTCACTCTTTCCTACTTAATGTTTCTCTCGGACTTAGCCTGATGTATGAGAATGGAACCGGTTTTCCTTCTACGTATTTAAGCGTTTCTATCTCATGCTCTGTGGTAGAGAACATACAAAAGGGTGTTGTTTTCAAACTGGATGGCTTTTCTCTCTTTTTTGTGGCTTAGGTGCTTCTTGTGTATCCCTGACGCGTGCCATATGGCATAGTTTGTAGATCGTTACGGTGTCATTTCAACACATGGAGTTAACATCATTGGTGGATTGTGGTTAGAATCATTAATGCAAAATTTTCAGGCGCAGCCTAGTTGAATTGTGGATCCATCTGGAAAGAGTAAGCGACCAAAAAATGAAGACTTTGTTGTGTCTAAAGCTGGGTAGAGAGAGTGATTGTTGTAAAGAGAAAAGCAGGTTAATCACGTAGATTGTTTATGATTCTTCACGAAGGATATGATAAATTTTTTATTTATTTCTAGAAATGCAATGCATTGCCGTGTACATGTTGTACAAATGCCATTGAAGTTGGGTTAGGTGACAGCGTGGTGGTGTTGGGGGGATGTAGGGGGGATCCTCAATGGCTTTGCGGTGGAATCACAGAGAAAGACTACTCCTTTACACGTATGTAAATATGACTTGTTGGTCCATGTATGCGATATGTTGTTCATCTTGAATCTGCAGAATGAATGCTAAATAAGTGATTGAACATTGTGATGAGGAATGTATGAAATCTGATGAATCAAGATACGGTGATATAAATATTCAACATCTCAAGATTCTTAGGGAATTTGAATGCCTTCTATCACTTGCTTCAAACGTTTCTAGAATGAAGTGCCTCATTGATTTAGGCATATCTTTTAGGTGTAATGGAAAGTATTCCTCGTATCTCTGTTATCTTAGGTTCTAAATTTTACATGTCCAAACCAAAAAGCTATTGAGAGTAATGGGGGTAAAGAGAATTTATAGTTGTGTTAATCACACTTGTGGCTTTGAAGTATACATGGT
This sequence comes from Erythroxylum ulei, assembly GCA_027564395.1. NCBI lineage: Eukaryota > Viridiplantae > Streptophyta > Magnoliopsida > Malpighiales > Erythroxylaceae > Erythroxylum > Erythroxylum ulei. The sequence goes on from JANITX010000008.1 coordinate 35,218,969, forward strand.
GTTTGGGTTGAAGAGACCTGATGGATTTGAGCAAAAGTGAGGCTATTGGGATGGGTTTCATGTAAGAATTTGAATGGTAAAAGTGTTCAGGTAATAAGAAAAATCAAGTAGCAATTTGATCAAACACATTCTACTTGGATTGAAATGTATATGTATAGGAAGAAATATTCTTCCGAGTTTGAGTTCAGGGTTGTAATAATGAGGTGCATGATTAAAGTTATTACGATGTTAAATGACTTAGATCTGCTCTGGCTTTTTATTAGAAATAATCTCTCTATTAGTTAGTGATGTATTTTTGGGTCTTCTGAAGTCTCACGTCTCAGTAAAATATTTACTGAAATGTTACAGATTTGCTCTGGCTTTTTAACTAAATTTAGTGTCAGGATTGAAGTGTTCCATAAGAAGAAGAGCGAGCTTTGTTGACGCATTTTATTTAATAATGAGGTGTGGTGGATCGCTCGCTGAAAGCACATGCAGTGAAGATTGGTTTGGAATCCATTCTGCCAAGTGTACCAAGACTTTTTCTCATTTATTATGTTTTTATACCTCGAGTCATATTTGTCCAAATTCCAAAGTAAACAGGCTGCATGTGTACTTTTGTGAGTATATTTGCTGGAAATCATCCTCTTTTTTTTTTTTTTTGGGCTACCATTGAATGGACATGCAGAGAACTCTTAGCAATAAGTTTCAAGAGTAGGATGTTACTTATCCTGATTTTTATACTTTCTCAGATGAAAAGGTACTGATAAGCCTGGTCTTTGCTATTTGCTATTTGCTACTGAGGTGGAGAGTGCCAAAAAGATCGAGTACATGATCTGTGTTTGCTAGGGAGTTGGGTTAGTATGATTATTTTTGTATGATTTAGCTGTTTCTGCAATGGTATTTTATCCTTAATAGATTTGGTTATATGTAAATGTCTGTAGACTTGTAAAGGAACAGACAAATAGAGTGAGACTTGTAAAGGAACAGACAAATAGACATGAATAATCCAGGTTAAGGTTGATGGACTATGACGCTACTAAACACCTCGATTATGTATATTTGATTTAGCCATTTCAATCCCATATTTCAGTTGTCGGAGGAGTCGAAGATTATATTCTAGTGTGATCAGACATCTGACATGTGCATTATATAACAATGTTAGCAAGCGAAACTTGTTGCACCTTGGTACCATTTTTCAGTTTCTAGCATAAAGGTGTGAAGGACAGGAATTTGTTCCTTAAAAACATGTATTGTTATTTGGAAGTGGTAGGGAACAAAAGGAGGGTTAATGAGCGATCTAAATTATTATTTGGCACTAGATTTTGTTGTGAAAGCACTCATCGGCTAGGATGGGATTCTTTAATCATGCTGAAATGCTCTATCGCCATTAACCCAAAGGGACTTTTTGTTCAGTTAATCATTTTAAGGGTTGATGCGAAATCTGTAGCCGCAAGTTAAGTTGCTCCAGATAAAATGTCACAGGACAAGTATGTATATGCCTTGTCTCGCTTTTGATTAATAGCCTAAAGGAAGAAATCCTTTTAGAAGCAGAAGCAAAAAGCTAAATATGGCTATATGAGAAGAATGAAATTTCAAGTAAAGTAACTCGAAGGCTCGTTTCTTCGACATGGACTACAAAAGCTAGCTAAACTCCTTCCTTTTTTAATTTAAACCTGCAGAGAAGACCACACCCTTTGGCTTCGAGGATGAGTTGAATTTGGTAGCTCAAATCACATGACGTGACATCCTACAGTGTTGTCATCGCTGAAGTAATCCGTAGCTCTAGCTACTGGTGCTTGGAATAGTAATACTGGCTTTTCACTATATGTTGCAATATTTGCTGATGAAGGTATTGCACAACAAGGTACAGCTATTACATACGGCTCAACCTTGTTGCAGTACTGATTTGGATTGCTTCTCCCGCAAGCCATACCTCCCAAATGAGAACTTTCATCCTTCACAACTTCATGGTTTGGAATGCTCTGCAACTCCTTCCTCTGCTGCTCTTTCTTTTGAGCTTTATCTTCCCCCACGCCCACATTTTTCATCTCTTTAGCTTTTGCTTGCTCACACTCGGATTTTTCTTTTGTCATCAACTTATCTGCACCTTCTTTTCCAACATTTTGGGTAGTCGTGTGCGACAGCAGCTCTGCTTGTTTTCCAGCCTTAAGAAGTCTCTTAATCAAAATCTTCGGTTCCACATTTCCAAAAATTGTCACTTTGGGCTGCAACGGATCCAGTTCAGTCCTTTGAACTCCTGAAAGGAAAAATGTATTAGGATATGAAAAAAGAACAGCAGAAGTTGGAGCATCCATCTTTTCCCATTATTACCTTCAATACCTTGCAGTGCCTTCTTAACTTTTCTCTTGCAGCCATCACAGCAGTTAATGGACACCTTGAGCTCGGTCTTCTGAAACATAATTGAGTAATGAATTAAAGTTAGTTTTAGAGAGTAAATGCATGCACAAATTGAAAAGAAAAAAGATATACAAGGGGTATCATAAATTATTGGTTAGAACTAACCTTTATGTCTACTTCCTTGGCCATTAATGTGTATTATGACCAAGTCGTCTTAACAGAGTGAAAGCTTTGAAGCGTATAGAGAGAGAGAGAGAGAGAGAGAGAGAGATTTTTTGCGGCTAATTGTAGGATGCTTATTTAGCCCTATTTATATTGAGAGCACAGAGGAATAATGAGAGTTGGTTTGTTCATATAATAGCCTTTGCTTTTGCAAGCATCATACACTTCTCTTTTCAATATATATATATATATATAGATTGGAAGTTCCAACCTATCAAGAGTTTGCAGACAGCGACAGCTATACATGCAAGTAGATACGTTGGACTACACTCTTCTTCACTGTTCATAAGCTACTCTGATCTTGAACCGATACTGTAACTTAAACAGCAGTTGTACCTTTTGGTGCCATGGAATGGAAATTTACCTTGTGATCTGCTCGCTCCTTTAAAAGAAAGTTCACACTTGCATGCCTCCGGTATTTTCCAATTGGATAAGCTGAAAACTACACTGGACGTATTTCATTTTGTACAGTAAGTCATCAATCCATTATTAATGTTTTTTAACATCATGATAAGTAATGATTATGTAAATAAATACAAATATCATTATTAATTATTTAAAATTTTTAATTTGAAAAATTCTAAATTTAGCCAATAAAAACATCACTTAAAAAAAAAGAGAAATTTACGGTCGTTTTCTTTTAAATACGTACCAAATAAATATCTTGATTGATGTAATAGCTTGCAAATTACGTCAATCGAGTACTTCTCACTAGACAAGTCTTATACGACAGATTCGATTAAAAAAAAATAAGCAAAGAGATTCAAAAGATGTAGAGTTTAATCTACAAAATAAAGCATGGAAATGTTCTTGATTTTAGTTTTAATATTTTTATGACGCATTACTGAACTAATGCTTTTAACTTCTCTAATAATTCACAGCCAAGAACACAAAATTGCGGAGTTAGCGTAGAAGGATGAGGGCCGTACACGTGGATACATTGACCTAGAAAAGTGAAGTGGAAAGATAAGACGCAGGAGGAGTGGAATTGAATATTGTTAAAGAAACTGAAGCATTCAGGGGAGGGTTGATTCCATTCATAATCTAATAATAGGCGTCGAACATGACTCTGCTGTGAAATTGGGTTAAGGATTGATAGGCCACTAAATCACATCAACTATGTGTCCCTGTGTTCGCCTTATAAAATTTGGAATATTGATACCCACGCTAGGAAATTCAGCAGTATTAATATTCTGTACATTAAATGTAATGATAAGGTATCCCTTTCGGCTATGCAATACAAAACATAGTCCTAAAGAGTTACAATTTTTGATGAGAAAGCCCTATCAAGGCCGCTCTAGACATTTGGATCTCTTAGAAACGAAGAGGTGGTCTGACTCTTGGCCCACTACAAGTAATAATCCATGTTTGACTTGTAAAATTTACACACGCAGAAAAGCAAATATACATATTTGCTGCCTTCCATACATATCAGTATCAGTATTTCGTTTCATTTCGAAACACCCTTATTTTTGTACGTATCGCATTTCCTGTGGCATGCAATATAAAATCGATTAAGTGATAACTAAGAATAATTTTGTACATTATCGTTTTATGTCAAAATATGTATAAGAAGCATTTTCAATATATATATGTGTTAGTAAATATATAAAAATCAATTGAGTTGGCCTCACACAACAGCTTAAGCTATTGTGGTTAAATAGTCGCTTAATATGGTATCAGAGCCTTTATGATCAAGTGGTCGTGAGTTCAAATCCTACCACCCACCTATTATTCAGCATAAGGTAAAGTGGGTCTGTGCAAGTTTCAAGCCCAAAGGGCTTTCACTTGAGGAGGTGTGTTAGTAAATATATAAAAACTAATTAAGTTGACCTCACACAATAGCTTAAGCTATTGTGGTGAAATGGTCGCTTAACAGTATATATGTATAAGGAGTATTCCATTTATAAAATTATAAGTAAATAAATAAAAGAAAAAATAAGAAATTATTTACAAGCCTAAATGTTCTATATAATTAATCCTTCTTTGACAACAATATATTGTCACATCACTTAAAATGGTAAAAATGAAATTAATTTGACTTTATTAACTAGATTATTGTCCTGAGTTGACAATTGAGTTCGGGTGAAGATTAAAGGTGACAACAAGTTGGATTGGGTCGGTCTCTCCTAAAATGACATCATTTTTTAGTAGGGAGCACAAATTGTTTGAACCATCAAACTAATCCCCTAAGTTCAAGTTTGGTCTAAATGTTAGCTTGATTAGGCCTAAACCTCTAACTTTAGGTGGCTTTAAGGCTCTTGACATCCTTAATGAAGATGTTAGTTTTTTAATCAAGGGTACAAAGATAAGATAGATAGTTTCTTACCAAAAATAATGATTAAAGTTCTTAATATATTTTATTATCTTATAAAATACATCATTATGAAAATGTTGATTATCACAATAAATAATAGTTACTGATGAATATTTAAATTTCATATCTTGTAACAGCCAACATAATCACAAGAATTCATAAGTAGTAGTAGTAAGAAAATCAACAAAAAAAACGTAACTAAAATATAGAGTGTTGATCAGTAGGATCTCCAAGCCAATTAACAATTAACAAGTATTTTGGGGAGCTCTTATGAACTTACTGGCGATGTAAATTGCATGGAGTATGTTAAGATGAGCAACTCTGAAGCATATCAAACTTCCCATCAGTTAATGGTTCAAGGTAGGGTTATCTAAAGGTTTTCCTTCGATTGGTGCGAACATCACTCTTAATAAGGGTAGAAGCAATTTTGTTATCACTTATAAAGAGATAATAACCTAAATCATCATAAAGGATTTCTAATCCAAAGAAATAGGCAAAAAGTCCAAGATTTTTCATATTGAAATGTTGGATAAGGAATTGTGTGAATTTTGTAACACGGCCAAGGTCACATTACTAGTATAATCATATAACCTGCATAGAGTAAGAAAAGAATGTAGTCTCTATTTGAAAGTCAAAAAAAATAAGGCACGTTATCATATAAGATAGAAAAGGCCAACTTATTGAATAATAAAGACAAATTTTACAAATCATGCCTAAAGGGCCTATTTAAGGTTGTAGATAGGCTTGATTTAGGATCGAGCTCAGCCTGATTGAGCTTGGGTAGTTCGAAGCTTGATCTGACCTTATCAAATTTATTTTTTATTTTAAAATTTACAATGACATCTTTTTAAATGAAAATTTTGGGCTTCGGTTGGATAACTCGAGCCTAAACATGGTCCAAAGCTTGAAATTTATATATAAAAAAGCTTAAAACTTGACCCAAAGTCCAATCAACTCGAACTGAACTTGTGACTTCAAGCTAAGCTGAGTAGGACCAAAGTGGGTTTTCTTTTGCCACCCCTTTGTAGAGATCCTTCTTAAGTTGACAGACAATATCTGAAGAATGATATAATCTATATGTGACAACATATATACTTCTTCAAAAAGGTTACAGTAAGAAAGACAATTTTGTCATCTATTTGAAATAGTTGTCATTTTTTAATGGCAGTGACAACTATAAGGCTACAAACTAAAGTAAGACAAGGCACATAAGAAAAGGTCTATTTATAATCAATACCATTTTATTGAATGAATTCTTTATCAGTAAGTCGAGCTTTATAATATTCTACAGTGATATCTTGATCTTATAAACACATTTACTACTTGTTAAAGTCTTGTTAGAGGGGAGTGGGCTAGATTCTAAGTTTAAGTTCTCTCTAATGCCTGGAATTCTTCTTTCATAAGTTATTGCCATAAAGGATTAACATTAACTTCTTTATAGCTCTTGAGTTCATAGAGGGAAGTGATGCTTGAGTTTATCGAGTTATGTTTAAGATGAGGGATAATTACGACATAAAGTTCTAAATGAGAAGGTAGTTTAGTGGCTCTAACAATTCATGACGACTGAGATGGTTCAAGAGAACTTGGATATTTCGATAGAGTTGGATCCTAAGGTGGGATAACTAGTCTTTGTTCTTTAAGACCTGTTATTGGAAGAGACTCAAATGAAAATTGACAAGTCAACAAAATTATGAAACAATCCAATAGAGAGATCAATAAAGAAAGAAACAGAGGGCGGGATTGTATGGATGACAAGGATGAGAACATCTTATATCTCTTGAAAATCACATGTGTAGAGATTCAAAGATATCTAAAGATTGAATTCCAACATTTATATCTCTTGTGTTCAATGTTATATCCTAGAAAGTAACATAATGGGCTTAAGATTCTAATTTAAACATCTATGTGGTTGAAGAAACACATAACATGCAAAACCAAAAGTTTGAATGAGATTGTATTTAGGAGTATGACAAAAAAAAAATTATAAGAGGATTGATTATTTATAATATTATAGGGAACATAATTAATAGTATATATAAACAGTATTAAGAGTTGTTTACACTTAAAAACGCTAAGGAAAAGAGGAAAAATTAAGTAAGAACCTGATTATGTTAAGAATGCATATTTGTTTTCTCTTAACTTTGCTGTTTTTTTTGGATGTACTTAAACCAGAGCGATGAAGCAATGTGCCATGTTGGGGTATTAAGTGACCATTTCACCACAATAGCTTAAGCTGTTATGTGAGGCCAACTTAATTGATTTTATATATTCACTAACACACCCCCTCAAGTGAAAGCCCTTTGGGCTTGAAACTTGCATACGCTCAATCTACCTTGTGCTGAATAATAGGTGGGTGGTAGGATTTAAACTCACGACCACTTGGTCATAAAGGCTCTGATACCATGTTAAGTGACCATTTCACCACAATAGCTTAAGCTGTTGTGTGAGGCCAATTTAATTGGTTTTATATATTCACTAATAGCTCCATCCTTAGCAGGTTCTTTCCCATGGTAAAGACACAGTATAACTGTGATGTTAAGATTGTTCGAACGGATAATGGTGGAGAATTTGTGGGATTCAATTGTCAACAGGTTTTTACTGCTCATGGCATTCTTCATCAACGAACTTGTGTATATTCCCCGCAACAGAATGGGAGAGTCAAGCGGAAGCATAGACACATTATTCAAGTGGCCAGAGCTTTACTGCATCAAGCTCACATGACCAACTTATTTTGGGGCGAGGCCATTCTGCATGCTACATACTTAATCAATCATTTGCCTACGGCAAATTTACGATGGAAATCTCCTTCTGAAGTTTTGTTGGGTCGACCACCTGTTCTTGACAATTTGAAGGTTTTTGGATGCTTATGCTATTCGACAGATTCCACTCCACAGAAGGATAAGTTTGCAGCTAGAGCTCACAAATGCATTTTTCTGGGCTATTTTGCTGGAAGAAAGGGTTACAAAGTTTATGACGTTGACTCCAGAAAAGTACACCTTTCTAGAGATGTGGTTTTCCATGAACATTTGTTTCCTGGTGCAGATCTGGAGGCTACTGGCACGCCAATACCGTCCTTATCTTCGTTCCAAGATGTGGTTGATGATCAACCACTTGCTCCTCTACTTGATCACCACTTGGTGGATGCTGGACGTAGTGCGCTTCGCACTGACGTACCAGCTGATGTTCATTTAGATGGATCTCCACAAGTAACTCCTATTCCTGCAGAAAGGCGCAGTCACAGACCCAAGCGGGTACCTTCATGGTTTTCTGATTATGTGGCGAATCAATCACAGTTGCTGGATGGTGGCACGATGATTTGCAAGTCCCCTCATCTGCCACACACTTTTCCTTTCTTCAGCAATAATAAACTATCTGACGATATGGCAGAATTTCTCTGTCATGTGACTGAAACTAAAGAGCCTCGCAATTTTCACGAAGCCTGTAAAGATGAGATGTGGGTTCAAGCTATGGATTCCGAATTACAAGCGCTTGAAAAAAACCACACCTAGGAACTTACCAATTTGCCTTCTGGGAAGAAAGCCATTGGCAGCAAATGGGTTTTAAAGTTGAAGTACAATGCAGATGGCACGATTGATAGGCGTAAAGCTCGCCTAGTTGCTAAGGGGTATAACCAAGTTTATGGTGAAGATTACCATGATATTTTTTCTCCCGTAGCAAAGGTAGTGACAGTTCGTATTTTTCTCGCTATTGCGGCAGCTCGTGGTTGGGTGTTGAATCAACTCGACATCAATAATGCATTTTTGCATGGCTATCTAGATGAGGAGGTTTACATGGTGCCTCCGGATGGTTATACCAAGGCATACAAGGGTCAAATCTGTAGGCTTGTGCGGTCTTTGTATGGGCTTAAACAAGCCTCGCGATAGTGGAACACCGAACTTACAGGTTTTCTCTTGAATTTTGGTTTTCAGCAGAGCGAGCACGATAATTGCTTATTTGTGTTTTGCAAGGATGGTTGCTTCGTGATGCTTTTGGTGTATGTTGATGACCTCCTTATCAGTGGCAATTCGGCTCCTATTGTTGCCCGACTCAAATCAGCTCTTCATGAGAAATTCACCATTAAAGATTTAGGGGTGGCTAAGTATTTCCTTGGATTGGAAATTTTCCGTGATGAAACTGGTATTTTTCTCAATCAGCGCAAATATGTGTTGGATTTATTGCTTGATACTCGTCTCATTGGTTCCAAACCTAAGCATGTTCCATTTCCAAAAGGGAACACTTTGTTTGATGAGAGTAGTCCTTTATTGGTGGATCCTCAGGAATTTCGTAGTTTAGTCGGTCGGTTGTTGTATTTGGGTTTTTCTCGGCCAGATATTACTTATTGTGTCCAGCAGCTCAGCCAATTTTTGCAGTCTCCCCGGCAGGTCCATCTTCAACATGCTTTTTATGTTCTGAAGTATCTAAAATAGAATCCTTCTTTGGGTCTTCATTTTCCGGCGACTTCCGATTTATGTTTACGGGCTTATTCCGACGCCGACTGGGCGACATGTCCTACAACCCGGAAATCTTTGACTGGTTTTTGCATTTTCTTGGGGGGCTGTCCAATTTCTTGGAAGACCAAACGCCAGTCTACTGTTTCTCGCAGCTCTGCGGAGGCTGAGTACCGAGCTATGGCGTCCACTGTGTGCGAGTTGCAATGGATCAGTTACTTACTTTCCGATTTGCAGATTCCGGTTCCCTTTCCGATTCCGTTTCATTGTGATAGCAAATCTGCCATCCATATTACTTGTAATCCCGTTTTTCATGAACGCATGAAGCATCTGGACATTGATTGTCATGTCGTGATCAATCAATACAAGCAGGGATTTATTTCGATGGTTCATGTGGGTTCTTCTTTCCAGGTTGCTGACATATTCACTAAGCCTCTTCCTTCTCCTGCGTTTCATCGGTTGTTGTTCAAGTTGGCTTTGTCTGATTTTCATCAAAGTCCAACTTGAGGGGGGGATGTAAAGCTATTATGTTTTCGTTTTTGTTGTTAATAGTTAGTTACTTTGTTAATTAGCTGACTGTATGGTTGTACATATATTTAAGCTCTCTTTTTGAGCTTAATAAGTGGTTAACGTGAAAGAGTGAGAAACTTGTTTTTTCTCTCACTAAACACTCTGTCGAAGTTTCTATATGGTATCAGAGACATAACCGTTTTCAGCGACGCTGAGGTGGTGACCGGCGATTCAAGAACAGCAGTTTTCAAGATGACCACGAATCAGAACAAAGAATCGGAAAATCCAGGTGCTAGTCTAGTAACTACACCACTGAACGGATTCAATTACAGGACGTGGAGTACGTCCATGAAGAAGGCTCTAGCGGCAAAACATAAACTAGGCTACATTACCGGCAAGATTCAGATTCCAGCTGAAGATGCGGTAGATTATGAGCGCCAATGCTATGGTTGAGTCATGGATTCTAAACTCGATGACGACGGATCTACATGATGCATTCTTGTATGTGTCTTCTGCCAAGGATCTGTGGGATAAACTTGCAAACCGATTTGGTGATTCTACGGGACCACAAGAATATCAGATCAGGAGGGAAATTGGAAGCATTTCACAAGGTAACTTTAGTCTTTCAATGTACTTCACAAAATTGTGCAAGTTGTGGGATGAATTGCAGTGTATCATACCGGTACCTCAGAGCATATGCGGTTGTTGTACTTGTGATGTGTCGAGCAAGATTATGAAGATTAATGACAATGCAAAACTCATCCAGTTTCTAATGGGACTGAATGAGTCTTATAATCATGTTACGAATCAAATTCTCATGATGGATCTGTACCCTAACATAGACAAAGTCTATTCCATGCTAATGAATGTTGAAAGACAAAAGCAGGTTTCGGATTCTTTTGGTGAAATAACAGAAGGGAGTGCACTGATGGTTGGTTCCGGCTCAATAGCAAATGTTAATTCAGGGAAGAAGACTGGCAAGAAAAAAGAGTGGAAATCCGATAAAGAGGATAAAAAGTGTTCTTTTTGCAAGATGAATGGGCATACTCAGGATACATGTTTCAAATTGCATGGTTATCCAGACTGGTATGTTGATCTTAAAAAGCAACAGAAGAGGAATGGAGGTAAAACAGGACAAGTGAACTTGGCAGACACACCTTTAGACGATAGTGAGGAGGAAACTGATGGATTGAATATGCGGGTAATCATTCAACAAGAGTTGTCCAAGATGTTGAAGGCAAATGCGCAGTTGCAGATGCCGACGCAGCACATGGAAAAGGTGAATTTCGGTGCTGAATTTGCAGGTAATCATTCTGCTCTTGAACAGACCATAAGAAATAAAGGGATAACAGAGCCTTGTTGGATAGTGGATACTGGGGCTAGCATACATATTTCAGGAAATGCTTGTCTATTTAGTAGTTTGGTTCCAGTATTGAAGCCATCGAATGTTAGTTTACCAAATGGATCAATAAAGAAGGTTAGCTTGATGGGGGACATCAGACTTAGCAAGGATATCATGTTGAAGCAAGTTTTTAATGTTCCAAGTTTCAAGTATAACTTGTTATCTGTTAACAGACTTTTATGGAATGAAGACGACATTTTCACTTTCTACCCTTCCCTCTGTGTTTTACAGGACCAGAAGTCTAAACGAATATTAGCTGCTGGACACGCTATTGGTCATCTATACTACCTTACTGCTGATTCTTTTCATCATGCTGTATTGGGTGAATTGGATTCTGTGTATAGAACTACCAGTAGAGTTGATGTTCAGTGTTTGAATAAGGATGTAGAAAGTGTTAATAGTGTTGATTCCATTATGTTGTGGCATAAAAGGTTGGGACATCCCTCTTTTGAGGTTGTAAAGAAGTTTCCTTTTGTTAATAAAATCCTGAGCAATTCAGATATTGCCTGTGACGTTTGTGCAAAGGCCAAACAACCTCGCATGCCATTTCACGTTAGTGATAGCCATAGTGAGCAATTTTTTAAATTAATTCATGTTGATGTTTGGGGTCCTTATCGCAGGCCAACATTAACAGGAGCATTTTATTTTTTAACTATCGTTGAAGATTGCAGCAGGGTCACCTGGACATTTTTTATGCAAACTAAGGATCAAGTTAGCTCCTGTTAAGTGACCATTTCACCACAATAGCTTAAGCTGTTGTGTGAGGCCAACTTAATTGGTTTTATATATTCACTAAC
>JANITX010000008.1:35260689-35280398 GCA_027564395.1 Erythroxylum ulei
ACATGCAGCAACTTGAGGGATATGAGGTTCTTGGTAAGGAATACATGGTGTGTAAGTTCAAGAGGAGTTTGTATGGATTGAAGCAGGCTCTATGATAGTGGTACAAGAAGTTTAAATCTTTCATATTCAGAAATGGTTTTCATAGGAGTAAAAAGGATCAGTGTTGTTACATCAAGAAGTTTACTGAGTCCTTTACTATTTTACTCTTGTATGTGGATGATATGTTGATTGTAGGTTCAAGTATGGAGGAGATAAATAATCTTAAAAGAAGACTGTTATTAGAGTTTGAGATGAAAGATTTGGGTGCAGCAAAGCAGATTCTAGGGATGAGGATATTTCGAGACCGGTTTGTTGGCATTCTAAATCTATCCTAGGAGCAATACATTGAGAAGGTGTTGTCCAGGTTTAGAGTTGATGATGCTAAGCCTAGGAGCACGCCTTTGGTAACCATCTCAAATTGTTAAAGGAGCAATCACTGAAGACAGTTGAGGAACGTGAGCACGTGGCAAAAGTTCCTTATGCTTCTGCAATTGGGAGTTTGATGTATGCTATGGTCTGCACTAGGCCTGATAGAGTACATGCAGTGGGAGCTGTGAGCAAATACATGTCAGATCCAGGGAAAGAGCATTGGGAAGCTGTGAAGTGGCTTCTGAGATACTTGAAAGGAACAGTTAGCATCTCACTTTATTATGGGAATGGCAAGATAGTGCTAGAGGGTTTTGTTGATGTTGATCTTAGTGGAGATGTGGATTCAAGCAAGAGTATATCCGTTTATGTCTACACTATAGATAGGACAACAGTGAATTGGATGTCTAAACTTTAGAAGTATGTCTCTATGTCATCTACAGAGGCTGAATATGTTGCAATAGCTGAAGTTAGTAAGGAGATGATATGGTTAACTGATTACTTGGAAGAGTTGGGAAAGAAGCAATATGATAAGGTTCTCTTGACTGATAGTCAGAGTGCCATACAGCTAGTAAAGAACCCATTGTATCATTTTAGAACTAAGCATATCCAACGCAGGTACCATTTCACTCTCAATTTGGTAGAAGAAGGTGAGATGTGTTTGAAGAAGATTGATGGTGCTAAGAATCTAGCAGACATATTGACTAAAGGTGTTGATGCTAGAAAATTGGGGCTACGTAAGGCCTCAGTTGATCTTCTACCATAGTGTGGGAGATGTTGCGTCTAGGTGAGTTTTTTGGGTACATTGGAATGGAAAATGAAGATGGTTGGGTTGACTAGATCAGTCTCCAAGTGGGAGAATTGTTGAGATATAAAGCCTGATAATATATTTTGGACTTTACACCAGGCCCACGAAAGGAGGCATCTAAAAGAGGTAAAGAAGAAGATCAAGGAGGGTTGAATCAACCATTGGAAGCAATCTTGATTTGTGTTCTCTCAATCTTCTCTCTACACTTTCTTGGATGTTGATTGTCTTTATTTGTTTAGATTCTTTTATCGTGCTCTTGAACTAAACCCCATTTAGGGTTAGGGATGTAGCCTACTTTGAGGGATTGATTTGTATTTTATAGATAGATTGGTGTTGAATGAAAGTTCTTGGGTTATGTTTATCTTTCTTGAACTTCGTTGTTGTTTCTATGCTTGATCACTGTAGATGCAACCTTAGGAATCATATGATGAACTGAGAGGTGAAGTATGATTTGTGCCCTAGGAAGATAAACATATTAGATTTAGAGATAGAGATATCTTGAACTAGTGTGATAACTTATGGCTGCTTGTTCTTAATAAATAAAAATAAAATAAGGAAATTAATTAAAAATAAATAATTAAATAAAACAATTTATTTAATATCTGGTACTATTTCAGGCAATTTTTTAAATTTATAAAATAATCCTTGTATTTTTTTTAAATTACAAAATAGTTCATTAGTATATTGTACTATATACTTTATAATTTTACTTCAACCATGTCTCAAAAAATTATAATAATAATAATAATAATTTGAAATAATAATAATTTATTTATTTTTATTAACATTAATTTGTTAGCTCCAGTCAAATCTTGATAAAGTGAATTTTTTGATGCCCTAAACCTCTACCGTCTCTCTTCTTTTTCACCCAAACTTACCTTCTTTATCCTTCTTTTTTTTCGTCTTTCGAAACCAACCTCAGACGCCTTCTCTGACCTAGCTCCCTTATCGTTGAGGCTCCTGCCTCAATGTTAGGCCATCCGACCTCTCTGACATCGAGAGAGGGGAACCCTCCTTATCCAAAGCCAACTTACCTGTGCTTACCAAGGAAACATTAGGATCTCATACGGTAGCTAAATGTAGTGGTAAAACCCCTAACAGCCAAGAAATTGCAGATAAAGGTCCAGCCACTTCCAACCTAATTGGAGCATGGAGGAACGAACTGAAGAGAGTCCACCATAAGGGAACACTCAAACACTGTCAAAATCTGCTCAAGGATGGAGTCTTATCTCCCTTGGTCGAGTTGTTGTTGGCATAAGCTAGAGCTTGGTCCACAATTACTCTGCTAGGCTTCTTATAGTCCAAGCGTCCTACATTTTCGATAGTCAATGCTTGGACAAAGTCAAGATGGGGAAAGAAAGGACTTGAGAAAACAATGCTAAAAGAAGACGGCTCCATTTTGTTAAAGTTTGCCGATAGCACCAACCTCGACGAGATTATGGAACAGGGGCCATGGCACATTGGATAGCACCCCCTCTTCATCCAAAAATGGAGACCTAGATTAGAAATGGTCAGAGGTCAAATAGACACCTCGCCACTATGGGTATAGTTTCCTAATGTCCGATATAGTTCTGGACCATTAAGGGTCTTAGCTACTTGGCTAGCTCTTTGGGTAAACCCATTTGTATGGATTCCCAAACAGTAACGATGGAACGGATATGCTATGCAAAAATGTGCATTGAAGTTTCTAAAAAGGCCTCCCTACCTAATCCACTTACCATTTTTTAGTTGACTGAAATGGGTGAACTGGAAAAGACTCTCATCTCCTTCTCCTATTCTTGGAAACCGATGAATGATAGCAAAGTCTGAAAGCCCACTGGTAAGATGATTCACACTGGATGACATGATGAGTTACTGGATTTTGTTGTAGTTGATGATAAGGATGGTGTAGTAGTTGAAGATAAGGATGGTGCAGTAGTTGAAGATAGGGGAGCTGTCTATGAATCATCCTTAGTGGAGGTAGATAATCTTCTTAGTAGTGCTGTGGATGTTGTTAATAGTGTGGTCGACGCTGCTGAATATGCAATGATTGATGTTACTGGCGTAGGTTCTGATACAACCTTTGTTGAGGTTGTTAAAGATAGTCGTAGTGCAAAGGATGAAAATACTAGCGATGTCACTGTAGATGTGCTTAATGGTGTTATGGATGTTGTTAATGATGGCAAGGTCAATCTTCGAGTTCTAGTGGAAAAATGGCCCAGGTTATAGACAATGGTAAGCAAATAGTTGGTTTTAGGACTGAAAATGTAGTTATAAATACTTGCCAGCCTCAGGGAAATTGTCAAATGGATTGTGCTTAGTTGAAGACTCCTTTAGAACATGTTGAGATAACTGATATTGTTGTTGCTAAAGTATCTCTGGATCAGCTTGCAAATGTAGGACAAACAACTATTGACAACTATAGTGTAGACAATGTAGAGAGTCTGGACAGTGAAGTGAATGACTTCACCACCCAGTATCTGGAGCATTGTCAGATAAATTGGGCCTACTTGTTGATTTCATTAGCAACTGTTAGGCAAATGAGAATATTGTTTCCAATACCTCTAAGGCTAGGCTAGAGTATGCATAACAAACAACAATGGTAAACTCTAGTGATGACTATGTGGCAAGTTATGGGACAGGGATATCATCTCTTAGAATGCAGAATAAGTAAATGATTGTGATTCTCCATTAGCCACATTGCAAATCCCTGACATCTCAGGAGATTTTTGTGTGCAATCCAAAATTGCAAAAAGGAAATCAGCAGGGAAGATAAAGCAAAATCTCAAATACCAACGAGTTTCCCCCAAATAAGGCAGTCCTAGTGTGGAATATTAGGGGGGTTAAATGACCCTCATAAATAAGAAATGATGAATGAGCTTTTTCATAGAGACGAAACTTAAGTGGTGCCTGTAGTTTTTTCTTTTTGTTGTCTATCTTGCAGACAATTATACTACCTTACTTAAAGAGTTTTTTTGGTCATATTGTAATAGGATGATAGGCTTAATGCCTTGAACTCATTGTAATGTAGGTATAATTTTAACTATAATTGAAATTCTTTTTCATTTAAAAAATAATAATTTTCAAATATTTCTATGACTACTAAATGAAGTTGTTACATTTATACATGTATAATAATTTGACAATTATGGTTACAATATTCTATTAATTTTTTACTTAACTATTTGTATTCAAATGTTTTGTATAATATGAATGACATTATTTAGTTATTATCTTAAAATTAATAGAATATTGTATCACAAATATTAATTATATCACAATTTAATGTTAAATGTAATATAAATCTTATAATTATGACACCGTCATAGTTTCGCTTATTAAGTATATTTATTTCATGTAGTTTATTTTATAAGTTAATAAATATTTTATTAATTATATCGCAAATATAATTAATGTTAGGGCATAAATCTGACATTTTTAAATTTTTTTGAAGTGATAAACCATTACTAAATACATACAGGCTGACCAAACGTGCCAAAGTACAGTTTGGATAAGTACTCTCAATTGCGCTTCAATTATCAAGCTCTTCATGTTAATCTAACTTTTTTAATTTTGTACAACTTGCACATTCCTTCTCATCAGATGTGACTTGGCCTTCACTATAAAATCCAACTCCAAGAACAAGGGATGAGGCATGTAGCAACGCGACCAAGCTTTGTCTTCCTTTGCTCCTTACACAGTTCCTGAACTACTCTTCTGTATAATATACTTACCATTTCAAGCTGTTTGGAGCAAAACTAAACTAACCACCCATTACAGCTTTATAGAGGAAGTGACTGTTACACCTACAAAAGAAGTTAGCTACCATCAGCAGTTGTCAATAAATTTGCATCAACTTTCGAACATTTAGGGAAGAAGAAATAAAAACTATGTGGAGGCTTAAGATTGCAGAGGGTGGCAATGACCCTTACCTGTATAGTACGAACAACTACGTGGGTAGGCAAACATGGGAGTTCGATCCTGAAGCTGGCACTCCTGAAGAACGAGCTGAGGTTGAAAAAGCTCGACACAACTTTTACAAGAATCGCTTTGATGTCAAACCCTCTAGTGACCTTCTTTGGCGTTTTCAGGTATATAAATGCGTCGTCATACTCTTTTCCTTCATTTTCTTTCTTTCTTGGCTATCATAGTTACTGAGGAATCAGTGTTTAAATTAAAATTTGATACATATTTTGTTTACATATATGAACTCAGTCACCTAAGTTGGTAAAAGAAAGACATCGGAATTATGAATGCAGTGGCATTGACTTCATGCAGGAAGAGTAAGAACATAAAAAAATTTCATTAATTCCACTAAAATGGGTCGTATTTATATAATATATCTGTTTCAGACACAATTTGAACAAACACACTCGTATTTTAGGTCATGTAGAAACTCCTTTGCCATTCATGACGTTCTTAGAGCTATCATTGTCTTCATCACTTCTGCCTTTTTTAGAAAAACACGCCAAAATCTTCAAGAGAACGCCGATATATATACGAGCCATACACAACACATATTCTTAGCAAGTTGTTAATATCAATCTTAATTTGACTGCAGTTCCTAAGGGAGAAAAATTTCAAGCAGACAATACCTCCAGTTAGAATTCAGGATGGTGAAGAGATCACATATGAGAAAGCTACAAGTGCATTGAGGAGGGTTGTCCACTTCTTCTCAGCCCTGCAAGCTAGTGATGGCCATTGGCCTGCTGAAAATGCTGGAGTCTTGTTCCTCGATCCTCCCTTGGTGAGTCGCATTTTCTTGGAAATGAGATGTTACAGATACTAGACACTTCAAGTTTCACATTTTTTCTTCTTTTTCTGCTACAAATCCAGGTGATATGCATGTACATTACAGGACACCTAGATCCTGTGTTCCCTTCAGAGCATCGCAGAGAAATCCTTCGATACATCTGAAGAAGATGCCCCCTTGACTGATTGAAGATAGCACCTTCAGCCCAAAACCTGTCAAGCCTTCAGTCTGGTTGCAGCAAAATGTCAAACAATTGGTGTACTGTTCACGCAAGCCTTCAGCAGTCAACAATTGCAGATTTGATCTCCTCTGCTTTGTAATATGATTGTAGGAAGCTCCTTGAAAAAAAACTAGCTCAAGTCTCTCACAGATCAGGGAATGAATGGTGTTTGGTTTTGTGTGTGATGGAAAAAGTATGTGGCTCACTCTACTGTTCACGTCAGCTTACAAGGAATGAGTACTGAAAATTTGATTTTTCAATCTGAAATGCTCCACTCAAAATGTAAAAGAAACTCAACTTCTGAATTAATAAGTTTGTATGAATTTGACAGGTATGTGAAAATTTCACTTCCAATGGAAAATCAAAACTACTTCACTTTTGCTAATTTCTGGTTTTCCAAAATGTGCTACTTCTGCTATTCAACTTAAGACTTGGCTTTTGTAAAACAGAAACTATTCGAGCAACACTAGAGCAAGAGGACTGAACTTAAAACTTGATGAAGTAAGCCTGAAACTGAACACAGCAAAAACTTGTGTATTGAAATTTTCGAACTCAAACTAACACTCATCCTGCTTCAGATTTTCAACAGCAAAACAGAGGTTTTCAACCACTACTACTACAGCTCAACTTCTGAAAATTGAAAAATAAGACAAGCACAACATGAACAAACTTGGAACTTGATCTGAATCTTTTGTATTGATGTTTTCTGGTTTTTTCAATACATGCACTTTCACTCTCACACACAACAATGAAAAACAAGAGCTTCATATATGCTCCAAAGACAATTGATACGATTTTCAATTTTCCGAAGAGTAAAAACAAAAACTGATGGTTAAAGCTAGTCTAGTACATTCATTTCTTCATTTGGCTAAACACAAAAGTATCCTATTTGTCTTCTTGACAAAAACAGAAAATTGAAGTCTTCAATAGAATGCTTCAGCCAACAAAATCCTAACATCAAATTTGATTTTCTGGCCATGAAAGTGAAATGCCTGATGGGTTGGACCTGCTGCACTTGTTTTGCTTATCTTCAATAATTCTTGATTATGCTAATTAATCTAACTTAATTGCTTCAGCTCTTTCATTTTTCCTACTCTGCACCTCTTCCTATGATTTTCTTCTGCTGCAAAATCTGAATTTTTCTTCAATCTGCACAGCTACTTCTACTTCCTTCGAATTCCTTCAACTTCTTCTCTTCTTGATCTTCAAATTCTAGAACTTGGTTCCTTGAGTACATAGCCTTCTGAATTATCCCCAAAATCAATAGCTCAATTTTTCTGATGAGTCTTGGAGGCTTCAATCCGATACTCACCTTCTTTTTCTTCCATTGATTTTAGTTGTCTTGTGCAGCCTGAAGTGCTAAAAATGGTAGAAGAATTGCCAATGTCAGTAAAAGTTAGAAAGAAAAGAAAGCTGAAGGGAATGAGGAAGGAGCTCAAGCGCAAATGGAGATTGGAATTGATGATCCTAGGCATAATTCAAGGCTATATGGATCAAATCAATGAAGTTAAAGATCAGATGAATGAAGCACAAGGCAGAGAGGAAAATGGAAAATGGAAGAAGCAGATGCAAACTTATCAGATGCACAGCAGTGTTGTGAATTTGAGTTAGTTACTTGGAGGGAAAAGCAACCAGGAAGTAACCAGAAGAAATAGAACAAACTGAAGCAATGAAGTGCAAGTTGGATGTTTATTGTTGCTAAACAAAATTAAGCTTAAGGAATGTTGTTAGGATTAATTAATGAAGAAATGGCCACATCATTATGTGGACAGAACATTATCTAGCACCTTCTTCATGTTTGCCATTTTTTTTTTCCAAAAAATGCAACCTACTGTTACAAGTTTCAGCTTTTTCAATGTTACTTTAGTTATGCTAAAGACAAAGACAGTTACTTTTTGTGTCTTCCTAAATCAGGAAATGCTTGTACTAGTTTAAGTTTTATTCATCAGTCCAAGACTTTATCTTTCAGTTTAGAATCAAAATGTATTAGAACATGCAAGAGCTAATTATAAAGCTCCACACCTTTCACTTTCGGATATAATGATTCAAACCACAAAAAACTCTCAAAACAAGTTCATCGTTCAAGTTTCAGTTTGATGTTATGTTTTGCTGTTCAGTAGCTAGGAGTTCATTGAATAGCAGTAGTAGTAGTTTCTGTTTTTGAAAAAAAACCTGAAGTTGTTCTTGTTTTGCATAGAAGAGTGAGGGCAAAGTTCATCTATACACTACTTTCACTTTTCATTACACATAAACTACCTACATACACAAACCAGAAAACACATACACAAACCAGAAAGTGGTTTTTCCAGAAGTTCAATTTCGGATTCAAAGAGCTAACCATACATACACAAATTCATGTGAGGAAGTTGCAACTCACATACAGTATACATTCAGATTACAAAGTCTGGAGGAGTTTAACAAAATCAATTACAGCAAACTTACCTCTTGTATTGGAGCAGAGCAGGTGTTCGATCATTTGCCTCATCCATATTCCTTGTGCAGTGGAGGTTTCCATCTTCAATCCTTCGTGGGGCATCTGCAAAGGTCAAGAAATGTGCCTCTATATTTGCAAACTATATGTTAGGTATATATGCTACTTCAACTACTCACTCGTCAAGGCTAATTTAACTTCTGCAAACTCAGCAAAATAGATAGACTTAGACAGATCAAAGTCACTGAATTGTCTGAATGAGTATATAGGTTTCACTTTAAGAACTGAACAACATCAACTCATGCTTCCTTTCACTTTTCTATTCAACTACTCACTTACTAATGGGAATGAAAGAAAAGACATAACTAGCAAATTCACACTTGAATGGTAATGTTGTATTGAGAGTTTTCTAGATTTTCATTACACATCCGCAAAAGAGAACAGTGGAGCTTTATAATTAGCTCTTTCATGTTCTGATACATTTTGGTCCTAACACTGAAGGATAAAGTCTTACACTGATGAGTATGACTAGTCCAGTACATCCATTTCCTAATTTGACAAAACAAAATATGCCACACTTTGTCTTCGACATAACCAAAACTAGATTTGAAAACAATTAAACTTATGCAGTGGGAGAATTTTCTTTAAAAACAGCACAAATGTCTTACTTTCACTTTTCAGGAACAGGAACCTTTTGGACTGTCATTCGCGAAAGAACTTGAAGATGGCACGTCCAGTCCTTGCACCTGCCAAGCCTTTTCCAATTTCCCCTTAACGTATTGCACATGCGTCAATGTCGCGCACTTCCTGCGTAAGGCTATCCACTCGCTGATCAAGGCTATTCAGCCGTTCCTTAATTTCATCGAGCTGCTGCTGTGTACTTCTGTGGTTATCAACCATGAGTTTATAAATCATCCCCAAATCCGGTTGCGGCTCTTGTTCTTATGCCTGTTGCAACAACTGTTGTTGTTGTGGATGCTGTCCTTGCCACTCAGACTCAGAAAAATATCCCACAGCGTTACATCTAGAACTAGACTCTGAAGCTGCCAACCTGCGCTTCAATGCTATACGAGTTGAAGGATCTCGTAGCTGCATGGTTTTTTCGTCTATAATCTCGCACCGTTTCAGTTACGGTACATCGAAATAATGACTACTCAGCATGTCAAGATCACTAAGATCAATCCTAAAGTTTTCAGCCAATCCAGTTACTAAATAACCCATTCCCAGGCTGTTCCACTTTCTCCTCGCTATTTTGATCAACGTTCTAGAAACATAAGCGAACATGTTCGGCTTATGTCCATGATTAATGCACCATAATAGGAAAAGCTCCTTCCTGGATCATTCTGTACTTTGCCTTTTCCCGAAAATAACACCACACATGAATTTATGCAGCAGCTTCAGTTCTGCACGAATAATTTGTGCATTGGATGCAATGTGTGCATCATACTCATCCAAGTCCGTTAAATATTTCCAATATGAACTTATGGTGAAAGACTGATGCCCATCATCAATATCATGTATTGCAAACCCAAAAAAAGCCCGTAACACTCTCTCATCCATATAACAAACCTGCCCTCGTAATCTAAACCAGAATTTCTTCGGTTTGCTTTTCACAAACCTCAAAGATGTGAAAAACTCCAGTGTCAGCTCACGATAAACAGGGCAATTAATTCGCACAAAATGTTCCCATTTCCCTCTCCGACATAATGTCATAAATATATCTGTCAACCCTATTTGATCTAGCACCTCAAAATTAAAATAGGTAGGAACTTCAATGGTCTTAGACCGGAGTTTCCTGTACCTCTCTCCTTCTTCCTCTGAATAAATGGGAAAAGGGGCATCATACACACTTGCAATGTCTGTGGCATTGTCCCCTCTCACCTCAGCTTCGATGGTTTCCTCTGATATTCTACCTCTTCGAGGGGCCATTGTCACGGTAAAAGCTGGAAATTTCAGAAATAAGAACGAAAACCCAGTCGGTGGTGTGGGACGATTCCACTCCTGTAACCCTCAGCCTTCGATTTCAATCCACACTTCACTGATGTGAGGAATCCGTTAAATTTGAAATTAGGTATTTGTGGAAAGGAACTGGGGGGAAACGACCTCTGCACGGTGGTGATTTCAGTTGTTTTAAACGGTTGGGAGTGGCAATAGTTTAAGTGATTATAATAATGGAAGGGAAATGAAATAATAATATAATTAAGAATTATATTAATAAGAATTTTAACCAAATTAATAATAACAAAAGTTATAATGACGAAATTCATCAAAAAAATAATAACAATAACAATAACAATAATAATACTAACCATATTAATAATAATTATTATTATATTGTTTTAATTTAGGACAAAATTATTTATTCATTATAATCATAATAATAATATTAATAACAATAAGGATTATAGTAATAATAATATGATCCTTTAATAAAATGTAGGTTGAACTGATTGATGAGGTCCCAGTCAAATTCATATTTTGGCGGTTCGTAGATGGGTGGATACATGTCATTGCTGATTTCAATTTGTACATAGGCTATACGAGATAGTTAGATACTTTATGGACATGAATCAAATCAAGAAGTATATATAGAACAACCAAAACTTGTTGAACAACCTGAAACTAACCACAATGGAGAAAAACGAAAAAGAGAAAATAATCAAATATGATTGGAATTATAGACCAGCTGAACAAGAAGAATTAAAAATATCAAAGACTTTGGATTCTTGAAAATCTTCTTTTTTTTATTAGAGATTGGTGCATCGGGTTTTGGTAATGGATGGGTTGTTTGGCTAGTAGGTTCTGCTGAAATGTTTGATGAACCAGTAGTTAAAACTGTTTGAGTGATTTGTTGATGAGTAATTGGTTGGATGTTAGTGGGGGGTTATATTTTTCAAAAAACTTCATCTTGATCAGTAATGAGTATTATAAGTTCATATATTGACCAATTATTTATTGATGTAGCAAAAGTTGGAATAAATTTAAAAACTAGTTTAAGAGAATTGCCAAATATTAATCATCTTACAAAATTATAATATTTTTGAGGTGGACATGTAAAGACTGTTAATAGCTTTATTTATTCGTGTAATTTCAATTGACAATAACTAGATTTGACATATAATGTAGTAAACCAATGATATTTTTTTTAATCTATTAATAATAGTGTGAATTCTTGTGGTTATGATTTTGCAATTTTCATATTACCTATATCATCACGTCGGTACTTGCACCAAATATAAGAATTGAGAAAGAAAAAATGAAAGAGATGTTCCAAGCATTTTTGTGTTGAGATGATCTTGTCCAACCAGAAAGTATAAACTTGATGATTAGGAAGTATGGTTTGACGGAGCCTGAACATTTAGCTCTACTCTTAATAGTCATTTTCTCATTTAATTGTTTACACAAGATCCGATATTATATTATGATAGAAAGAAATAAATATTTTTGTGTGTTCTTTTAATTTTACGAGCATTAAATTACTAGTGCATCATATATTTTCTTCTTTTATTACTTTTCTTTTAATTTTATGTGCATTAAATTACTAGAGTATTATATATTTTCTTCTTTCAATACTTTATACTCACTTTTTTCTTTTAATTGATTCTAAAACATCATAGACATATCTGTTGAACCTTAAATACAGCGCATTAGCCGAGTACGTATCAGGTGATTAAAGTGGCATGGACGGTGAAAATTAGAACACATACTAAATCAGAGTTATTGAAGCAACGCCACTTTCTTTGCATCATCCATACTCCTTGCTCAAACCTTTTAAAATATGTTGAAGATGGCATCGCACGTAACAATGATGGTTCCTGTTGAGTCAATAATTGAATGTGGAGGTGATATTCATTCTAAAGTAATTTTCAGATCATGTGCAAACTTGAGCCCTGAACTTTATAGATTCACAAGACTGATCCTGACCACTTCATCATCTCCAAAGATTCTAAACATTATATACATACTACAATGAGAAGAGCATAGGAGAAGCAAATGCTCTAATACCAACTTTAGCATAGCGACTAAATCCTTTATATATGTGATGTTTCCTGAAAAGATTGGCCCATACAATCAAATATCATAAACTTAGACAAGACTATTATATGATAAATGAGCTATGCTCAACTGGTGTAAATAGCTGTTGCCATTAATAAGACTTATATGTAGGCATCTCAATATATTTGTAGCATAATCAATATATATTTGAATTTGACGATTAAATGTCACGATCACGCTTGCATTCTGATGGTAGAGAAGGAAAGCGAATTCGGTTAGTACAATAGTTGTAGATTGTGTACTTCTTCCGAACCCAACTTAATCTACTGTACTGATGAGTGTCAAGGTTTTGAAACTCCTTCCGATCCCACCAACGCTTGCCTTGTGTTGCACAGAAATTTGAGTTCGTTGATTCTTCACAGCCATCTATGTGGAACCCCATTGTATGATGCTATAAACGGAGACTTTGACCAATCAGTCTTCTCCAAACCTCCTCTTGTTGCCCAGTCATCGGTGTTCCACAGGCTTGAGAATATCTTCATTGCTTGGTTGAATGGGTATCTCACTCCCAGGTCTTTGCTGTTCTTGAATACCCTGATTGGTACATCATCCACAAAGAACCTGAAGCCACCAACATTTAGAAGACTTGAATATGTATGAATTAGTAAGGACAATGTTGTGTGCTCATATTACATGCATAATATGAACAAGATATGTAACTATAATATTAGTTCTGCTGTTGTGCAAGTTAAAGAATCATACACTATCTGGTACATGTTCCATAGGACGGAATAGGAGTGATATTCTTTGGAAGGATCAAACCACGGATAAATTTTCTGCTCTCTGTCTCCCTTCCCTCCTGTGTAAACATTTTTCTGCAATATGTATGGCTGCCCGGTTCTATTTCACAAAAACTCAAAGTCTATCTCATCGTGCTCATTGTTTTTGGAGGATAACTGCACAACAAATTTAATAATCATCATCTCCATGCATGGAAATAAAGCAGAAAAGACCAAAATAATGATCTGATAAAGGTTATTAATAAGATTCATGAGTAACATTATAGAATAAGAGAAGTCCATAAGTAGAAGGCAGTAACTGTTCCAGCAGAATCCCCTGGAACCATTTTTTTGTGCTTACTAAAATGACCAAACAGATAAGAGCCTTTTGACTGAAAGCCCGTGCCTTTTTCCAAGTATAAACAAGAGGCAGAGAGTAATAATCAACCAGTAGAGTAATTCTCTCTACTGGCCATCACAATTCATGGGTGTGTTTCAAAGCACAAGGCATCTCAACGGCAATCTTTCATGGGTTCAAGAAAAAAACACCGTAATAATCAACAACGATAATCACAATTCTTTCGGTTCTCTCATGTGTATCTTTCTTACTCTAACAAATACACATCACATTTCAACACTGAACATCATGTCCCTGTGCTTTTATGCATTGTTTTATCACATATGAAACATGGCAATATGCAGGGACAGATCCAGAAATTTTTTTGAGTGGGGGCAAAATTTCACTGGAGGCAAAAAGAAAATTTCAGTGGGGGCAAAATTTTAGTGGGTGCAAAATTTTAATTTTTTTATGAGCTAAAAATTTAAATTAATACTTTTTTTATGTAAAATTTTTGGAGTTAGTGGGGGGCAAGTGGTGCCCCCACTGTGGCTCCGTCCCTGGCAATATGAGAACAGAGGAGATGTCGATCGAGTTTCCATATTCATCACGGAAAGTTCAAGAACATTACATTATTATTCAACCATTAGTTTGTGAATGACCATTATATTTCGGTTCAATAATGTATGAACGTCCAAAAATCAAACCGAAAACATCAAAACACAATCATGTATAAATGATACATGGTAGAACAAAAAATCATACAATACCATGCTCTGATACCAATTGTTAATCAATTTATCGGATCAAATGATTTTAAGCATACTTGTGTCCATAATTGTTATTCGTAAAATGTTGATTTCCTTGAATGAATCTTTAATTTCCTCTCGTCTTCTTCCTTTAATGATTTCCTCAATGGTTCAAAAAGATGATCTTTTCATAAGTTGCTAAACCTTATATAGCAACACCAACCGATATATCCTTTGGGTAACTAAAAGCCAAATGATAGGAAGAGAGAGGAAAAGGGTCTGTGACCCATTTGAGACCCATTCGTGGAATACCTAATAACCATTATCTTGGGTGCGTTTCATAGGACTTAAATTGATAAATTACATGGTACATTTAAATATTCTAACAAAATAATCATCTTAGTTTCATTTTGGAGAGTCATATATTTTATAAGCCAACTAATGATTGCTTGAAAATCAATATATTCTTCCTTTCCTTTTATATTGATGCTTTCTAGTATATTCCCCGATATCCATCTTGTATAGCTACACTCAAAAAACAGGTGGATAGTTGTTTCACTTTCTAAATTATATACGACACAGGTGTTCTAGATATTTAGAAAATGCAATATGTCTTTGATGTTTAGTTTATTCTTCATTACTAATAATAATAGGAATGAAGCCTTTGGAATAAGGGCTTTGTTCCATATTATTTTGTTCCTCTTAACTATAACACCTTAGCTCTAAATAACTCCTTATAAAAGTTATTTGTGAATTTTCGGTGGGGTGTTTGAGCCAGTTGTAGTTGTCTTGCACTCCTTCTTAGGAATTATAATATGGTATTACACGAGATAGCTTCGAGGGATAGTTCCTCCAACTGTTCCCCTATATCCATACCTACGTTTTAGCCTTTTTGGATAATTATATCCTTATTTGCTCATTTAACCATCTAAATCAACTCCATCTTGAGAACCTACATAAAAATCACCTGTCATCACTACCTCCTACATCAGAATTGCAACCCATATCCACTTCAGTATCACCCTCATTTTTATGCCAATTATCATGCCATATTAACATTGGTAAGCATGGTGTTGGTTCATCTACATGCTCTAGATAAATGTCGACCATACCATATACATCTAACATTTTAATCAAATCAATTGCACTCTAATTGGATTCTAACCTCCTCAAACTTTCTTCTAGCCCCATAATACCACGCATTAACAGTATTTGTATATCCTAAAATAGCACCCATTTAACATACCTCTTTTAAACTAACATAGTCCTAATCCATGTGATTAAAAATTTCAGGAGTCTTACATACTCCAGTGTATCCTCATAAGTAAAACGTCCACCATAAAATAGCCTTATACTAACCCTTCCATTTACCATCATCCTATGAAGAAAATTAGAAATCATTCATAACTATACGACTTTGAATTAAAACACAAAGCTTAAGTAATATACATATTTGTAATTGTTAAATATTTCCATTGATACATATAATCTTGAGAGTGGCTACTTCATGAACAAAAGTGTGGTTTTACATATTAAAGGTTTTGAAGTGTGTGAAGAAAGTAAAATTAAATTTGTATTTAATTTCCAAAATTTAATGAGAAGACTTTATGCATAATCCTTGTACCCCTTTTAAGACCATCATAAAACTTCAACATTAAAAAAAAATGCATAATCTACTTTTTATGTCTTTTTCTTTTGCTTCATTATGCCTCCATTTATGATGTAGGATGAAAATAAGAGTGGCTACTATTGGTTACTCATCTATAAACTAAAAATAGGTATCACTAGAATATTTAATTTAAGGCTAGAAATTAAAAATATATGAGTGAGCATAATAGTGATGTTCTTTATGAGATCTCAGCAAATTGTTTAAAGTAGTAGTAACTATAACCTTTAATTATTGTTCCCTCTCATTAGGGGCTCACCCTGAATTATCTCACACCAGTTTCTAGAAATGTGGCTACATATTAGAAAAAATGGATGTGTTTGAAAAATTAGAACAATAGTTTATATTAAATATGATATTATAAGATATGGTTCTTGAACTCAAATCAATGATTCTAGTTGCTAGTGAACTAGTAGCATTATAAATAGTAATAATTATGTCATCAACGTAAACAAAAAGACATTAATTTATCATTGTTTTTCAAGATAAAGAGTGATGAATTTAAATGAGAGTTAGCAAAACCTAAAGGCTATAAAAATTATTGTATCTCATGATAATAAGCAAGTGGTGCTGGTTTGAAACCACAGAAAATCTTGCACAACATGCATATATTTGTGAGATTATTATGATTAAGAAATTTTGGTGAATTGTGATATACTTGACAATCAAATTAAATGTGTCTTGATAATTGACTCTAGCAGCATTGATGGCTACTTGTTAATGGTTAATTTTTTATATATGTTTTTGAATATGATTATTAGAATCGGTGGTCATGATGTGAGTATTAGTAATTGGTTTTGGAGGAAAGGAATGTTGAAAGAGGATTGGTTGTGTGGACTTTTTGCCGTGTTGAACAATTGTTCTAGTTGATTGAATTATAAGTTTCCAATTATAGGACAAGAAGCTCTGGATAATGTATGGTTGACCAAGGATGTGGGGACATTTAGCTAAAGATGGGCATTAACATAGTTCGAGTGTGAAAGAGAGGTTATTAAATATGTAGTGAGTAGCACAATTATAGTAAGAATAAATGACATAAGTAGAACTTAATTGGAGAAAGTTTTTAGATTGGATGATTGAAATGAGTTTAAATAAGATACAAAAATAGTTATTGTTTAAATAAGTTTATAAGTTTTCATAAACTTGGCAGAAAGATAACATTATTTTACATAAATTTGATAGAATCTCAACTTTCCACATAAAGGGTAACTTACCTTTGATTAACTAATCAAAAGCAAGAGGGATAACAAAGGAGATCGACATAAATCCACTGTCTTCGGGGGACCACTACAAATCCACTATCTCCTACTATACATACAACAAATTCAACAAAATATAGATAAGTAATTATTTATTGATTTCTTATAGGCATTATATAATATATATTTGTAACTAGAGGAATGAATCCCTATACCTAGAATGGAGAACTCTTCTTCCACTAAAGTGACTAAAGAATGGAGAAGTACTAATCATGAAGTGGGTGATTGGAGAATGATGGAACCATACATGCAGCGACTGGAGAATGATGAAACCTTAAATGGACTTACTGGAGAATGAAGGAGAATGGAAGAGAATGACGAAATCTTGACTCGTGAAACTAGATAATAACAGAGCATGACTAGAAAATAACGAGCAATGACTACAGAATGATAGAGAATGATTGGAGAATGATGGAGCATGACTAGAGAATGACGGAGTACCAAATTAGGTTAATGAAGAAATAAGGTTTTAGACGAATTAGGTATTTTGGGAGAAATTTAAACTATTTTCATATTTTTAATTATATGTAGATAAATATTTATTAATTAATATTGAGATATAAAAATATTATTTAAACACATATTTGGCAGCTGATTTATATAACATGTTTAGGTAGAAAATTTTAATAATAATTTGATAGAGTTAGCAATTTTGAGGCAAATTGCTCCATTTTAAAAATGTTAAGGGTTATACTAGTGCTAGAGATAATGGTAAGAGTCATCTTAGACTTTCTGTCAAACGTTAAGGGGACAAATGGACCTTTCATCTTCAAGTTTTAAAAAAGAAATTTGCAAAATAGGTGAATGTTGGTTTTAAAGAGAGGGTTCACATTGAGCTAAGGGGCATCCTACAAGTCTGTGATGAGCCTTTTTTTTTGTAGACTTCGAGTGCAGCAATGTGTCTTTAATTATTGGTTTTTCACTCACAATGATCATAAGAGATGATAGGGTTAAAGTGATTGCACAGTATGATAATGAGTAGGGTTACTCGCAAAACGTGGTGGATTTAGATGAAATTGTTTTCAATAATCATAAGTAGACTGTATCTTGAGTATAAATTATTATAATCAACATATGGCAATTCACCATCCATATAATTTTTTTATTTTTTCAATTTGTTAGTTTGTTATCCATAATTGCTTTCTTATGTATGAATGTATAATCATAAATGCAACATCTTAAGTATGTAATGAATAAACTCTTTTAATATGTATTAATTAAACTTTTTCAACTTCAATTAGTTAATACAAATCTTATATTTTAC
Organism: Erythroxylum ulei; assembly: GCA_027564395.1. Taxonomy (NCBI): domain Eukaryota; kingdom Viridiplantae; phylum Streptophyta; class Magnoliopsida; order Malpighiales; family Erythroxylaceae; genus Erythroxylum; species Erythroxylum ulei. Next base: position 35,279,336 of record JANITX010000008.1, read on the forward strand.
TATTGCAAAGTTCTTTAAACACTTGGTTTTATAAAACCAAATTTTGTGTAACATGATCATTAAAGACACTATGTAGTTACAAAAATTAAATCCATTTTTAGCAATATATATATATGAATCAAAAGATAGATCCATCCATCATATCCAATTGTTATTTTAATATATGATTTTATTCAATATTTGCTCATACTAATTAAACCATCCGTTAAAAAATTGATCAGAAATGAACTATCCATAAGGAATTTGATTAATCAAAATTGGAAAACAATTTTTATACGATATTTCTCATTGTTAAAATGAAAGTTACACAAAATCAACATATTAACAGGAATATAAATGTAAGTTAAAGTGAATATTTAATGGTTAAATTATATTTAAAAAATTGATTCTAACCTCTGCTACCACCAAGTTCGGTAGAGTACAGGATTGAAATTACATATGGCTGAAAAGTAAAAATTTCTAATTTGTGTAAAATAATAATAAATAAACTTTATTTGACAAAAGCAAATTTAAAAAACAAAGAGAACTTAGGGGGCGTTTGGTTTGAGGGTTTGGGAATAAAGGAATAGAATAATTATTAAAAACAATATTTGCTTTGGAGTTTTTAATTCCAGAGGAATGGATTTATTCCATTAAATTTGGGAATCTACTAAACCCACCAAGGGGGTAGGTATCGAGTTTTCATTCCAATATAAGTTTTTATCACATTTATTTTTTACTTTTTATCTCCAACCTTTGCCCTACCATCTTCTTTACTTCCTTATTGTCTCTCAATTCTTTACGATCTCCCATTCTGCCTTATCGCGTCTCATCAACGAAGGAATTTTTTGTTCTGCACCTCTAGGTATATTTTTTGAAATCCCTCGTATAGCTCATCTAATGCTCGAAAATTGCGATAAAATTTCTTGACAAAATTGATTAATTTTTTTCACAAGTATATGGAGATAGCCCCAATAAACATATGAAGGGCAAATTATTTTTATTTGCCTATTCCGGTTAATAGCTGCACAGCGCATCTGTTGAGTGAAGAAGAGAAGAGTTTCTATGAGCATTTGAAAATCAT
>JANITX010000008.1:35300717-35319962 GCA_027564395.1 Erythroxylum ulei
ATCGCGGCTCGTCGTTCGATCCTAAAATCGATCCTTGCTTAATTATTTAGTTTAAAGTATAATAACTCTTAAATCAATTCATAAAAGAACTCTTAACCATAAGCTTGCAATATTATCATATCTACACCACTTATAAGTAAACTAGAAACAAAAATCAAATGGTCTTGTCACAAGGTTTTAATGGGGTTTAGGTAAGGTATGATTGGGATAATGAAAATGGTGATGAAATTGAAGGAAATTTATAAGAAACAACATTACAAGAAACTTATTCTTTTATAATATAGGTCCTTGATATTTTAAATCCATTGGTACCATAACTTTAACACATTCTTTTCACAATAATACGAGCATTCATCATGTTCCAACTATTAAAGAAATGTTAGACCTTTACAAATTTTAAGTTTCAAACAATCAAGTAATGTAAATGGCCTTCAAGGTTCAAATTAAAAAGGCTTCAAGAAAGATAAGGTAAAGGCTATTAATGTGGTTATAATCAATGAAAAATGCTAAAGCTCAAAATGGTTACTCCTAAAGGATAAAATATGATAGGGTAATATTCAAGAGAATAGGCTAAACAAATGTTGAATCAAAATGCCTTTATAACTTTAGTGCTTCTAATTTAACAAATGTGGTCTCAATATGAATAAGAAAAGCAATTTCTATAATTATCCAACTATGCACGATAATACATATAAAAGAATAAAAAAGCTTTAAAATCAGTGTATTTGCTCTTAGGCACAAAAGCTCACAAAATGGATCTTATGATTATAAATAATATAAAATTTTCATTCAAATTAACTATTTCAATGACTACTAAAAATATGTCTTAAAAAACAAGTTTATTCTAACTTTCATCTTTTTGCATGCTTTTTTAATTAAATAATGATCTCAAGTATTTTGGACATATTTGAACTAATTCAGAAGATCAGTTAACAAAATTTAATAACAAAGATTATAATACGCTTAAGAAATCCTTCCCCACACTTAAAATTATACATTATCTCCAATGTACACAATATAAGCACAGATAAATAAAAAGTAAGAAATAGTTGGAATTTGGTACTTCCCTGAGTAAAAAGAATTTAAAAGTTCTGCTTTCGACGAGGGATCCATCTGATATGAGATACAATCATCCTTGGAAAATATAAATACAAATGGATAAAAAGATATAACAAAATAAAAATTACAAAAATATATAAGAAACATGAAAATAAAAATGACATAAATGGAAATATCATTGCATTAACGTTTAGTTAAGATGAAAATAACAAAGGGAAGAAAATAAGAAAAATACACAAATAATAAAAAAAAAGAAAAGAAAAGATCAAACTGAAACATCCTTCAATCATGTTGTGACTCTGGAATGTCCGTCAATGAAGGGTTCCCAGGTTGTACATCCTCAAATGGGGGAGGAGCTGATGACGATGTAGTCGCTCGATATGGTGGTGATTCCCTGATGGCTCGCCATCTACATTAGTAGATCCCCCATCCATCTAGTCTAGGTCTCAAGCTATCCCATTTGCTCTGTAACCTTCGCCTGTTGTACTCAAATAGTACGTTGAGCACTTATAAGCAGTCCCATGTGTCTCTTTAACTGACTTATCTTCAACTAGTCCTAGTATGGTGTCTACACCATGGGTACTTCCGCATTATCCTCCTCCTATGCAACCCCTCCTGTTTGATATGGCGGTCAATGTGGCTCCTCCCTAGCTCTTCCTAATGTGACCGACTCGTTGGGAGCTCCAATTAAGTGGTAGATGTCACCCGTAGATCCTTGCTATCTGCTCATATATGTATGTGCTTTATCACCTTGAGATACAATTTTCTTAGTACCCACTAGTCGCATCACTAGTGGTTTGTTAAAGACCCTCATCTTGTGTGCGAACTGCGAACTTTGTCACATAAGGTCCGACACAGATTGTCCTGACCTTTTTCTCCTCACTCTAATGTCAGATAAAATGGGCTAATGCATGAGCCAGTTGTATTGCCATCCTCTCACTCATGCTTCGAAGGTATAACACATCCAGATTTTTGACGACGACATAACTATGACCCCATCCGCTTAATGTATGACTCAATGGTCCATACATATATCTAATCATTAGCTGTTGTAAAGATGAGGCCTTGGATCTACTCAAGTTGTAATCATTGTGCTCGCTGATCATACTCTAAATTTACTGAGAGGACATCCATACCGGAAGTCTATCTACAAGGCTAAATAAGCTTGTCTCCCCATAAACTCTTGGTTATACAACCCCATTGTGACGGAAAACTCTGAATAGCTCTTTCAAACCATCTCTCCTAGCAGCCAAAACTAAATAGTGTTCAATAAGTTCCAATCATGCCATCCTTTCTCCACAAAGAACGTGGAGAGCACCTCAAGTATTCCCAATAAGAGGGCTCCACGATCTTAAAAAATCGGGACCTTGCTTTAGCATCGATAAGGTCTCAAACATGCTGGACCAAACTGACCTGCCACAATGCCTCCCATTCAATGTTACAACTTGTTACAAAAGCTTCTTTTTGAGCTATTGATATTGCTCCTCATGTGTTGCAACATTAAAAAATATCACCAGAGGTTGCTTTGGTGGCTTGACTATACGAGCTCCCCTTAGGTCTCTAGATGACCCTTCACTTGATTTTTGCTTCCTTGGTATTTTATTTGCATGTTTTGGTCTCGTCATTATGCCTAAAACTTTACATAAGTATGAGAACATAACCGATAAAGTACGAAAAATAACTATTTCCCCACACTTATTTCTTATGCTCACTAAATTGTTAAATGTGAAAATGAACTAGAAAAAAGATAATTAAACACATAGCAAAATCACAAACAAATATTCCAATGCAAATAAATAATTAAATTAATTAATTAATTAACATTAAATAATTTGAAAATTAAATAATAATCTAATTCATCATAGAACTAAAATTAAAAATATCGTAATTAATAAATAAACATAATCTAATTATCAAATTAAAAATTAACCCTAAAATTGAAATTAACAAACCTAATCTAACAACTACCTAAAATTAACAAAATTAGGCATTACATTTGCATAAAATTGAAATTGACATAAAATTAAACAAGAAAACAATTTCAGTTGACTATAAAAACAACTAATTAACCTTAATTTCATTGAAATTATCACAATTTAACAATTAGTGAGCAAAATTGCATAAATTCTCAATTCCAATTGAAATTTCATCCAATACGCATGCAATTTAGCGAACTGAATCAATAAATCATACAGGTAAGGATAAAATTCAACTATTAAACTAAAATTAACCACGAAATTAAGCAAAATTTCACAAAATCTCAAATCACTAAACTTAGCATTTTTAGGCGAAAAATTGCAAAATACCTTATTATTCTTGCATAAAAAAGTGAAATCAATAAGAATACTTACTTGGGTGTTACAAATTTGCAAGAAAAACACTAAAAATGGGTTAGAGAAGGTAAGTGGTGACAGCAAGAGAGTAGAGAGAGAAGATAATATGAGAAAAATGAAAGAGGTGGGGCAAATTTAAAATTGTTGTCTGACTTACACAGTCTACTACCCAACCTTGTACCTAATTGTATAAGTCACAAACTTGTAACACATCGCGGACTTACACGGTCTATTACACGAGCATGTATCTAACCATATAAGTTCACACAAGCGTGTCTAAAAAGCATGTAGCTCTCTGTAAATGTGTGCAAAATGAAAAATATTTGGACAAATTTAAATATTTTAAGTTATGAAACTTTAACACGCATGCACCTTTAGCTTTTACTTGACTCTTCGTATCCTCCTTTTTCTTTTCCCCTTCTTCTTCTTAGAGCTTTTTTCCTGATTTTTGTTACACGTTTTAAGGATTTTTTTAGTTGTACTAGGTAAACTCCTATACAATCATTCAAATACTAATTTGGCAACTTGATCGATCTAAACCTTCAATTTACATATAGAAGCCTTCTCTCACTGATGTCTTGCACTAAAATCTTAAGCAATTATAAAGTAAGCTTCTTAGCTTGAGGTGTGCTTATTACTAAAATCCCAGTAGAGGGTTGTTCCTTGTTTGCCCTTGATTTCTCCAAGAAAAAGCGAGGTGCTTCCTCCATCTAGGATTATAAGTATTACTATATGGATTATTTTAGGGTCTAAGAGCATTCCCTATATAATCTATATGGTAGCACTATCCTACTTGAACGTTTTGACATGGATGTTCTAGCCCACACACCTCATATTGCATAACTTAGCATTATGGATTCATCGTTAGTCTATTAAGTTTTTTATTTAGCACTTCCACCAGGTTCGTTGACTACACCACTACATGTAATTCATATACCCCCGTTGGCTTATTAATTATTGCTCATAAGGAGCATCACTGATAAATTTTCATTGCCATATCTTCAATAAGGTCGTGGGTTGCTTTTGGTGTCTTGTTACCCCAGCTGCTACATCGATTGACTGCCTTGTTTTCCGATGTAGACTATTATAAAAGATTTGGATCTGCATCCAAAGCGATAAACCATTATGTGGGCATTTTCTTAACATCTTCCTAAATTGCTCCCATGTATCATATAATGCTTCTGAATTAGTCTAGGAGTAGCAGAAGATATCATTCCTCAATTTTCGATCTTCGTTAGTGGGAAATGCTTCAATAAAAATCTCCCTGCCACTTGATCTTATAAAGTAAGTGATGATCTTAGCATTGAGTTCAACCATTGTTTCACCTTTTCCCTTAAAGAAAATGGGAATAACCGTAGTCTTATCACTTCATCATTGGCTTTGTGGATCTTGAAAGTGTCACAAATCACCAAAAAATTTGAGATATGTGCATTCAGATCATCTTGTAGTCCATCAAATTGGACAGAATGTTGTACCATCTATATAATACTCAGCTTGATCTCAAAGTTGTTGGCATTAACAGTCAGTTTGATAATGTTGGACTTCACTCCAATCAAATCTGATCTAATATAATTGAACATCGTCTTTGGTTGGCCTGCCATGGTTCGTGATTCCTTAATATTAATTTGACTTCCTATGTCCTTTATTTAACGATCTAACTTGAACTCTCTAAGTTAAGTTCTGTAGAGATTTCTACGAGTTGTTCTTTCAATTTCTAGATCTTCATTCACTAAGCTCGTTAGATCACTTTGGTTCATAAACTGACCAATGAGTCAATATCTATGAGAATAAGAAAATTAAAAGAGTCAATAAAATAAAATAAACTAGAAACCAAAATAAGATAAACTAAAGTAGAAATAACTAGATTAATATTTAATTAAAAATTAAACTAAACAAACTACACTAGGATCGAAACAACACTGAACTCAGACAAAGGAAAATACTTGGAAAAGTTGAAATTAAATAAATAGTACCTAGGTTATGAATCCGTGTAAGAATTCTTAAATATTAACCCTTTATTATGCAATTATATTATTGATTATTGGACTGCGAAAATTCTTATCTTACGTTAATATCTTTTTCAAGACTAGTAATAACTAATCCCTTAGTCGATTAACTAAAATATCTTTTTAGTTAAGACCCCTAGGATTGCATTATCAATTTGTGAATTTCATTATTAGGTTTAACCCTAATCCGAAGGACTTATATCAAACTATCTTTAGGTTTGCATGCAACTCCTACCACTTATGGTAGATTTATTCACACAAAAAGATTTCTCAATCTCAATCATATGAAATCAAATCATGAATTAAGATTCTAGATATATTAAAACAAGAATATAATGCATAATTGAATCTTAATAAACCAAGAGATAAAGTTGCATTAAATAAAACATCAAATCATATTGCTATCACAACTTAAGGTTCATCACACCTAGGAACTAAACAAATTTGTTCCTACTCATAGAAAACAAAATCAAAGACAAATATACAGAAGAATAACTAGAAACAAAAGAAATCATAATTTTAAATCTCCCTTTTTCTTCTAATGAATCTTCTTCCAAGTTGGATTAAATGTTGTTATCTATCGAATTTTGTCACGTATTCCTCATCTTTTCCTTATCCTCTGATCAAAATTGTCGTTCCTTAAGACTTAAAATTCTAAAACTCGCTTCCTTTCCTTTTGCCTCTGATAACATCCTTTCATCGTAAAAACTAGGCTTTCTAGGATATACACAATCAACATAAATGGTCAAGTAGGTGACTTTGTATATCCAAAAACACTTGAATTCATAATTTTACGTGGGCACAGAGACTTACATGGGCAATATACACAGCCGTGTATATCAACATACACGGGCATATAACTTCACATGAACAAAAACAATATTCTTCAAATCTCCACATGTTTATAGAGATTACACAATCACTATACATGTTATGTAGATCTTAATTGCTTTATATCTTCGTTCCATACCACAATTTCATCCAAATTCTTCTCCCATTGGTTCATGAAGGCAATTATCACCTATAAACACACTTGAAGTGAATTAAGTACCAAAAATACTATAAAACTATCAAACAAGAAAGGGTATCAATGTCAAGTTAGAACTTTGGAGGGATGCATTAGAGTCAAAGGGTTTTTAATTGAGCATGACTAAAACTGAGTATTTAGAGTGTAACTTTTTAGGCTATAAGATGGCATTAGATATGGAGATAAATATTGGTTCAAAAGTTATAACACAAAAGGAATGTTTTAAGTACCTTGGATCCATCATCCAAAGCAATAGCGAGATAGATGAATAAATAGTTACCCGTATCAAATCAGGTGGCTTAAATTGAGGGCTGCATCAAAAGTTTTACGTGACAAGAAGATACCACTCAAACTAAAAGGTAAAATCTATTGTTTAGCTATCAGACGGACTATGCTCTATGGGATAGAATGTTGGCCCCTCAAACAAGTTCGTAGTCATAAGTTTATGGTAGTGGAGATGAGGATGCTCTGTTAGATGTGTAACCTTACAAGAAGAGATAAGGTCAGGAATGAAGTAGTAAGAGATAAATTGAGGGTGTCTAACATTGATAATAAATTAAAAGAGACAAGATTTAGGTGATTTGGGCATGTTAATAGAAGACATTCTGATGCCCTAGAAAAAATGTGAGAAGATTGTACTTAAATATTATATAAAAAAGAGAAAGACCTAAGAAAAACTAGGGTGAGGTGATCTGGAAGGATATGGCTCTGCTAGAGCTTATCAAGGACCTGACCCTCAATAGGAAACTTTGGCGAACTAGGAAACGAGGAAAAGATCCTATATAAAAAGGTCTTTCTCTTTTTTTTAGGCTTTTTGAATCTTTTCTTATATTCTTGTATCTTGTATTTAGCTTAAATACTTTTATCTATAGTACTTTCTATTAGTACTTTTTATCTTTATTTTATTATTTTATTATTTATAATTGTTTTTATAACTTATTGTATTTTTATTATTATTTGTATTTCTTATTTATCATTTTATTTTATTTATTTATCATTTATTTATTTTGATTTTGAATATTCTTATTTTATTATATCAATTTTAATATAGTTATTAGTTTATATTTTTGGATTTTTTCTAAACAGTTCTCAATTTTTTTCTTATGGGAAATAGCCTCTATATTAATTAGGAGTATGGTACTCTCCCATACCTTGTGTCTTAGCAAAATTTCTATTAGGATGTTATTATTGTTGTTGTAAACATTGAATCGAAATATCATCTTGTAGTTTATAGGGTTCATATCCATAGAATTCCTCTATTAGCATTTTTCCATAAATGAAGAAACAACTTTCTAACTAGATAAAATATGATGGGCAAGGAAGAAGAAAGACTGCTACTATTTTTACACCTTCAACTCCTAATCATATACAACCCGATTTGAAGAACAAATCACTCGACTTTGATTAAATATTAGTTAACTTTAAATCCCTCTTTGACTTTACTCGAAGACTTCAATATCTCTAACCTCTTTATCAAAAGCAAAGCCCAATGATATCGTCCTTAGTCTTAACCTTAACCAAGTCATTAACAATGATTTTTTCAGAGTTATAGTCTCTTATAATAAGATGCCACTTAATTATACCAAGGAACAATTTAACATATATGCATTTTTCTTCAAAAATGTTGGAACTATTAAAGTAGATGGCTAAATGCATTTTTTCTTCTTGCGGTGTCATTTTCGACAATTTCTCATTAAATGATGCCCTTCTTACTAGTGGTGAAGAGGGTGACGATTGACAACACTTGAAATGGTGGTGATAGGTGTATTTTGTTTTTAAAAGGTGGCTAAGTTTTTCTAAGTGTTGAACAAAAAAGGATTAATTAGGTTTAATTATTTTTATTAAGAATATAAAATAAAAATAAAATTATTTTAACTTAAACTTGACACCTGAACTAGTATGCCACGTAGATGCCACGTGGCAGAATGAGACCCATATATAGATTACAAATTTTAAATTCATGCTATATTAGCATTATTGTGGCACATAACATATAGAGACTTAACTTCATCCAAATTTTCTTTACTCATGATTTAATTTGAATATTTTGTAAATGTTATGATTCATTCTAGATGTTTCAAAATATAAGCTTCAACTTATATTTTGGTAAAAGTTACTAGGGTTAAATTTACACTTTTTGCCTTTATTTTAAAATCAAAAGATCTTCTTTAAAGTTTAAAACAAATATGCTCTTGATTATGAAATGATTTATACATTATTCCCTATATGTAAATGATCATGCTATGATTGAGCCCTTAATTATTAAAATAACCAAGATAAGGTTATAAGAATGATTATAATGATTTGCTTAAATATTAATATATTTGATTCCTCCTTTTTCTTATTTCTTCACTATCCCTTGAAATTCTTGTAACTTGCATATGTTCTCTACTTTGCTTATTTTCTTCATCCTTTGATTTCTCAATTTATTACTTTTTCCCTTTATTGAACTTCATCTTTAACATATTGATTAATTTCACCATAATAAAGCGACTATTATTATCAAAAAATTCATTAATAGTAAATTATTTCATAATTATCAAAATAATAGGTTAGGATCTCATTTGGTTTAGTATTTCATTTTTATAAGTGAAAAGGGAAAATAGGTTGGGATGAAGAATTCGATTTCACCATCCTTTAAAGGTGGTTTATTGACTTAAAATAATGCAAAAAGATTTATGACAACTTTGAAAGGGAGATTCACTGACTGTGAAAAGGCTTAGGAAGGTCAAATTTTTCACATATTGACTTCACTAAGATATGATGGAGCATATAAGGTTAGTGCTTATATTATGAAGATGCAAGATATATCCAATAGGTCTAGTGGGCCATAGGTCTCGATATTAGATTCTTTTTCAACCTATCAAGTACTTGAATTTTTAACATTTGATTTTAGTTCCTTAAAGATAATATATAATGCCAGAAAGGAGGTGTGAATGGTGAATAAGTCAATCGTAACTGTTAGGATTTATGTTAAATATATCCTATCTTTATTTTTGGCATTTTAATTGGACATGGGAATTTCCTTAATAATATTTGAGGATATGCCAAAATTGGTGGTTGCGTTTTGGAAGGTGCTTGGAATTTGATTTGGAAAGATAATGCTAATAAGTATTCTTTTTTGGTTGACTCCTTATCTAACACAATCTTTATTTGAAAAGGAATCTTTTAAGGAAAACTAGGAAGGGTTACGTGAATTAGGTGAATTGTGGTCTTTGAGTTTAATGGTATCGCATGTGAAGATTAAATGTGTCTGCGCACATGTACTGGGCTTTCTTGCGTGAACAACAGATGGTGAAGGTGTTAATTGGCTGCTGCTCTATTTTGGGGTTTATTTTCTGTTGGAGCTAGTTTCGTGGGTCTTCTTTGAGCAGTATTGTTTCACTGGTGTTATTTCTAACAAGCAGTCTAAGGGCTATACGCAGTTGCTGTTTTTGCTGGGTTCTTTAAGTTGATTGATGATTGCAGTACAAAGCAGGCTTTGTCACAGATGAGTACATATATAGTTGGTGCTGTTACTTGCCTGTTTTTGTGAACTATTTCAGATCTGAAAGTGTTGCGTTCTTATTTTATTTGTCTTTGCTTTTGAGTAGACATAGTTAGAAAAATCCTCTGTCGAGATTAACATGAGTCGTTCGTGTTATCGGGCGTGAAGATCTTTCACGGGTAGTTAGGTTGTGGGTCGGTTACATAGATTGGATCTTACGGGGTAGATCAATCTTGTATAATTTTTGTGAACTACAGTGAAAGAATTTAATTTGGGTGAGGGCCCCGCAGACGTAGGCAAGGTGTGCCGAACTGCGTTACCAAACGTCGGTGTCTTTACTATTTTGCTTTTGTGTGATTTATAGTCTGCGAAATTATTAGTCACTTTGATGTTTCAATAACCTTGTGTTTAAGAAGAGGAAAAGATAAAGCATAACAAGGGTGATACTGTAAATTTGGCATTTGAATCCTTTAAATCCAAAGGGAATTATGGGTATCAAAATAAGAAGTAGAAAAGAATAAGAGTTTGAAGAAGGACATTGTTTACCTTAGAAAAGGAAATATGCAATAATAAACAAAGAATGCACTAAAGATACAACAAACTACCAACCTTTATTAACTGTAATAATGCTTACAAAGGTAAAATACTCCAATTAGATTAGACGTAGTAGCGTTGAATAAAGTAGTAAGGTGTCAACTATAAACTGTAGATTAATTTTAGTTTCTAGAAGATGAGGTTAGATACACTTGAAATTTCAATAATAAAAAAGGTCTCATTGTCCTTTAATTCTATAGTCATTGGTAAATGTTTGTTGAATGATAATCTTTTTTATTTGGATTTGAAGGATCCTAGTAAATTAGTTATAAATGTTGAAAAATAGGAATTAAAAGGAGTTTAACCAAGGAAATTACATTCACTTTGTATCATAAGATGCTCGGTCATATTTCAAAGGAAATAGATAAGAGATTAATCAAGGATGAATCCTACATAATTTGGTTTATGACGATGTCAGTAGTACATATGTAGATTTTATTAGAGGTAAACTCATTAAAAGTAAGAAGAAAGGTGTCATAAGGAGTAGTGAAGTTTTTTCGTATAGGCATTAGTAGATCTTTGAACTCCACAATGGTGGAAAAAGTTATTTGACTTTTATTAATGATTACTCTCAATATAGTTACTTGTACCTCATTATTCAATAAGCGGCCTTGTAAAAGTTCAAAATGTTTAAGATTAGAGGTTAAGAAGCAACTCAATAAACCTATTAAGATTATCAGGTCAAACTATGGTAAAGAGAACATGGTAGAGATGAAGATTTGATTTATGAGAAGGGACCTTTTGCTTGGTTTCTAGAGGGTTGTGACATAGTTGCATAGTACGACATGTTAGGTGCAGTTGAGCATAATGAAGTAACAGACATAATTGCACACTAGAGGGCATGATGGTGAGATCAAAGTTTATTGAGTATATGTAGGGCGAGGCACAAAAGAAAACACTTTACATCCTAAAAACCATGTTCCTAGTAAGTTAGTCTTCAAAACTCTTTTTAAACTACAAACAGGTAAGAAGCCTAGTTTGAACTATTTGAGAATTTATTGTTATCCAATTAAGATCAAGATTCATAGTACACTAGAGAAGAAGTTGAATCCTAAGATGACTCCTAAGATATTCACAGGTTATTTTGAAGGTTTGAAAAGTTTCATATTACTATAATTGTGGAGGTGTTAATTGTAAAGTTTTTTAAAAATGATCTTGTAGATATACCATTGAGAGTTGAAGCAATTAAGGAGCATAGGCTAGTAACATTACGTGCTCCTATAGTTCACGAGTTATTAGGGTACTTTGTAGATACGTGGTAGTGACTTGGATGCAACTTTAGCTTTTGATGTTAAAGATAGCATAAATACTATTGAACAAGTTGTAGTGGATACTAACTTAATCTTATAGCATTGTTGAGATGTTCATAAAGATATAAGGGGCTTGAAACGGTTTTGATGTTTATATAGGTGAGATAAACAATATTTTAGTAGAAATTATGCATCCTCTTACATATAATAAAGTAATGAGGAGTGATTATGATAAATAGACGACAACTATTAATGAGGAGATGTAGTATATAAGTGATAGTGTTTGAGAGTTATTTAATATTCCATATAAACTTAAAATCATTAGTTACAAGTGGGTGTTTAAGAATAAAAGAGAAATTAAATGTAGGGTTAAAAGATTTAAAGTAAGGTTTGTGAATAAAAGGTAAACTCAAAGAAGGAATGAAGTACATTGAGATTTTCTCACCAGTCTCAACCAAGGACTTATGTAGAATCATTATGACTTTAATCATATTTTGATCTTAAGCTTCACCAGATAAATGTCAATATAAAATTTTTAAATAATGATCTAGTTGAGGAAGTATATATGCAACAATTCAAGGGTTTAAATGTAAAGGAGAATGAGCAACAAGCTTGAAGATTAAGAAAGTCGATCTATGTATTAAAGAAGGCAAAATGATAATAATCCTTAAAATTCCTTGACATAGTCACAGATTTAGATTTCGATGAGAACAAGCTTAACTATGTGAAGAAAATATTTTTAAGAACTTTGAAATGAAAGATCTTAAGAGACATAGTTTGTTCTTTAAGTGGAGATATATAGAAACATATCCATGAAGGTTTTTGGCCTAAGAAGGCTTATGCCGACTGAGTGCTAAATAAGTTCAAAGTGTAGGAATACAAACCTAGCATATTACCTATAATCAAAGTATTGTCTTTGAAATGAGGGAGTGAAAGCATGAATAACTTACATCTCTTACAATAGTACAATTAGATGTTTGATTTACTTAGAGGTTTGTACTAAGCTTGTCATTGCCTTTATAGTTAATCTTCTTGTCAAGCATTAGACAAATCCTAGTTATGAGCATAGGGTTATAGAGAAGAAAGTATTGTGCTATATATGCAAGATCAAATATAATATGCTAATTTATATGTATAGACGACCTAAAGATTATTAGATATGTTGATGCTGACCTTGGTGTGTGTTTCGACAAAAAGAAGATTACTATTATATTAGATAGGGGAGTCGTGTCATATAATTTTTTTAGAATAAGAGCATGCCAAGTGGTTGAAAGGGCTTAGAATTATTATTTTAGTTTCTAGACATATCAAGATTCACTACGGTAACTCACACGGTGCCAAGTATGTTGAGCTTAACTAATTTAACCTTTGATGATGAGTTGATGATGGCGATGTATTTTAACCTTTGATGATGAGTTGATGATGGCGATGTATTTTATGAGTACATTGCCATAACAGGCATGCTAGCTGACCCCCTAATTCAAGGGCCTAAGCTTATAAATTTTCAGACATTTAGGCAATATGTGAATTATGTAGCCTTATGATATTTTGATGTAGGAGTTTGTGATTGTAACATCACATTTTGTTACAGTATTTGATATTAATTAAGTTATGAAATTTGCAATTATTTATTATACTATTTTTTTAATTTTGTAGTTATTCTCAAAGGTGATTCTCTATCTTGTCTTCTAATCCAAATATCTTTAATACTCTTATACTATTCATTTCTCAATTCAATTAAGTGTATAGAGTGCTGTTGAATTCCTTTGAATATATGCAATTTGTTATATTAAACTATAGTATACGTCTGATGATCAGTAGTTTCAAATTTAAAAGGACAACCAGGATGCTAAATCAGTCATGTATACTTAATAGATTTGGCACGCTACGTCTCAAAAGACAATGTATACTTGTATTATAACTGTAAAATTATATTATATAGCTATAAATTTAATATTGTATGAAGTAACAAATCTGCAATGTGCCAAGAAAAATTTTCAGTCCAATTCCTATACACCATTATCAACAATCTGTTTTGTCTAGAACAGCCAGTGCTTCTTCTTTGGTTTCGATGGGATTGGCACATCTAAAGAGAAAACAAGCAACAGTTCGGGGATCAAAAGTTTATTATCCAATCAGTGGATCAATAAAATGTGCAATAAACCTTCCTGATATACCAGCTTTTTTTACGAGAAACGCACCTCGGATTTCATATAATGAGTTGTAGTGAACCTCAGACCAGAAACTTAACCACAATTCTGCATCATTTAGCAGGCAGAAAAAGAAATTTGTAAGCGTTCTTGTCCTCGATGAATGCTTGAACACACGTAACTAACACCTTTTCTAACTTATATGACTATTACACTTCTTTGTATCTCGCCGCAAGTTAACAACTGTATTCAATGATGTGCAGAAAGCAGAAACTAAGCATCCCATTCCATGACAGTTGAGGGATATAACCAAAAATGATGGAACTACCAAACCAATTTTTAGATAGAAGTGTCCAAATATGAAACACTTGGTAGGTGGTATCGTAGGTTTTATTATACCGGCTTGCATATCTGATACTGAAGTATAATATTAATATAAAGTTAGAAAAATCCTCACCACACTTTGGTGGCTGGTATAGGGGCGTGATTTCAATAAAGCAAGTATCTCTGAATGATGTCAGAAGGCATATCTTCGCTGCAAACTGCATACAAAGAAGCAAAAATGAATTGATCATTGACACACTACAATAGCACCATGATTTTAAGTGAAGATGGCAATTATAATCAAAGTATGTCATAAAAAATCCCAAAAGTGTATGATTTTTGCATAAAAATGCAAGTCTAATCGAAGTATTTCAATTGGAAAAAAAAATCCCAGAAGCGTATTGTTATGGTTCTTAGTCAAGGACATGTCCACGAAAATATCTAACAGTTTCTGTTATCTCAAATTCATATTGCAGTCATATCTGCCTTCAGCCATTCCCTAATTGCAGGATATATCAATTCTCGTGCTTCATCTATTAAGTAATTGAAGATTTCCCTTACTTCCCCATAATATCTGCTTGTATTATGTTTTGTTGTTTCTAATCCAAAAAAGTTTCTATAGCCATGGTATCACAGTTGCAGTAGGAGGCTGCAACCACAATATGGAACAATGATGGACTAAGACTACTAATTTCCAAATTCTTCTCAATGCTGCGAGGCTACAACAGATGTTAATGACTTGGTTGTTATACTTTCTCCAGTTTGTCCCTAAGCAATATAAGTGCGTACGCGCCACACAAGTTTAAGATGGCCTTCCAACAGTTTTAATAAATAATCAAGACATGAATAAATTCAGGCCAATGGAGAAACACACAACACACCCGAGTTTAAAGGCCAATAAACTTGGAGCATCATTCAAGAACTTAAATAATTTCTTCACCTTTGTCCACCAATTTTCAAGTATAGTTTTCTAATGGCACTACAAATTTGGTTATAAATTTCAGAAATAAAATGTGAGATAATATCGCATGCTCTAACTGCATATTATCTCTACTGCTACCTTAATCGTGTCTCAGCCAGTAACCATTGGATGATTGTTCACTTTGATGAATAGTAACAACATATTACTTGCCATAAGCAAGAAAGTCCGCATCATAAAGGGATAGTACAAAGATTATCAGTCCAATTATGTTTTGAAGATTAAAAATGTAGTTGAAAGAGATATGTTGTCCACTTGTCACTTTTACAACAGATGTCTACATTCATGAATACAACAGATGTCTACATTCATGAATACCTGTGTCCATATTCCTAATTCGACATTCATTCTATCCATAGCTTACACAAAAGATTCAATTAGTGGGCCAGATTAGTGGTGAAATTAAATAGATCACAAATAAGGTGTATTATGTTCAAAGAGATATCGGACCTTATCAGCTGCTGCTTGCAAGGTAAGATGGTCTCCCCATTCACCAGATCTGCATTATACAATTATTTACAGAAAAAGTAAAGTAAAATCAGTATAACAAAATTTAACTACATCAGCCAACAAAAATACATCTTTTTCACACAACGAAAAGTGCACTAGAACAATTATCAAAAGGTTCCTTAATAAAACAACATACTTTGACAATTTCTTGTAATAGTGCTTATACTTCATCGGGACATAACCTTCATACAATGAGCGGTGATCTTTCAGCTGGAACAGGATAAGCTTAAACATTATAAGAAAATATTATTAATTCAGTTTTATTTGCTTAAACATCAAGCCATATCTTTGATCATCAAAAACCATAATTGTAACAGACGTGAAATCTCCTCATTAAATATAGTAACAGTATAACTATTTAGATAAATTGTTAGTAGACCAGGATCAGAATAGTAAGGAGACAAAAGTGACCATTGGCCTTTGATGAAGAATATGAAATTGAGCTAACAGATATAAAAACAGGCGTGCAAATTAGAGAGATGGATTAAAGGAACCTGTGTGGCTGTAAGCAAAGATGATAGATCAGCACGAGGAAACCATGCAATCAGTATAAATTGGAGGTCAAAGAAGATTAACTGATATGGAGATTTCACTATAATTCTTTTCCCTCGAAAACTGCAGATTCTAGAGATTAGTGTTTCATTAGCATCAGAGAAATGATTGACATGTTTTATGGTTAATTTGCAAGCTATTACATACTGTGGAAATAAGTCAGATGCCAATTGTTGTAGAAACAATCAGTTTGTCATCTGGTAGCAAAAATTGATTTTACTGTTGGAAAAGATTAGGGCAATGCATCTACTTGTTTTCCAATTTAGCTATAATCTCATTCTATATCATAAATCTTAATGCTACTTATTCTAGGATCCTAATGCATGAAACATGATTTCATCATTGATTTATTTCTAAGATAAGGAGGCAACAGGGTAATTTGTTGACGCTTAGAAACAAATTGCAATGCTTATTCATTCTCCAATCCAAAATTCTGCAACTGGAGTAATGATTTTTCCTCTCTAAAACTTTTAACGTACAGACAATCTTCTTTAATTTATTCTAGACAAGATCTGAAACGAGGACCTTGAATTCATTTTCATTAATTAAAAATACATAATTCTTTTCTCACTTTAAAGAATCTCCACCTGTTTTACAATTTCTTTCCGAATATGCTTGTGATACTCAGGCGACTTATACATCTGGTCTGAAAGCGCACAGAACTGCATAATAGAAAGGAAAATAACCAAGGAAAATAAAAGCTAATTAGGTTGCTTTCCTGAAATGCATATAAGAGATTGATGGAGAAGTCATGAATTCAATATTGGACTTGCCTGACAGTTTCCGTCACCTGAAACCTTTACTTCGCATAGACCATACACGTTTAACCTGAAAAGGATTCAAGTGACAACCTTGACTACATAAAATGTATAGAAAATGATTTCAGAGAAAGAAAAAAAAAAGAAGCCCTGAAATTGTATTAAAGAATTGCAAAAACAGATCAGTTCTACAAGTCTTTGCATTAATAATTTGTACTCAAGTCAGGGACACCCACATTTCTTTCAATTAATACTATGAGAAAAAGCTTCAGAGATCTTTCCTCAAATTCTTTAGGCTTTAATCCAACAGAGAGAGCTTAAGCATGTATATGACAGACTCAAACGAAGCAGACCAGTTGTAGTTGGCATGTCAAAATTATCAATTCCTCTTCTTGGCTTATATCAATCAACTAGTTTAAAGTAAGTGCTAGAGCTTTATGGTCAGCCTCAACATATGTGTGAAGGTCATCTCAAAGAATGAGCACAGTCAAGTCTCCAAAAAGCAACCCTTACCATCCAAGAATAAACCTACTGTAATTTGACTTTACTTTTTCTCCACAGGATATATATTTCCACCCCGCACACACAACAGATAGAGAACAATTCATACTGATTGTATATTGCAACACCAAAAAAAAAAAAAATCCAAGAAAAGAAAATTAAAATTCATGACCTAAAATTCTACCTCTGGAGAAGCCTTTGATGATCCAAACTAGCATCATTTACGTTGGGAATGTAGGAATTTATGCGGGGGACATGCTGAATGGTGAAGATAACAAAAGAGGGTGAGAATCATAGAATAAACAGGTCACGCATATCATAAAGATCACAATCCGTACATAAAAGACATACAAAGATGAAATCTTGTAAAGCACCAAGCTTCGAAACATAAACTTCAAGCATAGGACAGAAAACACTATTAAAGGAAAGAATGAAAAGTGACAGGAACAGGAGCGAGATTGGAGAGGCGTCTTGCAACAGCACCATCCAATTTTGCATACTCTTCTGAAAGTACAATAGCAATCATTCGATCGTCCTCAACATCTTGGTGGCTGCTATGGGAGGTTGATCTTGAAAATTCTCCCACACTCTTTCTTTCATTCATCTTCTTCTTCTTACTTAAGATTCTTTCAATTATCAATCATTCCAATTCACTGGGAAAACACAGTAAAAGGGAATAGAGACACGAAATTTCATAAAGGATACAGGAAGAAGTAGTCCAAACAAACAGCATAAATCTTACGACCCATCAATTCAAAAGGATGAATTTGATATAAGAAGGCAAAGTCGATCATTTGAAAGTAAACAGAGGAACCAACCAACCAACCAACCAGCATAGAATTTCAGATTGAAGAACGTTTATAGATAATATAAAAGTGAAAAGAAATTCAGATACCGAAAGGAATCAAAGTTACCTGTGAAGGATGGAGGAGAAACGAGTATATAAAATGGTATTAAATCTGGGAATAGAGAAGGAGATGACTTTATTTGGCTTGAACGAAAGATACTAATGGGATAGATACAATACAGAGAGATGAACGGGGAAGGAAGATAGGTTGGTTGATGGATGACGTCATTATTTCTATGCATCTAAGATTGGACTTCCATTTCAATTAAAGGAAAGAAGAATTTGTCTCATGGGTCGTGCGCGCCTGTCATCGTTTTCACACGTATCCGTAGACAGGACACGATACATACACTAAATATAAATATCGAACAAGTCTTAGGAAAGTCAAAAGACAGCTGCCTGCCCCTATTTTGTTTATTTCAACGGATGCAATCGAAATAATCAAATCCATTTTGTAGTTGCTCGGATGTTACCTCCAGTTTGGTTTCTCACGTCCAGCAGACTCGTCCTGCCTTCGTTGCATTGTCTTCAGGTAGGTACTCAGGTCTATTGATTCTCGCCGTCTTTCTGGAAAATAGGAGGCAGATCTACTATTTGATTCTATTTTTATTTTTAAATTAAGTAAAAAATATATTTGTTTAACTTTTTAGTTTTTATTTTAGTTTCTTTCAATTTTTAAAAGTAATTTTCTTTTCTGATTTACTATGGACTAAATAAATATTATTTAATTATTAATAAGAACTATGAATAATATAATATATTTAATTAACTAAAATTAATTATTAATATGAATTATGAATAACTTAATTTTACTTAATTTTTATAATTAAATAAAATAAAATAAATTTAATAATTATTATTAAATATA
>JANITX010000008.1:35445509-35458332 GCA_027564395.1 Erythroxylum ulei
TATATTATAATTAATTAATTACAATATAATTAATTAAAATAAAATAAAATATATTTAATTAATTATAATAAATTTTTATTTCTTAATATTTTTACAAATCAACCATTATTAATAATAATAGTAATTATTTTTTCCTCTTAACTAATCATCATAATTATGATGATAATATCCATTCTTATTTTTTATTATATTTATTCTTATTTTTATTATCATTCTCCTGTACAAATCAACCGCATTTTAAATTATCAGTCTAAACATATGGTAACGCATGTAACAAATTCAACTCCGTCAAAAGTATGGAAAACAGGTATAACGCAAATGAACAATGCCGACAAAACAGAAAGTTTGAAAAATACAAAACCGAGGAAACAAAAACAGAAACCAACAAACAAAACATATTTCACAGATAGTGTTCCCCTTCTCGTTACACCATCTCTGTGTGTAAGTAGAAGGAACCCAACCACCTCAGGAAAACAAAATCTCAAGCAAGCGCAAGGAAGGAGGCTAAGCACAAAAAGAATCAAAACAAAGAACAATTCAAAGAAAGTAATAGTCACTGGTGTTCAGCAAGACAGACCTGATTAATTTTTTGAAAGTAAAAAATTAATTAAAATTTATATCATAATTAACAAAGAAAATAAACATTCATTATAATCATAATTAATTCTTCATTGTGAAACATAATCCTTCTTAGAATTCTTACCTAAAGAAATCTTAGCTTAAATCTTTTGTAATTTAATTGAAATATTAATTTTTAATTAAAATTACAACTAAATTTAACTAAATATTAATTGGGTTCAAATAGTATGTAATATCTTGTATTAATCCTTATTTATTAAATATTTCATTTTCAATCTTAAAATTTTTCAAACTTTACAATTAATATCGTTCTTCGTTTACCCAACTAGTGGCCATCTACTTTACCAATGTTTGGTATGAGTCGGTTTTGAAAATATTGACTATATATCGGCCAATACCGTAAGTTTAGAAATTTGAGGGACTACTTAGCAAAAGCCTAAAAAAATTTTCCCAAACCCCCCTTGCACTCTCTTCTACTACTTTGATTTTTTCTCTTTTTCACTCACTCATCTCCTTTCTCTCTCTATCTCACACTCTTGTCTTGTCTCCATTCTCTCTCTCTTGTTCTCCTCTCCATCTCCAATGGTGCTTCTCTTTCACCATCTCTGACGACAAGACAACCACAAACCACTACACGTCCACACCACACAACTGTCATCTTCAGATCTTCCTCCACCACATGAACTCACCACTACCGAGCCTCATCCAAACCTCCATCAGGCTTCAACCCTCCGCCACGAGGACCAGCACTGCACCATGCCACCATCAGTTGCTCTTCTCCTTTCCTTCACGCATCCACAACTGCCAAATATGTAATAATACCATATCTAAACTCAACTCGACCCGAAAACTGATTGTGAATTTGTTTGGGTGTGTTGTTTTCACTTTTCAATTGATTTTTTCTGCTTAATTGCATTTATAATTGTAAATGGATTGGAAATTGGAATGAATTTGTGAATGGGTTTGTTATTTGTGATTTTTCGTTGGTTGGATGATGGATTGTAGTTGAATGAAATGAGTTTGGTCAATTACTGTGGTTTGGTTGATTTATCTTAATTTTTTTATCATTGAAAATTTGAAATGCACGACAATGGCATGCATGATTTAAAACTTAAAAAGTTTGACTTTGAGCTTAAATTAAAACCTTAAAACCGAAAATTTAGAGTAAATAATTAAATGGTGTATTCTTAAAATTATTAAAATGGTATTTAGATATTAGGTAAATAATTAATTGAGTATAACAATAATTCAATTATGGTCTTGTGGAAGAGCCGAAGAGGAGGTTTTGTAATTGTAATTATTGTATAGAAAATTAGCAAAAAAGGTAAAATCTATATCTCTAAGTTTTCTTTAATCTTTTTCCCAAAATTAGTCTATCTTATCAAGTCTCTTGTATATTCACCTTTATTTATCCCAAAATTAGTCCATCTCATAGTCTTTGCATATTCAAAATCTTATTTTCTTATTATTTCATTTTTATCTCATTTATAGTACCTTGACATTATATCTTCGGACAAGTGTGAAAGTTTCTTAGTTTATCTTAATGAAAAAATTACTCAGCTTATGCATTCCATTTCATGATATTTATTAAACACAAAGATTTATGAAGATATGTCGATACTAATAATCATATTCCCGAAAAATAAGAATAAAGATGAACATGCTAAGTGAAGTTAAGGATGTTTAAGTCATGACTTGAATTTTTGGATTCGTTAAGCCATCATCTGAAGTCTTTAAACCTTCTAGACTACAAAACATAACACTGTACTTTAATTTTAAATTTAGCATGAATTTACTACTCTCCAATAGGAAAGTCTATCTATTTCTGAATTTTACTCTAGTTTCATGAATCGTTACTTCTTTAGGCTTAATATAAAGAGTTAAAGACATTATTTATGCTGCATTGCCTCATGAAGGACTTAGCGCTACTAATTTTGTTGATGAAACTACTAAATGATTAATTTATCACAAAACTAATGTCTTCATTTATTGTTACAAATAAATGGAAGGAAGTTCAAGTATTCCTGATCAAATTGCTTTAAGAAGATATAATGATCCAACATGGGCTCATACTGCATTAGTCTCAAGTATGAAGAATCATACAATTTGCATCTTTTATAATAAGCATTTAAAAGGTAAAGAAATCACCCGATTGAAGAAGCATTTAGATGAGGTTAAAGGATATGTAGAACCTTGTAAAAAAGTAAGTCATAATGTGAAGTGAAAAATGAAAACATTGCTTGAAGAATATCAACATCAGAAAAATAGAAGGGAAAGGTTGAATTCTGAAATTGCTAGTGGAAGTTTGTTTGCTGGTTTTCATGGTGATTGTGAAAATTTTGAAGGTGGTAGTGTTAGTGGTACTAGTACTGGTAGTGTTTCATCCTAGGCCTAGGAATAAGTGAATGTTACACCAAGACCTGACGTGAGAAAAAGAAGAAGGCAGGTAACTAGTTTTTTTTTTGCACCACGAACAACTCCTGGAGCCCAACTTTAATTTATAGTGCAATGCAATCAAGAGATGCAACTCACAATGTCAATATGGCAGTAGCTAGATGGTGAATGTAATAGCTTCTTACATGTTAGGATACAAAGGTCCTTCAATTGATGACTTAAGAGGCAAACTTTTGAATTGTTCAATTTCTAAAATTAGAAGTTATTTGGCATAAAGAAAAGTGAATTGGGCTACTTTGGGGTGCTCAATCATGTGTGATGGTTAGACAAATAGGAGATAAGAACCTATTATTAAGTTTTTGGTTTATTCTGCAAATGACTCAATGTTTTTGAAGTCTATTAATGCATCTGGCTGATTAGAAATATTGGTACTTTATTTGAGATATTTGATGAAGTTGTGAATGAAGTAGGGCCATAAAACATTGTTCAGTTCATTATTGACAATGATGCCAGTTATAAAGCAGCAGAAAGAAAGTTACAAAATAAGTATAATTCTTTTTTTTTTGAACTACTTGTGATGCACATTGTATTGACCTAATTTTGGAGAATATAGGAGATCTGTAACATCCCACCCCCGATGGGAAGGGTAACATAGTAATTTGGAAAGAGCCAAGAGCGATTGAGACTAATTAGAAATTTTCATGCATACTGGTATTTGTGAACTTAACGTGGGCTCAAATTATCTATTGTTTCCGCGCGTATGAATGTCTCCAAAAAAAAATTAATTTATACTGAGTTTCGTCTGAGTGATGTAGCAAGCCACCCTTGTGGGGCACGGACTTGGACATCATCATCGATGTCGGGTTCGGGTCACGCAGGAGTGAGGTGTTACAAGATCTCAGGTATTTTCTTATTATCGATGAGACTATGTAAAAAGCTAAAAAGGTGACCAAGTTCATCTATAATCATGCGTGGGCGTTGAATTTAATAAGAAAGGAATTTACCAATGGTAGGAATTTATGTTGTCCTACTGTGATGAGATTCACAACAAATTTCTTATCACTTCAATCTTTTATTACGATGAAGAAAGAGTTAAGACTTGTTTACAAGTGATAAGTGGGTT
This sequence comes from Erythroxylum ulei, assembly GCA_027564395.1. Classification (NCBI taxonomy): domain Eukaryota; kingdom Viridiplantae; phylum Streptophyta; class Magnoliopsida; order Malpighiales; family Erythroxylaceae; genus Erythroxylum; species Erythroxylum ulei. The sequence goes on from JANITX010000008.1 coordinate 35,449,606, forward strand.
GCATCTCAGCATGCTAGATTTAATGTTGGAGTGGAGGTTTCTAGAATTATACTGGAAGATAGAGAATTTGGTATAAATGCCAATTTGTTGTTCGTATTTGTGAGCCTTTGGTAAGGGTGCTTCACTTAGCTAATAGTGAAGCAAAGGCAATAATGGGATATTTTTATGATGTCATGGAAAGGTCCAAGGAAGCAATCAAGGCTAATATGAAACCTAGCCTTTCTTTGTATACATCGTATCTTGCAACCATCAATGAGAGATGGGAAAGACAACTTTCTTCTCTGTTGTTTGCAGCTGGGGCATTTTTGAATCCTGGAGTATATTTTAGACCGGATTTTACAAAGAAAGCTGAAGTTAGTAGAGGAATGTTATTCATTATTACAACAACTGTTGGTCATGAAATGATACAAGAACTTTTAAGCTCACAAATAAAGCTTTATAAGCTATCTTCTGTGGATTTTGGATTGCCAATTGCTATTTGACAAAGAAATAAACTTTTTCAAGGTATTAGTTGTTTCTTTTTTCTTATTTGTTAAAAATTAATTATCACTTTATTTTGTTTGTAACGTTACTTTTGTTATCTTACAATTTACAGTTTCTTAGTGGGATCAATTTGTAAGTTGTGTTCTAGAATTGCAAAGGTTTGAAATTCAAATTTTAAGTCAATATGTGAGTGCAATAAGCTAAGAATAGAATTGGAGTACGTTTGAATTCATCCATTCCAAGAAAAGGAATAGATTGGAGCATAAAAGATTGAATGACTTGGTATTCATTCGTTACAATTTAAAGCTTCGAGAAAGGTATGTTATTATCATTATTAATTTCGATATAATTTCTTATAATTTTCTAATAATTAAATTTTATTGTTTACTAGGAGTCTTAATAGCACAAGTAGTTCAACAGATCCAATTTCTATTGATAATATCGATTTTTTGACAGATTGGGTTTTTAAAGAATCAAATTTGATAGAAGTGAATGACTTGGAAGATAATCTTGGTTGGAAAAACATTAACATGTCATTTGGTGCATTGAATTTGAATGATGATGATGATGGAACTCTTCTCAATTATGAGGATTTTGTTCCAAATGATAATTGGGGTCAGTGTAGTTATAGCAAGTATGCTCCTATAAATGATTGAATGAAGTTCTAGGCTTTTGTTTTTTCTCTTCTTTAAATTTTACTTATATTTGATGTATATGTTAAGTTACATATATGTAATGTAACTATAAATGTTTTTGTTGCAGGTTTCACTTCTAGTTGGTTGGTTCCTCATCATGAACTTTTGTCAAAAATTGTAATAGTTTGAGAGTTAAGGATATTTATTATTCTTTTTATTAGATATTTTGATGTAATTATTATTTATTATATAATGAATTTATAATATTTTAAATACTTTGTATTGTTCTTAATTTTATATTTGTATGATGATAATTGTCTTTTTTTCATTTTAATTGTGATTATTATTTATATGTAAAATATCTAAAATTTATTGTCATTTCATATTAATTGTAATTATTATTTATTATTATGATTTTTGGAAATAAGGTTGATGTAAACTTATAAAGTATATGGTACAACAGTACAATATGACAATGAACTATTTTGCAATTTCTAAAAAAATTTACGGACTATTTCATAAATTTAAAAAATTATTCGAATTAGTATCCGATATAGACTGGTATCGGTATAGTACTGTACCATAACCCAATTTGATACTAAGTCCGGTATGGTATTCGCAACATTGTATTTTATCATAAAGAAAAATTTATTTTATTAAGCTATTATTGTTTATTATTTCTACTAAGGTTGATTAGGATGGCCACTAATGGTTGGCCACAAGGTATTTTCTTATAACTTATAACCATAAATTGTGTTTAAAATTAGATAAATTAATTTTTAATTTAACTTTAATTCTCTAATTAAACAATTTATATTCATAAATCAAGATTCACATCTAGCATTCATCATAACTATCCAAGTATTTAAGAATATTAAGCCAGTTTTGATTAACTTTTTTATGTATGATTTTTATAGATATTTCAATCTTTTCATCACACAATATTCTAATCAAAACATGAAATTAATGTCTATTATATTTGACTCCAATAATAATATTTTTCCACTATTAATAATTGATTATATAAGTGATATTTGAAAACCATCAAAGCATCATTTTTACTTTTGTCCCCAATCAATACTCAACGAGAATAAAATAATATTTTCATAATTATTTTAGAGTGAAAAATCTTATACTGAAGATTCAACTATTTCCATATATTTCGTAATATACATTACAAGAAAAATAGGATTTAGCAAAAAAACTTACCGACGGAGAATAAAGATTTCTGTTGGGAGACGAATTTGACGATGAAAATTGCCAACAGAAAGAGTCATCGGAAAAATAGTCGTAGGTAAATTTTGGTGACAGATATTATGAATCCATCGGTAAATTTAGTGACAAAATTTTGTATTTCTATTGGTAAAATTAGGTAAATTTACCAACAGATTTATAATATTTCATCGCTAAATTTACGATGGATTCCTAATATTTCATCGGTGAATTTGCCGACAGTAAATTGTAAGTCTGTCGTTAAATTTTCTAATGGACATATAACATTCTATCGCTAAATTTTTATAGACAGAATATTGTAATTCCATCGGAAAACATAGCTATGATAAATTTCAACCGCCATTTCTCACTACTTACCCGAGTTTTCTATTGATAATGTTTTAATTTTTTGTACATTTAATTTTTGTAAATAATATAACATTGATTGATAAATATAAAATAAACATTATCCTGATTGGTAATATAATAAAAGTATTATAATGTACACAAATAAGTATCTTGAAAATAACTGTAAATTAAGAATTCATACAAAAACTTAAGAAGAGCAGACTATCAAATACATTCACTTATCCAGCCTAAGTTATTCAGGTGGTAAAGGCGAATGCTCTGACTGTTGTGGTGATGTCTTGTCCCTCCCCTTCAACTCATCCACCTCATTACAGAGATGGGTTATGCACTCCGTCAACCTATCTACTATGCTCTCAAGCTAAAGAACTCTCTCATTTGATGCAAACCGCCTACTAGATCCGACTATAGAGGATGTGGAAGATTGTGAATACCATGTGTTTACAAATAAACCTAAGCCGAATATCCTTCCACGACGAACCTTACCACCCACTGCATCAAGATATGTGTGACTCTTATCAACAGTTTCAGAGTTCTGAGACTGTCGTTCAATGCTTTCTTATATTTGATCCTATCATTATAATTGTTTGTGTTAATAAGTGATAATTTTTAAGAATTAATATTAAAGTATAGATTTTACATACATAAAGTTGTCTGCATCAGGTGTTAACGAAGGTCACATCATCATGCCTATTGATGTGAGTATGCAAAAGAAGCTAGCATGGTGTAGGCTTCTTGCTCATTACTTTTCCTATATCAAAATAAATTATTATAAGTGAACTAGAATTTATAAAAATTTTGGCAGAGTTTCCTCTTTTTTATGATATTTACTCCCATTAGATAAAAAAATTAACTCAACAACATAGACATTAATGGCACTAGGCATTGATAACATTATTATTCTTTATAATACACATTTATTTTCATTCTAAATTTCATACGTCAAATTACATTAAGATAAAATTTCATATATCAAAGTACAAAAATCATAATATAAGTGTAAAGTCTTGGTACTTATAAGTTTTTGTGCATGCTCCTGGTAGGTCAAAGATCCTCCAGGGTGTATGAGTAGACTCTCTTTGTTGGCAGAATTGCACTCTAAAATGGACATTGTCTCGGGTGATGCCTAATATTACTGCCAATGACTCCATATTTCTTCAAGTATATATGGTGATTGTACACCATTTTTGTGTATCAAACCAAGAAAGTCTCTATATTGGTATGAGCTTGCATTTTCCATACATTATAAATTACATCATCAAATATTGAATACCAAAAGAATTCTTTCTGAAAAAAAGAAAAACATACTATAAGTACTTATAAACGACAATATTTATCTAATCAATGTATAAAATTAGATAAAATAAAAAAGATAAATAATATATTTTTTGTACCTCAAACTCCAGATAATAAAAATCCTTTACCACCTAAGAGACATTCTTCCATGTATAACCCTCAATATCTATCCTCTCCTTGAACCTGGATGAGATATTTCTGGAGCACGTTTCAAACGGAACCAACCTAATATATAAACATTTTCAGATCATTTTCAAATTAAAACATATAAATTAAGCATAAACTTATGATGTTATCATACATGAAATTTGATGTAAGTTCGCTCAGATTGTTGACAATTGTGATGAAAGTTCTTCCATCAACTCCCTTAGCTCCAGGCTGGAGGCCACCTCTGTCATTTGTAATGTTTACCCCTGATATGTCTATTGGTGTAACGATGGTGGATGTTGTAAGGCTGGTGGATGGTGTAGCAGGGCTGCTAAATAGTATAACACCAGGTACAAAAGGTTACTCTATAGGGACTGTAAGTCGAGAAGATGATGTCTCATTTGGACGTGCAGTAGCTAGACGTACAACACCTGATTCTGTAGCATCGACAGAATGTCATGCTTTACTTGGAAATTGTGGTAACCTAAACCTTAACTGCAACAAATCCTGTTTTCTCTTTTATGACATTTTTTAACTTGAAATTCATGAAACACATATAAGATTATATTGTTGATGAAATAATAGATTTATTCATATAATATTTTATTACAAACACAAATTAATCGCTATCATCACTTAATTGTAAATCAAAATCATCATCTTCTTCTTTTTCTGAAGAATTAGAATCAAACTTAGGCTCTTCTTCAAATTTCTCACCTTCCTTATCCTCGCCAGATGAAATTTCAACATATTCATTATTTGGATCATTCAAAGGTTCATTCTCATCATATGTTACACGTGAACTTATTTCATAAACATCTTCCTGAAACGCTTTGCTTTCAATTCTCTTATTTTTCTTCTTTTCCATGTAATTCAAAAAAACCTCGATGTTTTACTTTGCAATCGACCATCTAATTTGACTTATTTCGTTGTAAGTTGGGAAAATGGACATAATATACCTAGATCGCTTGCATCGCCAACACAAAAGGTTCAAATTGCCTAAATCTTCTTCGCTCGTTGATTTCAACTAGATTGTATCAACTATGCACTTTTGTTCTAACATTAGAAGTTAGATCAAACTAGTCACACTTAAATATCACACTTCATTTTATTGGCAATGCAAGGTAATTAATTTCAAGTATCTCAATAATTTTACCATCATAATCTATCAATTCTCCCTGTATGCAAAACCCACTATTTATTATTGCCAAGTTATGACCATGATATTCTATATGAAATTTGTATCCACTAATAAAATACACCATATAGGATTTAACAATTTGTAAAGGTCCTTTAGCAAGATCACATATGAGCTTGTTATCTATTGGATTTTCTGAGGCCTACACCAAAAAAATCATATTAAATAGTATAATGCCATTTAAACACTTTGATATGATAATTCAACCATTTCAATTATTGCAAGTAAAAACTTATATATTTCTTGAACCATCAAGGAAAGTGTCTTCCAACTTCTTTATTGATATCATCTTGTGTTGTTACAGGCATTAGCTCGAGTAACCATTCCTCGTATATTCTAAAAGGATTATTATGTATTTTATTTGTGAAAATATTCACTTCGAAAACTTAAAAAAAAAATTCAAAATCAACTTAAACTTACTGCACGAAATGTTGAACCTCTTGACAATTCAATAAAATGTAACCATAGATAGCCTCTATTTCTTCTGCTAATAATATTCTTCTTATTGAGCATCCATATGTTTGTCCTGGATATGTAAAAATGGATAAGTTACCATCAATATCACCCGTTTCAGCCTCATCATCGTTACGAGGAACTTTTCTTTCTCTTGTGGGCACATGCAACTCGAACTAATATGAACAAAATGTACTTGCTTCCTCCACTAAATAAGTATTACATATCAAACCTTCAACTCTAGCCTTGTTTCTTATATTTTTCTTCAAGTGATGTAAAAATCCACATTACAAATAGGGTTATTACAATTCTGTGATTAAAACATGTTATAATTTTTTTAAAATATTAACTATAATTACTTCTCAAATGGATACATCCATCGATATTGAACTGGACTAACAAGTTTAGCCTCATGTGCTAAACATAAGGGTAGATGCTCCATATAATCAAAGAAGCTTAGAGGCAAGATACCTTCCAATTTGCATACGATAATTGGAATTTCTCTTTCTAATTTTTCCATTCAGCCAACTTTATATCAGATGATGTTAAGCTTTTGAAAAACAAACTTAATTTTGTTATAGCTTCCCAAACTTTATTCAGTAGTAACTCCCGAAATACAATTGGAATTAGCCTTTTCATAAACACACGATAATTATGACTTTTCATCCCAAATAATTTGTACTTCCTCATGTCTACACACCTTGCCAAGTTTGAAACATAACCATCGGGAAACTTTAGGCTTTTCAACCATTCACATAAAATTTCCTTTCATTTTTTGTCCAAAGTGTAAAAGGCTTTTAGGTATTTACCGGTGCAAAGATCTTTATCTAACTCATTCCTTCTACAAAAAAGGTTCAAATCAGCTCATGATTTTGCATTGTCCTTTGTCCTCCCTTCAATGTTTATTATGGTGTTGAACAAATTATCAAAATTATTTTTCTCAATATGCATCATATCTAGATTATGACATATCAAATTAGTTTTCCAAAATGGTACATCCCAAAAGATACTTCATTTTCTCCAAAAAAATGTTTTAGTAATGCTTCTACTCACTTCTTCAACTTCAAGTTTTGTAACTTTCAGCAACCCTAATTTATCAATCTCCTACAATATCTCTTCACCAGCTTTGTGAGGGGGAGGAGGTGTTTGCACCATCCTATTCTTAGTGAACTTTTGTTTATTGAGTCTAAATAGATGATTTGGAGGAAGAAATTTCCTATGGTTGTCAAACCAAGATGTTTTGGCCCCGTTAAGAAGATAAAATGCATCAAAATCATTGGCACAGTATGGACAAGCCAATTCCCCTACTGTGCTCCATCCAGACAACATAACATACATAGGAAAATCACCAATAGTTCACATCAAAGCTACTCTCAATAAATTTTTTTTTAAGAGACACATCATATGTCTCCACACCAAATTCCCAAAGATGATGCAATTCAAATACTACTTGTAAGAATACATTAATTTTATGCTTTGGATTCCTAGGCCCTAGCACAATCACCATCAAGAACATATATGCCTCATTTATACATATCCATAGAGGCAAATTATAAGGAGTAATTATGATTGGCCATGATGAATATTGTTGGTCGGATTAACCAAAAGGTTGGAATCCATCTGTCGACAATTCCAACCTAACTTTTCAACTTTCAGCTGCAAACTCATAATGGGTGTTATTGAAATGTTCCCATGCAAGTGCATCCGATGGATGGCTCTTTATTCCATCTTCCTGTTTATGTCCATTATGCCATCTCATGTAAGATGCAGTAACATCAAAGGCATATAGTCTTTAAAGTCTTAGAGTTAGCGAGAAATAATACATCCCCTTCCAAGATGCTAATTTCTGTTTCATAGTACGCTTTCTAGGTTTGAACTTAGATTAATCACAAAATTTGCACTCTTGTAATTCCACATGATCTGCACAAAACAACATACATCCAAAGTTGCAACAATCAATTTTTTCAACTGGCAAACCAAGACCCCTAATAAGTTTCTTCATATTGTAAAAATTATCAACCATTGTATGATCAAAAGGTAATAATTCATTATATCAAGCAAGAATTTTATCAAAACTTCAATAAGAAATATGCCATTAAGACTTTGTGTTCAATATTCAAGAAATTGAAGATAATTAAGTCATCGTCTCACAATTTGGCCATAATTCTTGGTCATCTGATTTTAGAAAGTCAAAAAAAAATTGTTGCTTTGGCTCTTCTTCAAGATTTCTATATTTGTTTGAAAACCGACTACATCATAAATCATTTGGATGTAAGTATTTTCAGTTGCACCCATATTATTTGTTATAAATCCAATCCTCCCTTCAAAACCATCCTTATTTATTAACGGGTTTACTTCATTACCCCCCTGAAGTGCTACAAATTAATGGCTTCTTATGTCATTTCCACTCTAAATGATTTGGAACAAACCATTTTCTTAACAAATGGAGATTCACTTCATCAATAGGAAGAAAAAGAATATGTTTGCACTTTTTATATGGACATTGGCTGTGCATCGTTATGCTAGTCAAAATAAAATAACTAGACCTACTATTATAGCAGTGGTGAGTTTAAGTCGATCCCACATAAAGTGTGTGTAAAGTTTATGAAATGAAATTAACTAGTGTTTAGATTTAACAGGGAGTTTTGGATTTTTGAAAGAAGAAAATAAAATGAAAATAACTAACCTAATGAAAACAAATTAAAGAAAACATGCGAAAAATGATAAAAGTGGGGAATTCGATAGGGATCCGGTTTTTTGGTTCAATCTCGGCCTATACCCTAATTAAACATATTTCATTAATTTACTATTCTCAAACCTCTCCTAGCAACTATTAATCGTGAGTTAATAATTAACCAGAGTTTTCCCTTAAGTTTTGTCTAATCAAGATACAATCGTTAATTAAACCTAACCACCAAATAACCTAGGATATGATCT
>JANITX010000008.1:35463931-35484751 GCA_027564395.1 Erythroxylum ulei
AGCTTCAGAAGGGGGTAATAAACAATTAAATCTCCTGTAATCCCCCAAGGCATATGCATAGAGCTTTGGAAAGAGAATAAATCTTCCCATATTTTGGATATATGAAATTCAAAATTGGCAGAATAGATGACAGTAGCGATAAAGCTAATCCTGGGGTTTGTAATTTGGCAATTCAAATGGATATACTGATCTGGAGAGCTAAGAATAGACACCTGCACTTTCCTTTTATTGAAAACAAAGATGATTACACCATTATAATGGTGTGATTAAAATCAAACTCCCAATATTTTCCCAAAAATTTCATGACATTATGAAGTTTTTTAGCTTTAGTTCTTGTTTTCAAAAATCCAAGTAAAATTGAATTATTTTCCTGAAAAAGATCTTTTACTGCTTGACCCTTATAAGGTTCATTAAAACCTCTAATATTCTGAAAAAACATAATTTAAGCTAAGTAAGAAGAGAAATTGCTAACCATTTTTTAGTTTCCTTCTCTTCCTCCTTGACCTGTTAGAGGTTGGAGTGAACTACTCAATCTATGCTTGATTCACTTCTTCCTCTTGATGAAGTTTATCTTCTTCTAGCTCATTGTTGGAAAGATTTGAATTAAGAAAACCAATCACATCCTCATGTTCCATATCTCCTATTCTATTGTTATTGGAATTTTGAATTTCATCTTTTACTGTTAAGGAATTCTCGATATCAGAGATTGCATCAGTGTTGATTTCTCTACTAAAGTTTATTATGGGAGCATTAACAATCCCCATGAGTTCAAAGTAGTCTCCTATAGAGAAAAGTTTTCCAATAGGTCTCTAAGTCTGTTTCCCTATATGAGGTTTCCAATTATACAAGAGTTGTATTCCAACCTTATCCAATTCATTTTCCATATTTAATTTCATAACAGGAAAGGAATTAGGTGAAACCATCTTACGATTAATCTCCATAAAAATTATAACATAACAAACCTTTTCAAATTTAGCAGTATCTAGATTAAAAACTATATTCTTCCCTATCGAACTATCTAGGAAACTTAAACTATTAAATGTCCAGTATTCAAGAGGAATATTATGAAAGTTAATCCACAATGGAATGGTGTCAATGGCAGTTCGACGAAATTATAGTCCTAAAACCCACTTTTGAGTGAGCATAGACTGTCCTCCTATATGCCAGGGGCCTGATTCCATAATCTTGCATATGCTCTCTTCATCCGCGAACTTAAACAAGAAAGATTCATCCTCAGTTATTAAGATTTTGTCAAGACCCTTGCTTCCATATCTAGTTTAAGCCTAGTTCTGCATAAGAGGGAATGTTAGTCTTTTGTTAATAAAAAAACCTACTAAAGTATTACTCCAGTGTTTAGCACCTTCCTGCAACATCTCAATTAAAGGAGAAACAATTCCATTCACCAAGGTGGCTGAGAAATGATTTGGTTTTTCTTGGTAAGATTCATCTGCTACAATATTTCTCTATGTTCTCGTCTCCATTCTTGATTTTTTGTTTGGATAGTGTTCTCATGTTGTTGATATCCATTGACTTTTGTAGTGATCGAAAGTGGTTCTGTAGTTCTCCTGAAGAAGTGGAGCCTCTTTTAGAAGCCTTTGTAAAGCTTTCTAAGGAGGAACGTTACCGGTTCAGCTTTGAACCTACCAAAAGATCCTCTGAAAGTAAAAAGGTATTGCGTATCAAAGGAAGGGACACTGGTCATCTGGGGGGAACATTGTTCACTTCAACTTTTTTCTTCCCCCTTTTGTTCTACTTTTATCTTTAAATATAAGTTTTCATGGAATTCTCCTGAATTATCTAAATTCATTGCTTTTGATGATTCTTAGTTTTGGCTCTCACAATTATCAAACTTTTCAGGAATAAATTTCAACTCTCGGATAAAACTATCCCTTATTGGTTTAAAAACTAAATTTAAGTTATCATATTTACTTAAAATATCCCTTATTTCTTCATAATTCTCTAAGATCTGCTACATTTTATATTTAACTTCTACAACTGTAGCTACTACTCTTTCTTTATATGAAAATTCACTCATTAAGTTCCACTATAAAAGGAAACTTCATCAATCTAAGAGTATGCGTGATGGTAGTTTTTTACAAATATTTCTAACTCTATTTTCGTATTTTCTTTGCCTTTATTTCAAGAAGAGGATTTTTGAATTTGTACTAGCTACATGATCTCTGTAGAATTTTACCTCCATCGCGTCAACTTTAGTTATCATTATTTTAGTCTGTATAATGTTTACTGCTAACCTATTATTGACCAAAACTCATGAAACTGCTCTTCCACTAATATAAGCCTTAATATATAAAGGTATTACATGTTATGTGATAACATTAGCTGGCTTTTCTAGTAATTCCTTTTTGTAACTACTGGTCCTATTGTCAATACTGACACTCTACATTATCCTCTCCTAGGACGGGATTTCTCCTCTTTACATAAGATTTACCAAATGAAGCAAGAATTTTTATGAAAGAAATGATACATGCTACTTGAATGAGAAATTTTCCAATCATAATGAATTCATTGTAATCCTGATCCTGCCTCTTAAAGTAAGCTGACTTCTTGTGAAATGTAGGGTTCTCATTTATCTTGCTTCTTTTTATAGTTAGGATTTATAGTACTTTCTTTAGAGAAGACATTTCTAACAAAGGATGATTTTTTGAAGTTGACTCTTCCAATAATGATGGCTTGTTTTTCTCAATCTTAGTAATGGACCTTTGTTCCTAAATATTTCACTTTTTGAATTTGAGTTAAGGGTTCTAGATACTTAAGGCGTCTTACTTGTTGTCATTGCCAGGATGGAGACATTTTTGGTGGCACTATAAATTTATATTTTTTTCACTAAAAACTTAGAATTCGAGGTTCATGACTTTGTTTAAAGATTTAAGTGAATTTTTCTTGAAATTTATACCTTATACTCTAACGATGGGTGTAAGTCAAATTCAATAACATTAACGGTTGCCATTGGTGGGAATGGAGCTTCTCTATCAATATAGTTTAGGTAGCTTTAACAAAGAATATAATTCCCTTTATTGATTTAATCTTGAAGCACATTCTTGAACCCCCTAACATGAACTTGTCAAGTTGCTCTAGATGTTGTGATATTTGCAATAGTATCTGCCTCTAATTTCTTCTTTTGTGGGAATTCTACACTCTAGTGGTAAGGTGATGAATTTTTCTTGCAACAAATAATCAAAGATCTCCTCTGTTTTGGAGGTATCAAAGGTGTATTGAACTTAAGTAGATGGAGACTGCATTTTCCATTTACCTTCCAGGGATTTACGCTCTAAAGAGAGGTAAACACAAATTCTAGGGATGTTGACTTTGGATATTGTTAAATCATGAGAATTCGCCTCTATAATAAGAATGCCTATAGAATTCTTCTTTCAATGTCTTTCTTCCCTTAGAAGCTCTTTATATTCAGAAACTTTTCTTCCAGTTCATAGAAATCATGAAATTCCATACTTTGGAATATCTTCCATAACTCAATGTCTAAATCTCATTAGGCTAACTTAATATATTAAGTCTCTGGGAGTGCAATTCGACATCTACTTCCATCTTTTTGAATTGTTTAATGAATATGTTTGCATTCTCACCACTTTTCTAAGTAGCTTTAGACAATAATATGAAAAACTAAGTACGAAATAATCATTCCATCTTAGGCCAAGAAATGATAGAATTCTTAGGGCAATAGGGCATGCCAAAAGAAGGTAGTACTTGTTAATGAATTGGGAACAACCTAAGCTTAAAATTGTTAAAGTTTTTGTAATTGTTTAATTCTCCACATTACATAGTGAATCCAATAATGTGCTCAATAGTCGATTGACCATATTTACCAAAAATTACGTTGAATTCAAGAATTCTATAACCACAAGAATACAAATTCTCCTAATCAATCTATTCTGAATAAGGCTTGTAGAGTTCTGGACAGTCAAGGTATCTTAAACTAGGCTTGTAGAATTCCTGAATAGTTTCTCTAACGGTTTCCATATTAACTTGTAATCTCATTTGGGGTGAGGGAATAATAGGATTACGGTTTACAACTGTAATGTTACCCCTTAAATTGTATTGTGGTCTATTGGCTTAAGCCTTGACACTAAATCCTTTCCAATCGACAATTTGGGCCTTGACTTTCAATCGTTCATTTCTAAGATTAATGCGTGGAGGTGTCATAGGAATACCCTCTCTTTTTTAAGGAGGGACGTATCTTTCATCTATAGAAGATGCAGTTGGAAGCCGATTACACTCCTTAACTTCCATTAAATTAGGAGCAAGATGCACCGAGTCCTTCAAAGATTTGCTTTGCTAAAGCAGTAGAGTTTTTCTAGCAAACAATTTCAGAGGAACAATCATTTTGTCAACCTTCTCCATCAATATCTTGATTACATCAGTTGTAGAGGTCAAGTTAGAGTTTAATTTTGGAATTTTATTTATATAGATGATGCCATTTTGTTGTGACGCTTTTGGATTCTCACTAGCAAGAAAGTCAGTTGAAGATGAGACTGCCGTCTCGAGATTCTCTACCATTTAGGATGCAAATCTTTCATTCCCTACTACTACAGGGACTTCTTCCTCCAAGACTAGAGGCATAATCATTTCTTTTCTATTCCTTATTAGTGGCATCATGATCCCATCGGGTATGTCAAATTATAGATGTTTATCTAAAATTTGGGCATGTGACGATATAAGTGAGATTCAGAAAACCTAGAAATGAGGTTTGAAGTAAAGAAAATAATTGATTGTAGCAAAAATGGAATCACAAACTACAAAAGGGAATTTGAGATAACAAAGATAAATTCACATGCTAAAGAAAGCTGGAAAAAAAAGTATTTGTGAAGTAGGTTGATTGTTCAATCTAAAGATTGGTTTTATTGTGTTACGATTGAATGAAGTCTATAGTGTCCCCATTATTGTCTAGGTGTTGATGAATTTATATTCATCTCATCCCTAAATAATTTTTTGCTATAAATATCCACTTCCCTACATTTTACCTAATTATTTGCCACTATTTCCTTAGCGTCCATGTTTTGGACTTCCTGTAATTGTTCAATTTTTAGCTTGTTTAGCCGCGTTCTTGTTAGTAGCACGTCTTCTATCATTTTCTTAACTTTCGTGTTTTGGGCATATATAAATTTAACACATTTTCTCTCACTTCCCTGGTATTTCATTACCAATGAATTCTTTAGCTGAACATTTATTAGGCTTTCATTTTTGGGCTACTTCCACTAGTTGGTTAAATTACATTTTAGACCAAATGAGCTTAATTATTTTATGTTATCAGCAAACTCTAAAGTTGTCTTTATTATTATTCAATATACAAATCTAAAATTTAGAATTTTATCTTAAGTTATTTAGAGTTTTGAACTTCATGAATATAAATATAATTTTAATTTTATTCACCTTAAAATTTCGTGAAAACAGTACTCTATTCGTTTTTTTATTATCATACATTTCTAAATTATATGCAGCATTATGTTTCATTTTTTACGTGATGATACACATTTCTGGCTTGGCTACTCGATTGTTAACATCAAATTGAATTGTACGCTGGAATCACTGTTGCTATTGATGTTTGAGAACAAGAGTTTTCCTGCTGAAAGCTTAGTTTCCAAAGTTTCCGCCGAAAGCAAAGATTAATTGTCCCAAAAGTAAACGTTCCAGAGACTTAACATACATGGAATTCAAATTAAATAGAGTAGTACAAGGGCAATCCCCGGATCTTCATGCCTGTTCTTGTGCTATTAATGCTGTTGAATGCTACAGGAATAGTAATTAATTGTTGACAATCTTGGCTTTCCTTTTACCAGAACTTGGCACATTCATCCTTATTAGTATGATGTCTGTGTACTGACTACTGGTTCTCAATGCATCAAAAATCCGAACTATACACTGAACTGTACTAATTAAATTGAATTGAAAGATTCAATTGCATGCTGGACGCATATGTTTGGGGGGTTATGAGAATGTCGACTTTCTCACCACATACAAAGTCATCCTCGTTGATTTATTTTATCCCACAGATTTAATAACATATAAAATGGCTATTTTCACTTGATTGAAATTACGTGTGAACGTGCCTAAAGATGAAAACACATAGACGCGTAGATAGGGTATAAGAATGACTTAAAAATAGCATGTGAAATGCAAATCCAATATAAAATCAGAGATTAGTGGTACGACAGGCTGCCACAAGATTCTTGTATTATGTGTTGAAATTAGGAGTTTATACCTTGGGATAAGCTACTTAATTAAGGAGAAGCTTCCATCTTTAGCCCGTCAACATAAGCATCTATCATATTTAGTGATGATACATGTCAGGAGCTAGCCGTCTGGCATGAAACTTGAGATTAACTTTTACCCAAGAAGACTAAATCCTTTCATTACCAAGTTTTAGGCAGATATCTATGCATACTCAAACCGGGGAAGCAAGATGAAGTGAAGATAAACTTTGATCAACTTGGTGAGGAAATTAGCCCTTCAAACTCCCAAAACTTTGTGCAAATTTGCAAAAGGGTTTTAAAAAAAAGAGAGAGAGAGAAAAAGCCGCCCGGGGAGGGAACAAGATCCTCTGTCCAGTTTTATGGTGTCTTATCGTATCCAATGAATCTCAGCCATTTATTTATGCGGGCTCCACGTTTATTTATGTAGAGCCCACGCGAGATCCGCATAAATAAATGGCTGAGATTTACTAGACACGATAAGACACCATAAAATTGGACAGAAGATCTGGACTCCCCGGGAAGCGGCTATTGGGTCCCCATTTTGGAATATCGTGAATCACAATTGATGTAAGCACTACTTAATTAATTAAAAATGACAAAGAAAAAGTAGACTTAAAGCCATAGCTTCTTACCGTAAGTGCTTATGCTTCACCTAAAGCCATAGCTTCTTACCGTAAGTGCTTATGCTTCCTATAAATGCCCTGGCATTCTTCGTTTTCTTTCACAAGGGTTTTCTTTCTTCTGTGAGGTCTCACAAACCTCGCAGAAACAAGAAAACCCAACCATTATTGTTCATCCCCTAGATTTATGTATATCAATTGCTTGATATATCTACCTACACTAATTCATCCATATTGCCGTGTACTATTTTGTTAAGTTTGTGTGTGGGGTTATTTTTTGTGCAGCTAGAAATGGATCATCATGTGCATTATTCCAGGGTGAGTTCCAGGGTAGGGAAGAGGCTGTGGAATGTGGTAAGAGTGACATTGCTGATGATGAGGAAAGGGTTGATGTCTAAGAGAAAGTTGATAATGGACTTAAATCTCATGATGAAGAGAGGGAAGCTGCTAAGGAAGTCTTTGAGTAATCTCATATCCCATCATCTTCATCACGAAAACAACTACAGCAGCAGGAGTAGTAGTATGGCACGTGGTGGCTTCGGCATACAGGAGTACGAGTTCTCGTGCAGCAACAGTCCGAATCCTGTTTTTTTCCAGGTCCCAGCGGGTAAGCGCAAGGTTCATCATTATTTCCCTTGCGTCAACCTACCTCAAGTAGTGGTCGAAGAAGAGGAGGAAGAAGAAGAGGGTTATTATTCTAGTACTGGTCCAAATAAGGCGGTCATGATAGTTCCAAAGACACCCGAGCCTTACGCGTTCAACTTTTGCTTTGATGCTTCTGATTTGGCTCCGGGAGAGAAGCGTAGCCCTCTTCTATCTCCTCTCGCTGTACGGGTGTCAAATCATTCGTCAGAAGATGATATTGAAGAGAATGATAACGTTGGTACTGGAACTTGTCGACGACAAGTTGACGATGAAGCTGAGGAGTTCATTAAAAGGTTCTACGAGCAGCTAAGGGTACAAAGTCGAATGCAATTGCTGCGTGATGCTTGAAAGCACATAGTTGATGAGATGCCTGAATGATTATCATTAACGTAATAACGTCATCGTTCTTCCAGCTTGTTGATAGGCATAGCATTGATGAGCATGGTTACGATCATTCATTTCCTTCCATTTCATTGTATTGGACGTTGTTTTAAAATAATTGCTATTATACGTACCTTGTAATAAGACTTCATCAATTTTAATGCGCAATTTCATGAGTTCCTTTTTGCAAAAATTGTTCAACGGAAATTGTGTCAAGGCCTGAGAAATCTATGATCAGAAGAGGAATACTGACGAAATTAGAACGTTGGCGGTGTCTTTTCTTTGACGACAAAGGAAGGGGTGGCCAGTCAATCATCATAGAGGGCATTTGGTGTCGTCTCTTTTTCATTTTCTTTTTTATTTGTTGCTGCATGTATCGTGTTTGTAAATAATATGTACGGTTGCTTCCTAGGTCGATTTTGCTTTATGAAAGTTGTTTTAGGCTTTCAAGTAATTAACATTTTCACAACCCTCGCACCATTGTTTCTTCTTTCTAACGTTAACAAAACCATACTTTTGCCAACTTTTCACAGACAGAAGCCCATCACGAAATTGGCCTCCTCTTTTCTGCTTTAAAATGTTTAGTTATTTAAGAAAAATTAGGCATGCTCAAATGCTTTAGTTCATTTAAAATACTACGATAAGAGGAATATATTGAAAAAGTCCCCTCTGCTCATCCTATCCCATATAAACAATTTTATGCTAAAGTTATATAATTTTGTATTCACTATTATATGCGTGTTTAGTAACAGGAAACCATTTACATAGTTTCATGTTTCATCATCGTCACATTCAGTCCGAAGTCTCACAATAATGCGAGATCTGGAGAGGTCTGATAGTACGTAACTTTACTCCTACATAATAAATCCGGACATAGTTTCATGTTTATATAGTAAGAATATAGTGTTACCATTGAAGATTGATGTCAATTAATTAAGCAATAATTCAAGGAGGGTATGGTGTAATGTTGGTGTTGCTTATTGATTAGTACATCTTTCTTGAACTAGAGCAAATTATACTTATACGTTTGCATTATTCTGCATTGGACGGAAGGAATAATTAAACTCAGAAGCAAGGTGGTGATGAGTTGTCTCCTAACAGCACAGGGGCATCTATATATTCACTCCTCTCTTCTCTATAGGGTGTTGCAGGTTGCAAACAAGTTACTTATCTAACTATTTTAATAACTTTTTTAGCTGCGAGCTCAATTAATTTTATATTTTTAAATCAATTAAAGGAGGAATCCATGCATACTGGACCCAAGAAATAAAATTTATAATAAAAATACTCAACCAAATGAAATTAATGTGAAGAATATAGTCAATCAATTGTTAGGACAAACAAACTCGTTCCAATTGTATTTGAAGTAGATTAAGCATATGTTCTTAATTAAATTGACGTTTCTTCTAATTAAGGATATAGATTCCAAGTAATGGACTCCAACTGTGCTAACAGCACGTTGATACACTAATAATAGTAATGCTAATTGTTAACATAAATGTGGACAGTCGATGTAATTTCATACAAAATTAATCATGTGAGTTCATATAAATACACTAGTACGTGTGTTGTGTACCCACTTACACGCTGTCTGGATGTTTTTAAATTTTAATTATGATATCTATAGGAAAAGCAAACCACAGACCCATCTGTCCCTGTTCACCAAACATCTCCATCATGATTCTGTGATGTTCTCTACCCTTGACGATCCATACTTAATTGTTATTTATTTTTGTATTTTATTCGCTTCTTTACCCCACCGCAACTTTGTTGAACCCATACATGGTCGTTGCAATGTTGAAGTCTCCAACAACTACTGCCTTCTTAATTTATAATTGAGAGAATATATATATGTTTCAATTCAAGACAGTAGATAAAAGTATTGATTACAATTAGTCTAAATGTTAGTCAAAAAGTTCTTTAAGTCTTTTAACATGTCTTCAGGTCCTTTTAAAAATTTATAAATAGTGGATTCTAGTTTGAAATTTACGTACTCTCTTCGAAAGCCTTGTAAAAGATCCAAGAATACAAAACAATATTAATTAAGGCTATAACTCTATCCAAACATACTCAGACTTAATTTATATAAGCTTATCTTAGCTTCAACTCATACATCAACTTTCAACTAAAGGCCAATTTTGAGGATAGACCGCAAGCCATGGAGCTTAGAAACTTTTTGCAAGTTTAGTCTCATTATTAAGAATAAATAAACAAATTTGTATTATATTTTTAAAGAAGTGTTGCTCAACTAATGTTTTATTTCATAGATTGATATTATATATATTATTTGGGTAATTTACTTAGTAGTTGGTATCTTTATAGTGTGTTTTTTTAATGAATTTTATTATATTTTATATGTATATCATTTTTTAATGTGGAAGAATTTAAGGAATAAACATAAGGTTTAGTGTAACTTTTGTCACAGTTGTCTAACCGACGTGATTGAAAAACAAAGTTGATGGAAAATAACAACGCTAGATTCATCTTTAAAGTTATGACAAAGAGAAGTAAATAAGACTGACAACAGTTATGAAAGGTATCAATATCCAATTCTCGGACCTAATTTATGAGGAATTGTATTTCTTCAAGTTCATGTCATCTAGAACTCTATTTTTATAACTCTAACTATAAATACTTGTATTAGAATTAACTTAGCGGACTTCTAGCCAATCTTGAGGGAGATTCTTTGAGAGTTTCATGATTTTTCATTCTTTCTTGGTATTGAATGAAGATTTCGAGCAAGATTGAAAAAGACTAGTAACAACTTCTATCAATTCTTTGTTC
Source organism: Erythroxylum ulei (assembly GCA_027564395.1). Taxonomy (NCBI): domain Eukaryota; kingdom Viridiplantae; phylum Streptophyta; class Magnoliopsida; order Malpighiales; family Erythroxylaceae; genus Erythroxylum; species Erythroxylum ulei. The sequence continues at coordinate 35,474,586 of JANITX010000008.1, forward strand.
TACACTTTTCTTTATGTTGATATTTGTTTCTTTGTGATTAGTTTGTATCATGATTAATAACTAGAAATCTTAGTTAGGGTTAGAGGTATAGCATATATAGATTTTTCAATTATCAACATATGATTTGATTATTAGTTGGTTGACTTTATTTTCTTATCCTTAATTTTTAAGTTTATACCTTATCACCATGAATTCAATCATAGGGATTGTAGGAAGGACTAAAAGCTGAAGTATGATTCGGGCACTAGGAGAATAAACACTTTAATTATAGAAAATAATGGTATCCTAAACTTTAGTGATAGCCAAGTAAATTAACTATGCTTAAGGATTTTGATTAGGATAAATTACGCATGTACAAATGATAGGAATATAATTAGATATACCTATGTGCCTTTTCAAAGGGCCTATATATATTTTCGGTTAATTGTTACTTCAACCAAGATAATCGATCTTGCTTGATAATTGGAAATTCACATAAGCAAACCTCGAAACTCTAATGTTTATCATATTGATCGTTTCTCTTACTTATTTTTGTTGTTTTCTTTAGTTTAGTAATTACATTTCTTAATTCAACTCCTTATTCTTTTTAATTTTCTTATTTCACTAGAACTAATAAATTTAGTGATTAGTTCTTTGTAGATTGGTATACTAGAATCACTCTAGTTTTATTTAGCTATCTATGATTGGTTATGTGTATTTGTAGATTTAAAAGTAGATTAAGTTTTTAGCATCATTTTTTAGGAACTAATTTTACTATTTTTGTTATATTTTATTTTATACTTTTGATATTTTTTTAGTTTTATATAGTTGATATGAGATAGGATATCCGAAAGTGACATTTTGGATCCCCTAATTCAACTGGACTCTAAAATTGAACACAATAATAACAAGAACAGAGTGTAAAGGAAAGAAGAGCTAACTGAACATAATGATGATATGATTTTTGGTATATAATAATAACAGCCATGAAGGATAAGTGTGGGGTACATCCAATTTTTCATGATCAATGCCAGCTCCTTATACATTAGACTAAGTCAAAGGGAGAATAACTGTGGGTTGTAACAATTATATCTTCCTTTAATCCTGACCTTTAACGAGTCACCTAGAAAATACATTATCATATCCATCAATAAGGTTTATTCGGTGATCCAAATACTTCCACTAAATTTTTCTTATATAAGATGAGTTTCAAATGAGATGCATTCCATATTACATGAAAGAGCAAGTGAGAACTTAATTTTTATCAGTAGATATGGACTCTTTTGAGGAATAGAATCAAGTGTATGATGCATTCATGATGAGATTTGTTTCCCTCTATATAAGACCAATGAATTAAGGAGGCATATTAAATTTTTTACATAGAGCAAAGGAGACACATTTCATAAAGCTTAGGAAGATAAAAATTTATGCTTAGCTAGTGCCTACATCACCATACTTATTGTAAGTTGGTTATGCAATTCTTCTGTGATGGCCTTAACCTAACATGTCAAACCTTGTTTGACACTGCTATGTAAGGTATAATTTAAATAAAAACTATTGAAGATGTGAAGGGGATCAAACAAACTCTGGTAAGAAATTTGACAACAAATGTGGTACAAGGGAAACCAAAAACAATCCTTTTCAAGGTCAAGTAGTTTCAAAGTAGCCAATTGAAGGTGCTTATGAATCGATACAAGGGATGCAACCAATGTGGCATGTATGGGCATCCTTCTTATGTATGTTTGAACATAGAGCCAACCTTAGGCTATTATAAAGAGACAAATTTCAAGGTTGCTTTGGAGGAAAGCAAGAAGTGAATGTCCACTTTTCCTATGCATACAATTTAAGGTGGAGGAATCATTTAAATCTTTTATAGAACAAGCAAAGAGATAGAGTAGGCAAGCCTACAGTACTACATTGGTTTTAATAAATACCCCATTTTCTATAGTCATTATTGTGATAGGGAACTATTATAAAAGATATCCTTAAAGAGTTTATTATTTTGTGGGGAAACTCAAAGAGGTAATGCAATTAAACATTGGGTTTATATGCAATTTGGAGATGTAAGTTACCCAATTGGCTAAGGCAAAACGAAAAAGAGGTCATAAACAAACTTCAAGTAGTAATACGGTAGATCCCACAGATGAAATATATCCTATCAACTTAAGGAGTGAAAAAATACTTAGTACTAACATTAATAAAAAGAAGGGAGTGTAACTATTAAGAAAACCTTAGTAAAGGGAAGCAATATAGAGAGAGCAGAACAAAATCTACATCAACTTCACCTACATATGGATTAGTATTAGTCTGGAATTGGAAGATAATTAAGATAAAACAAAATTGACATTGATCTTACACTTGTTTAGCATAACATCAGTATATAGCTAGGTAAATAATTAGATAGAAAGATCATAAACCAATCTCAGTTGCATTTAACGTTGATCTTCAAGAGACAACTAGAACTTTTGTAAAACCTTATGTGTCACCCATACCATACCCTAAAAGATTGAAGAAGCAAAAAGATAAGTATAAATTTAAAATTTCTTGTAGATTTTCAAAAATTTTCATATGAACATCCCTTTGACTGAAGTATAAGCTCAAATCCCATCTTATGAAAAGTTTTTGAAGGAGATGGTCTCTAAAAAATTCAAACTTTAAGAGTATGCAATGTTATCTTTAATTGAGGACTTCAATACAACATTGCAAAACAAGTTGCCTTTAAAGTTAAAATATCTAAAGAGTTTTGTGATTTGATGATATTTTGGTTCTTTAAATTATTACGATTGTTTATGCAACTTAATATTAATTTAATGCCTTTATCTCTTTTTAAGAAGCTTAAAATCAGAGAACTAAAACCAAATGCAAAATTACTTTAAATAATGGATCAGTTGGGGTAGTGGAAGACATATTTATTAAAGTAGGACAATTTATCTTTCTAACTGACTTCTTAATAATGGGCATAACATATGATATTGAGGTTCCCATCATCTTAGGGAAGCCATTTTTGGCTATTGGGGGGTGATAACTATTGTATTCAAAGGAAATTTGATATTATGGTTGGGGAATAATGAGGAAGATTTCACCATATTTAAGGCCTTATGAGGTTTTATCTTTGATAATACGTGGTGCAAAATTGATATCATTAACTCCCTTATGCATGAGAGATTGCTAAAAATTGCTTATGAGTAACCTTTTGAAGCATGTTTAGGTTTAGAAATGGATGATAACAAGGAGGATTCTAACATTATAAAGTTGATTTGAGGCCAAAAGGGGAGATTTATAATTCATAAGTTTTTCAAGCTTTTAATGATTTAAGGGAAGGAAAGCCTAAACCTTTGTCCTCTATATAAAAAGTACTTGCATTTAAATTGAAAAAGTCACCTCCTTATTTAATTCATGCATATCTAGAAATAATATGTATCATGTTATTATTTCTTCTTCTTTGAGTTTTAATCAGGAAAACAAGTTGCTTAGGGTTTTAAAAGAGCATATGATGATAATTGTATAGACCATCTCTAATATTATTCTTGTAGAAAATTGAAGTCTCAATTTTTTGAACCATTTGTTGTAATAAAGGTGCAACCTTATAGTGCCATTAAAATGTTATGGTCAATGATCAATAATTGAAGCATTACTTTAAGAGTGATAATATAAGTGACATTCACACATTTTCTTCTAATGACTAGTCTCCATTTGCAGGTTAATTCTAACTACAAGACTAATTAAGAAGCATCTTTCTAGAGGCAACCTAACATTCTAACCTTAAATTCTTATGGTTTGTTATTTTTACCATTGACTAATGTTTAGTTGAATTTCTCTTAATGGGTAGTTATATAAGGGTCTTTCTTCGTGTTATACCTCATTAAACTTACACATAATTTTGGGACCACTCTCGACCTTCAATTCTCTATCTGATTGGGTTAATATCCTATTTTTTGGTTATTATAGGTATTTCCATATTTAAATGTGAAAGGTTAAATTTTATGATATTTTATGATATTCTTTATCATAACTAATATAGTATTTTTATTAAGTTTTAGTTTGAATTGTTAGGCTAAATTTTTTTGCATTTTATTTGAAAACAAGAATACATATCATAATTCATGATTTAAAGGTTATAAAGGAGAAAATATATTGGAAAGAAGATGAAAAATTGAGTTTAAGCATGAATTGGGTATTATAGGGCATGATTGACACTAGTCATAGAAGGATAAACACCAGTCTTAAAACATTACATAGATCGTCAAACAAAATTTGACGCTAGTTATGAAGTGTATTCTATGTTGATATCATAAGTGAGGAACCATTCTATAATTACAAAACAAGATAAATGATGATGTGAAGAGTTTCTGGCATCGATTTCATTATGAAGATTTATAATAGCTAATCTTGAGCTTTTTTGCCACTACCATAATGACTTTACACCTATGCATGTACATATATATAAGTTTAAGATGCTTTATGTATTATTTTGACTAACTTTTATCTTTTATTTATTGTTTTTTAAACTGAGAAGTTGGAATTTGAATGCATATCGGGTATCATTAGTCATGTGCATCCACATATGTTTATGATATGTATAGTTGGAGTTCAGTTAAGAACTTCAAGACAAGAATTTCCTTTTCAATTGGGCATAATTTAAGGGAGTTTATGTATATTATTATTTCCTTATTTTTTGTGCATAATATAACAACCCAGACCACCCGCTTGCAAATATTGTTCACTTTGGGCCTTTTTAAGTGGCTCGTGGTCTACACCCTCACGGTTTTGCTTTTCCAGCATGTAGGTCGCTTTAGGACATTACTCCTGCAGGACTTCCCAGGAGGTCACCTATCCTGGTACTACTCTTGCCCAAGTACGTTTAACTACGAAGCTTTGATGAGATCTGGTGCGTTTGGGCATGGAAAATATGTCTGCAAGGGGAAGTTATCAACACCCTTATAAAGAGTCCTTCGTTCTCCTCCCTCATCGATGTGGGATTTCTTCCCTCCCTCATGGAGGCCCAGCATCCTCGCTGGCCCATCGGCTTGGGTACTAACTCTAATATCAATTGTAACCATTATCAGATAGCTAGTCATAATAACTGGTCGACAAAACCTCTAGAACTTTATATATCACTATCATTTGTTTCATTTTCCACACGTACGTTCTTAATCAATTTAAAATTATAGACATATAGCCATCTTAAAATTTTGATCTCAAAGTCACTATCACAATCTTATGCCAGATCATGAATTCCAAGTTCAACTTTTCAATTCCACTTTGCTTATACACCTTAAATCTTGTCATTTCCATCTATGTTTCTATTTCTTTCTCAGTCAATGCACGAAAATATTTTTGCATCCATATCAATTCAAGTACATACCCACAATAAAATTCTGTTATCATATTTGCTGACATAACCACAAATACTGAATCTATGTCTAACATATTGGATTATGTAATATTTCTTATTTCTAAATATCCACAACTTTCCTTATCTTACACTCTGACAAAACATCATTCTTCTCATTGTTTCTAATAGTCCACTCTTAATGAAAGTTCATACATGATTCATGCAGTTGCAATTACTGGGATTCTATACTCATCGGTACCCTTCTCTAATGGTGAGGAATCAGGTGCAACAAATCCTTGCAAAACCCCTCGTGTTCTTTTACTAGGTGGCATCTTACTCCTCCAATGTAAACACTAACGTTTAGCTTACATTTCATTTTAAAATCTTAATCTCTACATGTATGCATGACATGCATGCCACTTAATGAAATTCAATCAATTCACAATGCAATAAGTAATCACATAGCATAACAATTCTACTACGCATTCTAAGCCTAGGAAAAGCCTAAGCTCTGATACCAAACAATGTTGGACCCTGCTTCCGGAGCCAAACATTCGGTGTCATAAGACGTGAGCAAACTCATTTCTTCAACTTATACCCTTACTTTGATTCAATCCGGATGTATCATAAGACATGAAGCGTATTATCATATAAGGTTATTTCCATGGGATCTCCCTGGCCAATATCGATTCATCCTCATTCTTACAACATCTCAAACCACAAGGAGCGAGCACAAACCAGTCAGACACCCAAATCACCACTTGACTTTTTTTTTCAAAATAATTGTAGCTCCATGTCTCTAGTTTATTTTGAAACAAGAATCATCTCATTCGGAGCTCTACTGATCAATGTATGATTTAAATACCGAAGTATGTTCATAACCTAGTCATGCTCTCCTAACCGATCCCACACTTTCTTTTCATCAATCTTTTTCAAAGCAAGATTGAAGGCTATAAATTTTTATGGAGAGATAAAGGAATGTGTTAGGAAACTATTGTTTCAAAAATCAAGTCATTTGGAGGTCAAACAGAGAGGTTATGCCAATTTTCTCGAAACAGGTACAATGTAGTTGAGGGCAAACATGCCCAATTTTCAGTCTAGATTTTGCCATCTAGAGGGCCAAAATCTCGAATTTCCAAAAGTGTAAATAGATCAGACGAAGTGATTCAGTCTAAATGAATCAGATGAAGGGACTCAGTCTCAGACGAAGGGATTAAGTCTAGATGAATCAGACGAAGGGACTCAGTCTCAAATGAAGGGATTCAGTTTAGATGAATCAGACGAAGGGACTCAATCTCAAACGAAGGGATTCAGTCTAGATGAATCAGGCGAAAGGACTCAGTCTCAGATGAAGGGATTCAGTCTAGATGAATCAGACAAAGGGTCTTCTACAGGATCTTCCTCACATCACCAAAAGTTCTAAATCACTAACTACACTCTCCAGAGCATCTCCATTGGTTCCTACATCCATTCTAACATCACTTTCACTCATAATCATAGTAGTTGTTCGATTTCCCTTCTTCACGTCTTCAACCATCATCATCATCATCATCATCATACCTCAGAAAAAAAAATCCCACATTGAAGCAGGGTTCGGGGGGGCCAAATAGTAAGCAGCCTTACCCCTACAATGTAGAGAGGGTGTTTCCAATTGGCCCATATGCATATGAGACATGATAATAAAGATGTAGGGGACCAGAAATAAATTAGTAAAGATGGGTAATACATTGCAATATCTATACCTGATGTGGCCATAAATCTGTTATTACCTTTCACCTTGCCAAGCCTAGCTTCTCTTGTTGCTACCTGCGCGATGCGTCCGCCCTGGTCAGTGCCCTGAGAGTGCAGTAAGCCGATGGTGTCACTCCTCCAGCGTAGGAATCTCCCCATAGACCTGAAAAAAAAAACTGCCCTATGACATGTTGTTTACCCTTATCCTATCACGCCAGACTGTTCTAATCTGAGCCACTGCGGCAGGGAGTGCCAACTCTGACAGATCTCTCTTAATCACCTCCCTCTAGGTCTTATAAGGCCTCCCTCTCCTCCTCCTATATTCATTAAGGGTAATTCTCTCGCCACGCCGAACCGGAGCATCACAAGGCATCCTGCTTACATGCCCAAACCACCGAAGCCTCTTTTCATGCAACTTGTCACCGATACTAGCCACCTGTAGCCTGACCCGCACTACCTTATTACGTACCCTATCTCGTTGGGTAAGATCACACATCCACCTAAGCATGCGCATTTCTGCTACCAACAACTGTTGCATATGTCTACACTTAGTAGGCCAGCACTCTGCCCCATATAACATGGTTGGTCGAATCACCATTCTATAGAACTTCCCTTTGAGTTTGATAGGGACCTTTTTATCACTGAGAACACCAGACGCACTCCGCCATTTGACCCACCCCAATCTGATATGATGTATTATATCGTTATCAATATTACCATCGCTCTGAATGATGGATCCTAAGTATTTGAAACTCGATTTCTGTGGTACGCTAGCAGTACCAATTGCTACCTCCGCTTCATGTACCACCTGGCGACCCGAAAAGGTGCATTCCAAATATTTTGTTTTGGACCTGCTCATGCAAAAACCTTTTGACTCCAACACTTCTCTCCAACATTCTAACTTTGCATTTACCCCCTCCTTAGTCTCATCCACCAAGACTATATCGTCCACAAATAACATACACCACGACACCTCTCCATGAATATGCTTAGTAAGTTCATCTAACACTAATGTAAACAAAAACGGGTTTAAAGCCGAGCCTTGGTGGAGTCCAACACCAATAGCGAACACTTCCGTGTTACCTCCGATCATCCGTACACTGGTCAATGCTCCTTCATACATATCCTTTACCACTTTGATATAAGCGCTAGGAATGCCCGTTGCCGCCAAACATCACCATATGAGTTCTCTAGGAACCCTGTCATATGCTTTCTCCAAATCTACAAAAACTAAGTGCAGGTCCCGTTTTTGTTCCCTGTAGCATTCCATCAATCTCCTAAGTAGATGAATCGCCTCTGTCGTGGACCGACCTGGCATAAAAAAGATTAAATACATCTCTATAGTATCATTCCATGCCCCCATTTTTTTCATTTATTTCCATATAATCATTGGAATCGTTCTTATTGTTCAAGCCTTCCATAAATCACAACAATTTCTACAAAGTATTAAATGCTAAACATGGTTCAAAATAAACGTATGACAACCGCACCAATTTCTAAAAAATATTATAATTACTTTATTGTTATACTATTATAAATATGGATTATAAATACGAAGAATATGAGGAGTAGGGCATTGGATACCACTTTTGAGTTTTGACATTTAAGGCGCTAGAAATCAAACTTCTTATGATGCCATTGTCGAAAGACAACATCAAATAGGCTATTAAACCTCACGTCATTATCTAGTTTATTGAAATTTGCTGTCCAAACTTCTACACAAATTAGAATTCACTATATGTGAAAACATGGTAGCAAAACCATTACAGTAAATCATTTACACATTCCTTCATCTCGGCTTTAGCTTCAGGTAATAGGTCACTTCAACAGGATTCATGAGCAAAGGGTCAAGAAGCTTATAATATAAATGAGATGGTATATATGGAAAAATTTTCAACATAACACAAAATTGATAAAAAAAAAAAAATTGATTTCAATGTGCTACAATAGTGTCTTACACCGTGTTTCACTGTAAATTAGTGGTCAGAATGTTGATTGAGAACTTAATGACATAATAAATTAGAAACTTCTTATTTGCTCTCTATAAGAGATAGAAGATAAACACAATCTCCAAAATGATAAAACAACAAATTGATATTGAAATAAAAATGAATAGCCACAGGTAACAAGAAAGACAAGGCTAAATTCCATGCATCATCTACTACCAACCCAGCTAACGTGGCTGACCCTACTACTCATCAACAATATACTCAGCTCAAAGTAACACAAAGAGAAAACAAAAAAAGTACTGTTGATGATCGCAAGAAGTATGATGGATCTGATGTTATGGACAAGATAAACAAGAGAAATAGCAACAACCAACATATATGAAAACAAACCTGAAGAAATTGCAACATCGGTAAAGATGTAGAAAACGAAATCAGCGCAGAGAAGAGAAACCAATATGAATATGATTTATTTCTGCGAAAAAATATTTCAAAAATAGATGAAAACTTGTTTTTAAAAATCACGAAAACATTATTTTTACGTTTTCGTAAAATAGTTGTCGTTTGTTTATTTTTAAAAATGAAATATACAAATAAGTTTAGCCGAACACATTATAAACATGGTCGAATCTTAATTTACAAAAAATCACAACAAAAAATCTAAAAAAACCGAAAACAAAAAGGCCCTAATATTACCTACTTTATGTTTGGCTGGTATCTAGAATCAAAGTTAAATATTCGACTTTAATTGTCTTAATATTAAACATTTAGGATAAATTCCTTTTAAGAAAGAATTTCAAGATTATTTTTCATTTCTTGAATTTTGCGTAAATCTCCTACTTCTAATCGATTAAATCTTATTAAGCTGGACGTGAACCTTAAGACTAATGATTTGAAAAGTCTCGTAAACCGCTAAAAGAATGCTTTAAGGTTACTATAGCTAATTAAAGTTGTGGATATTTTCTATAAACAAAAAGGCATAAAGAAAAAAGAAGAAAACACTTAACATCTTTTGTTTTAATTTTTTCATTTTTATTTTTATTTTTATCAGACTTATTATGAATTAAATATATATTATTTAATTATTTAATATATTACTTACTAATAAAATTATAAATAGTTTAATTTAATATTATATTTAATTAATTAAAATTATAAATAATTTAAGTTTATTT
>JANITX010000008.1:35625685-35637053 GCA_027564395.1 Erythroxylum ulei
GAATTTTCTTACCTTAGTTTTGAGAGGAACAAAAATTTCTGTCCTTATCCTCTGAGGACGGAACAAAAATGCCTGAGGACGGTAAGTAAACACCGAAGGACAGAACAGAACTTTTGTGTCCTCGTCATCCGCCTTCACCCTCGAGGACGGTAACCAAACGCTACGTAAGGATTTAAGATTAGTATGTTGATTAACTTGAATATATACTATTTAACTCCATATCTATGAGGTGTAAACTTTTCGATATTGTTATATCGAGTAGTTTATAATAATGAAGATGACCGGAAAAACACGTATGAGAGAAATATTCTTCACTAACGTATGTTAGTGCCTGTTTAGATGGACTTTTGAGAAGTTAATAAGTACTTTTTTATTAGAATTTGTTTTAAAAAAAGGTATTTGGTTGTAAAATAAAAAGTACTTCTTTAATAGGTATAACTTTTTTGACAGCCAAAATACAACTTTTTAATAAGCAAAAATTTGAAGCTTCTCAAAAAAACCTCTCAGATGACTTTTTCGAGTAGATTTCAATTAATGAGTCTATTTTTTAGTCTCTTTTGCTCTTATGTTTTACATATAATTTTCACAATACCTACAAACTCATCTTCATGTTTATCTTACAAATTCCACTTCTCTAATCTCTTGCGCAATTGTTTTATTATGTATTTAACTATTTACCTAACTTAAATATTTATTTTAAAATTTATATAATATTATTTGACTTTTTTATGTTAGTTTTACTTATGTTATATTCCATATAAAGGATTTGGTTAGATATTTTTTCATTTATGTTTCATATGATTTAAAACTATTTAATAATTAATATATTGTGCTTTGTATATTGTTTAATATACTTTAAATAATATTTATATGCATAGATAATTTTTATTACAAAATAAATTATAGTTAAAATTAAAAAAAATATTTTTATATTACCAAACAGTCTATTTTACGAAGCTTTTTCAAAAAAGTCCTTTTTTAAATAACATACAAATAGTTAACTGGCTTTTTAGAAAAGTTCTTCTCATAAAAAATCAACATTAAAAAATCCTACTAACAAAAACTCTACTAATATAAGTCTAACTAAATAGAGACTAAGTGTTGTAACGCATATATGTTGAAAATTTATAAGTAAGAGTAATCTCACGTCAAAAAGTATGTATAAATATATAACTTATAATTAATTATTTTAAAATTTTGGATTGAGATATAATAATTTAATTATACACAGTATCCGATCCAATTTCTGCCAGACTCCTCGAAAAATCTTCAATATCTCCTTCCAAGGTCAAGGGTGGATTTAGAGAAGCGCATCAAAGTGCACAGCAAGGAGTTAGGCCCAACTCTGTTAGTGATCGATGATTGCTTAGGACTCCAAAAACACCTTCCGCAGGTGATTATTATATGATAATGATCAGTCGTTGTCGTGCCAATCACTAATACTTTGTATTGGTTGTTAATCCGATTCCCAAGATGTATTGTCGAAGAATAAAATCAAACAAAAATTTCAAATTGTTCTCTGGTAAAAAGAAATACATTCTAATTCTAATTATTCTAAATTCTTCATTTGAGAGTGGTTTAGCAAATATAATATTTACAGAAGAATATTGTTATTGGGAAAAAAAAAATCAAAGCTATTTAATCGTTCAATTGCTTACTGCGTCGACCTATCCAATTTTAGCAAATCGGTAATTGAGATAAATGAAAAGAGTCTTTTTATTAGATAAAGGTAAGACTGTATATTATCAACTTAAAGTGATATATTGTCGAATCTTTCTAAACTTTGTATTTTAGTGAAAATTCAATTGAGTGTTGGTAGCAATGATAAAAATTAAGATAAAATTTCTTATCCATACCATACGTGTTTTTCGGAGGAATGTGTATTTGAGTACAGGGACAGAGCTACGATGAAGACACTTGCCCCTACTGCTCCCAACAAATTTCACACAAAAAATTTATTATTTTAAGTTTTGTCTCTACAAAAAAAAAATTTTACTTCCTCCTATTAAAAATAAAATTTTGCTTCCACTGTAAAAAATTTCCTCTATTTAAGTATGCCTAAATACAATGGTAAAATCTTGGATGGAGTCCACCATGGCAAAGGATAAATACCGTATCTTTGGTGCCTTGTGGTTGTGGGCAGAGGATCTTCTTTATTATTGGAGGCTACTCAATTTAAAATGGTGGGACTGAAGGGAGTGGGATTCCAAATGTCACGCATTAGATGAGGAGAGGAATGGCTACGAGTGAATGTGATTTAACTATATTTAATTTAATTATAATTGGAAAAATAATTAAAATAACAATAAATTACATTTAACCTGGCATTTGAAAATTATAATGATAACAGTCAGTTTGTGATAGCAGACAATTTGTATTTCATCTGGTCTCTTCCATTTTGGCTTGTGGTTATCAATCTAACTAAATATCTCTATCTAAGTGAATGGTACGAACCTAGGACTTGTCCACCTTATTAGTTGGGATCATATATGAGACAAAGTGCTTTTTATCTTTCACTTCAATGTGAAATGTGGAGAAAGTGATTATCAACCAATGGCGCAAGGGACAATTGTTTGTTGTGACATCTAGGGTTTCTGTAGTCTTTTCATAGTTTTTGATTTTTTTTAGTTGTCCACCCGAGGTATTTTAAGAGGATCCTAATTATAAGAAGGTATTTTTAAACTATCTATACTTAGATTAATCTCCGCTCGAATTGAATAGGTCCCTTACGAGAGGTAAAATTTTGGACTCAAGTTTTAAACAGCTGCATACATGAAAAAAGTTTAAACTTACGGCCTCATTTAAACTAAAAAAATCCCTTACCAACACACCTGAACCTTGGGGTTATAGTTTTTCATTGTTTTAGTTAGTTGAATCTAATGCCTTCTCTTCAATAATAGACCCCAAATTCTTTGTGCATGTGTAGCAGCTATATTTGATTTTAACTAGACTAGCTAGCTAGCCAATGACCCACCACAAAGTTTGATTCTTTTTAATCATTCATCACTTTATCAGAATCAAAAACTAGCCAAGAAAGTGGAACACCTCCACTGCAAATGGGATATCCTTGGCCTCTGAGCTTGCACCGTCGACACTCAAGAGTCAAGAGCATTGGCTTTGCTTGTCATACGGGGCACAAAGAACACTGAATACAACAACGACAAATGTTCATGGTCATCATGACACTGTAGTTACTGTAAATGCTTGTTGGACTTCAATTGGTTGAAACTTATTTTGACAGAAATTCTTATATATGTTCGTAAAGTGATTTTAACTTACTAAACTCGCAACGTACTAATCAAATTGTGTATTTATTCTGGTTGATCTTTTGTCATTGAAATTAATATTTTAACTTTGATTTACATTTTCATGATCATCCTCTGATAGGAGAAGAGAAGCAGCAGACTTTTAGTTTTTGGGGAGGATGTCATCCAGTAATTGATCCAAGTTAAATGGAGGCAATGGCTTTGGAGCTAGCTCACAACATTTTATCCAAGAGATGAAATTCAAACAAGACACAAAGGGGCTAATGCTTTAAAAAAGAATGTTAAAGTTCAAGCTAGCCCTAGGAGTTTGTGGACTCTCTATCTTAGCTCCCTCCCCATCGACTCAAATCCAAACCATAATTTGAATCATATCTACTGTTATTCTTAACTCTTAAATGACTTGAAACTTTCAGAAGTACTCTTATATGTTACAATTGCTCCAATTTTATGAAGGGGGTATTTGGTGGATAGCTTTTCAGCAATATTTCAGCTGATTAAAGAGTATTAGCTGTTTGATTATGTCAAACAACTAGTATACTTGTTTAGATAGGAATTGATTGGGTTGACTGATTCAACCCAACTAGTCATTTTTTGAAAAGCTACTTGGGGGAAACTTTTCAGCCTATCAGCTAATATTCATCTTCCTTAAAGACAATTATACCCTTAAACTTATTTCTCATCTATCTTAACTAACTATTGCTTGATGCGAGGAATTATTCAGTTGGGTCACACATACTATTCCCTTATGCGGTATGAAACGCAAACCACTTATGCATTAAGTTTGTTTGAGAGATAAAGAACAGCCTAAACATGCAAGGAGCTTGTCAATGGTAGAAAGAAGTCAAACTACAGTTTAAAATTTCTTAATGAAGTCGTATATATGCTTGCTAACCTCATCCAGCTTTTCTTGATTCAGAAATTACTAAAGACATGAGTTATAAGACTCTTATTAATTAAAAAAAAACAAGGAAATCCTAAAAGGGTCAAAACTGAAGTATCCCAAATAATAATAATAATAATAATTATTATTATTATTATATGTTTTATATTTTTTTATTATAATTATAAACTTAATTTTTGTAGAATTAAATATCTAGAATTTAAATTCTTATAAGAATAATAAAAAAATACTAAGATATATAATATTCATATCTTTATAATTTTTTTAAAGTCATATTTTCGTAAGTCATTTTACAGATAAACAACTAATACTAAACAACTAATTTTACCAAACATCAAATGACAAACAATTAATGCAATCTGCTGGTCAAATCAATTGATAGAATCAACTAACAACTAATGTAATCAACTGATTGCCAAACAGGGCCGAACTCTCGTTGGTTAAGTTGTACAAGAAAACATTGCAAATAGTTAGATAATGTTGTACATACTATCCTATAACTTTTTATTTTGAATCCAAATATGAATATGTCAGCAAAAGAATAGAAAAATACAAACTAAAAGAGAGACCTAAAAATTGGCTAATGATTTTTCCTACATGCTATAAGGTTTCAAGGCCCCGTGATTTATTGGCATATGCACATATAAGTAAATATATAAAGAGACGGGTTCATATCTTAATTAACCCTTTAACGTACGATTAGAGAACAAGGGCAAGTCTTTGTTTTATTTATTTATTGCACCGCACCCGCCACCCATATCTTGTGTTCCCATCCTGATGTAGGGTCTATTTCCTAGTGATGCTGATGCTGACCCAAAAGTCATGACACTTAGTAATGACTAATTGGATAAACTCCACAAACGAAGAAGAAGAGCACAGACAAATATTTAAAGACAAAAAAAGAAAATCATACTCTTAAAATTTTCAGAAATTCCACCTATTGTACTTGACCAATTGAATGAATGGTCAGATTTCATTAGGCAAAATCACGTTTCATTACCAACCCCAAAATCCTAACCCCTTTTAATTGAAGCGTTTGAAAAGGAAGTGCCGTTGTATTAAAATCAGAAAAAAGCAATTAGAAAGCTATGGTTCATTTTAATTATTATCGTTTTCCAATAATCCAACTTTTGCTTTGTTACTTATTATTTATTTTTTTTACAAGGAAAAGAAAACAACAAAAATGACGGGCCTAACTAGCGCATTGTCTGCGCGACAAAACACCGTGATGATCACGCTGCATGCGAGCCCAGACTAGAGGTGGGGGATCCTGAAGGAAGTGGAGACCAGGACGGGCAAAGGTAGCAAGGGACGCCAAACAGTCAGCACTTTGATTGCTCTCACTGTACACATGTTGTAGCTGCACCACCCAATGTTGCCTGAGGAGATTCCGAATACCTGTCACCAAAGCCAATTGGTCAGTATCGGGATAAATAGAAGTAGATAGAATATTAATCACCTTTAGGAAGTCGACTTCGAATATGAGACGTCTATAACCTAGGTTCCAAGCTAGAAGGAGACCCGAGTGGACTCTCCAAAGTTCTGCCTCGAGCGGGGAGCAAATGCCGAACTGATGGAAAAAGCCCCCACGTCATTGGCCCTGGCAGTCCCGTAACAACCTGCCGGCAGTAGCAAAGGATTGGGCCTGCCTAGTAGCTCCTCGGTATTGAGTTTGACCCAACCTTTAGGTGGTATGATTCACCCAGGCTGACGCCCCGCGATAGCCCCGGGGCCCTGAAAGACACTCTGTTTCACAGAACGCGCTCGAATGATCCATTGAGCATAGTCCAGAACAGCGTGCGGACATGCCACGAGCCACTGAAAATCGTTCTCAAAAACTTGTTACTTACTGGGACCTCTGGGTAGCAGATGAACTCTGCAGGCTCTGAAACTTAACCAAGTGCTGTAGTTTCTTTTCTTTATTAAGTTGTTCATTGATTTGGTTTAGGAAGAAAGTGATACCCAGTTAATTACTTGCTCCATTATTTTACCCATAAGTAGGATGAATAAATTAAAATATTCTCTCCTTTCTTTTTATTTTGTTCTCATGAAATTTAGGTATTATGAAATATTTGATTCCAATTTCTCTTATGTGACGATAGATATTCGATTGTATGAAAAAATGTGTGTGCGTACCGTACCACACACACACACATATAATTTAATTATTTTTACAAATTTTAATTTTTCAAATTTTGATTTTAAAATTTTTATAAATATTAAGAATAATCCAATATGTTGTTGGTGAAATTTTGAAAAATATCTTATTGGGAAATTATTTTTCATTATTTTAAAGCTTAAAATTTGAATCGTAAAAATAAAAAACACGTCTCAATATTTTAAATACAATGATGAATCTCATTTCAGTACCATAAGTTTTGTTATTAACATTACTAAAGTTAAATATATTTTTTTATTTTCACAATACTGTTTTTAAAATAAAGGTACAGGGTTTACCTAATAAGGAATATTTGGTTGGCGTGATTTACAAGCTATTGTGTTAATTCGGAAGTTTACCCAGTACGCATGTAAAGCATAGCGACTGTGGGTTCCTCCGTTAAAAAAAAAAGGGTTTATATATATTTAATAAATTGTTAATTATCAAGACATTCCAAATTTAGATACATGGAATGCAAACTCTTAGAGCCTAATAAATTCAATAATTTAATTTTTTTTGAGAAATTTAATTATGCCACTGAAGCATAAAATGTAGCGTTGAGAGATTCTTAAAGGAGTATGCTCTGACCACGTCAAGTATGCTTGTCACCTTTTGGGCCAAACCGATCTGTTTCCGACTGGCCCTTTGGAGCAATACAATATTTGTTCTGTGGACTTTACAGAAAAATATTTTAAAAACCATTTATTGTGAATACAATATTTTTTGTACTGAGACTATCATGTATTAAAATCGTTTTTTAAATCACTGAGTTAACAATGTTTTAATTATATCCTCCCTCCTCCTTCAAGAAATAGGCTGTTCTATCCTTCCGCAATTGTTGGTACTCAAAATCCATGCTCTTATGGGCTTTACAAAACCCATAAATATGACTTCTTTACAGGCTTGATGAAACATATTATTATCTTATTAATATTACCCTTTGTGATAATAAAGACCTATATGCATGATAGGTTTGACTGAAATCATGTGTGAGTATGTATATATATATATATATATATATATGTTGGTTAATGCCTTACAATCAATCACTTAGTTGTAGTTTAATGATATAATTATTGAAAGAAAATTTTGATTTTATACATATTTAGATGCATATATTAAAATTCGTGAGATAAATCTATATTACAGTATGTATATGAGATAAATATACATTCTTATAAAATTATAATGATATTATAATTATAATATTCATATTGCATATATATATATATATTATTCTTAAATTATTCTTGATCTATGTTCTATTGAGACTGAACATTAATAAATTATAAAAGGTCAGTATACATTATGTTTTTTCCTTACAAAGAAAATAGTCGATCTCATAGACTAAAGCATAGAAAAACTTAAACAAACACATGAGTGCTTGTTAAAGAACAAGTTTACTAAACTGACTCTATATGAGAATTTTATTTGGAACATTACCTGTATATCTATAAAAAATTTCGTTGTTATGATTAAGTAAGTGATCATTTGATTTGAGATCACCAAAGTTCTCATATAGGAATTGCTATATTTTAATATTATTGATAACTAAGTCAAGGGTAGCTCAATTGGTTGTCACTGGATATAACATAAATTATATGGAGGTAGTTGAGTGATCAATATAGGATTCATCACTTTAAAGTAATCAGAGAGAATGCTCCATTGTTCTCAATTAGTATTGATTCAAAAAATCATTTACTACGGGAGAATTAAAATTTGAAAATAGTTTTTAAAAGTTATTAATTGAATCAATTGCTAATGATGAATAACTTATATGATTGGGCTCAAAATAGAGTATACATTAATTCTATATTCTATATCTAATTAGAACATTGTACAATGAAATGATTAAATTACATTAAAAAATCATGCACAAAATGTTAGTTAAAACTACTTTGACATTTCTAAATATTTGGATGGTCATGATGCATTTCTAGATGCGAATATTGATTTATAGATATAAAT
Organism: Erythroxylum ulei; assembly: GCA_027564395.1. Classification (NCBI taxonomy): domain Eukaryota; kingdom Viridiplantae; phylum Streptophyta; class Magnoliopsida; order Malpighiales; family Erythroxylaceae; genus Erythroxylum; species Erythroxylum ulei. Next base: position 35,633,979 of record JANITX010000008.1, read on the forward strand.
TGTTTAATTAGAAAATTAAAGATAAATTAAGAAAGTTCAATTTATCTAATCCTAAATATAATTTAGAGTTATAACCTATATCCATTACCGATATATTTGGAAACTTAATTGGTCAAACATAAAGAACTACTTGGAGAGAGAAAAGATACATTAATCAAGTTAGACTTGATTGTAAAGTTTGAAAAACTTTATAATTAAATATGAGATATTTAATAAATAAGGATCAATATGAGATATTGGATCTTTTTAGACATAATTGGTATTTAATTAGAATTAATTGTAATTATAATTAAAATTTAATTTTAATTAAAATTTAATTTCAATTAAATTACTAAAATGCTCAAAGCCTATTATAGATATGCTTAGACTCCAAGGGAGTTAACACTCCTTGTCTAACTCTTTCTGCAATAATCATTGAGTTTTTTTAACACATTCTATGAATACCATTAGAGATTGAACACTTGTGTAACTATAATGATTGAGATGAGCCGATGTCGAAAGTGGTTCAACAGAAATGAAAAGAAAAGTATCAAACTTTAGAATAAGTTACGAATTATGATTCTTTCTTTGTTATGATTTATGTGTTAATCATTTTATAGAATTTAAGTGTTCTTAGCTTTTGAAAAATCATACAAAATGGTTTCAATATTATCCACTACATATAGGATTGATCCCACCCTCATTTTTGTACAGTGGTAACATAGCAAACTTAAATCCTATAATTTGGTTAAAATTGCTTGACTGTTATTGATTTGATAAAATTAATGGTTAAACTTTATTAATGCAAAAGTTGCATGATACATGAATTTCTCTAATATTGATTATGTTTGTTTTGGTTTTCTAAAAATTGGCTCCCTTTGTGTTTTGCATTTTCTAGAAATATTATATCATATGTATCCTTATTATATGTTTTTGGAAATTATGACATGCCCCAATATCCATCTTGTTTAGCCTTTTGAAAAATAGTATACATGTCTTTCTACTTTTGGAATTCGGATGGCTATATTTTGTCTATTGTAAAATTTTGCTTTTGTGGTTTCTACGTAATATTTTAATCATGCTTGAATAAGTATACACCTCCCACAAGTTTTCATTTGTTGCTTGAAAACACAATCACTGCATGCTCCCATAGCTTTAGGCTAGCAATATGAAAAATACAGTCTGGTGCTTAATCCTGGCTTTGAAGTTTCTAGAAACTTGGTGATAGAGCTTGTGCATTTAGTTTCTGGTTTAAGTATACTATGGAATATTTTTGCCAGTGGCAGGGTCGTTTATTGCCAGTGGCTCTTACACGTCGTTGGGGAATCGCTCTTCTCTGTCACTAATGGCAATTTTTGCCCTTGGCAAAGGCGAATTTGCCTATGGAGGAAGAGGCAAATTCAAAGCCTCAAACCACATTTAGTGAAAATTTTATGTGTTTAACTATTATTTGTGAGAAAACAGTTGATTGACATTATTGTTTGGATTAACTGTGATGATTTATTTTTTGTCCCTAATAATTACAATTTAGTATCTTTTACAATTAAATCGTCACTATTAATATATTAATAATGTTAAATTTTCTTTTATGTCTAAGTTATGTCACTAAAAACATATGTAATTTGACGTTAAAGTAATTTTGACGAGAATGAATTGTAATTATGAACATATTTTGTCACAAAAATAGAAAATATTAGTGACTAATATGATATTTTATTTTTTGTAATAAAAAATTTTGTCAATAAAAATTCAATTAGTTAGTGTCTACTTAATATTGTCACAACAATGAAACTATCACTATGGTTACTACTATTCGTGATTTTTGCTACAAAAATTTTTGTTGTCACTTAATCATCAACTTTTTGTTACAAAGGTTATTGTCAATATAAACATAAAAAATTAATGATAAATATTTCTTTTCATAATAACATATTAAAATTAACTGCGTTAATGATTAATTTTATCAATATTGTACGAATTTTTGGGATTAGAAACTACTTGTTACAATTTTTTCTTTTTCTTATAAAATATTCTGGCTACATATGTTGATAATCCAAAAGTAATATTTTATATATCAATAAATAGTTGCTAAACATAACTTAAAATTTTCATCAAAATAAATAAATGTTTAAATATAATGAAAATCTTGTTTCAAAATATTAAGCAAAACTCTTAACCTATTCAAAATTTAAAACCAAAGTTCTTGTCAATGCTCAATTATTGTCATTGTTGCATTCCTCATCTTCATTTACTCAATTTGTCTCATCATCATTCATAAAAATAAATAATTAAAATAACATTGATTTAATTCAAATGAATAATAATAATAATTAATATTATTTGCAATTGGAATATAATTTACATTTGATAATTTAAAAGGCTTTTGTATGATAGTAGACTAAACTGGAGTGCATTAACTCAAATTACTTGTTCATAGAAAATGATACCCTCAAGTCCAATTTAGTAAGGGCTCTCAGGCCATAGTCCACAAAGGCAACATTGTTCCTTTTAATTAAGTTGTTCTTAAGGTCGTTATTGGTTAGTTTACATTCATCTTATCATTTAGTATAGTTGCCAAGCATGAACAAATAAAAGCAACATTTTTCCTTTTAATTAAGCTGTTCTTACGGTAAACGTGGGCTAGTTTACATTCATCTATCATTTAGTATAGTTGCTAAGTATGACAAAAATGCTAAAATAAGATGTCAAAAAAAATAATATTAATTATTACCATTGTAATTCCAAAGTTTGTTTGATAAATCAATACATAAAAAAATTTGTTAAGTGGAATTGAATTAATTGTTATTTTTACTTTAGTTTGTAGTTTAACTAATTTGATGAAATTGTTTTGATTTTTTTACTTTTAGTTATCAATATTTTGAACCTTTGGAGATCATATATCTAATTAAATATGAAACATTATGGTATGGTTAAGGGTAAATAAAATTGAAAAGTGAAAGTAAGTGTTACTTGATTTTATTTTTATTTTTAATTTGATTTCTATTTTAACCAAAAATTTTTGTTTAACAGTTAATTTTTGTAGTTACACTATTGTTAATAATAATTAATATTAAATAAATATACATATAAATTTAC
>JANITX010000008.1:36095936-36107509 GCA_027564395.1 Erythroxylum ulei
TTATTATGATTATGTTTTTGTCCCAAGGAGGAGACATCACTTTGTTTATGGTGAATGCTACATTTAGGGGGAGATTTCAAGATACATGTGTGATTATTTGTCTTGCTTTTTGGCATCTTTTTGTCCCAAGGGGGAGAAATTTGGATGATTGGTGTTCTTTGACACTTGATGTTTGATGAAGGGGGAGCATTGTGAATTTCATCTTTATATGTCCAATTATGATTATTTATGTGGAGTGCTAGAGTTGTGATAAAAATGCCAAAAGGGGGGAGATTGTTAGAATATATTTTATATATTCGTTGTTTAGTTTTGGCATTTTGAATTGGACATATGAGAAAATTAAAATTATTATATAAGATGGATGGAGATTATGTTTTAATAGAAGTTCAAATCATATATGTGGATATGCAGCAGATGTGGAGATTATATTTTAAATTGAAGTCTATCCAAAACATGCATCAAAAGATTGGGTGATTGGGTTTTAATGGAAGTCTATTAAAAAAGAGGTTACTTGAAAAACCCAGTGTAGTGTGTACGAAAAATTGAAGATAGTAGTGTGCGTGCTTCTAAAAAGGTTGGTGTTGTATATGTCCATGAGCTGTTGCCGTGAATCTATATAATTGATGTTGCCTACACCTTTGATCAAGAATATAAGTCTATTAAAACACGCAACTTGAAGAAACCTTGTGAAGTCACGTGTCTATGAAGAAGTTTTTTTGGGCTGGCTGCGCACATCATGATTTTGAGTATAATGCATCACGTATGTGATTGACGTAGTGGAAGTGGTGCAATGATTGAACAAGAAGTGGGCTACGCAATCGTTGTTTAGGTGCTGAATTTTTGTTCTTGAAGTTTCTGGAGATATTGCACTTTGTTCTTGTTATGGGCAGCAACGTGATTTTTGCCATAGAAGAATTAACTATGGCGAAAGCTTTCAGTTGAGTTATTTTGAGAAGACAAACTCATAGGGAAGTCTTCTTTGTCTTAAGGATTTTTGTTATTTAATTTTCAGTTGATCAAATACTTGAGTTATTTTATTTGTTTTTGTTTTGGGTAAAAGTAGTTAGACAAATCCTCTATCGAGGTTAGTACGAGGCGGTCGTACTATTGGGTGTGAAATTCTTTCACGAGAAGTGAGGTTGAGGGATAGTGTCAAGGGTTGAGTGGTGTCGGCTCAGTAAAGTCTTGAGTAATTCTATTGTATTTTTGTGAAAGTTATTAAGCTGGGTAAGAGCCCCGCAGATGTAGGCAAGGTGTGTCGAACTGCGTTACCAAACGTCGGTGTCTTCTCTATTTTGCAGTTGTGATTTTTATTTACTTGCATGAAGAAAAATTTGGGGATAGTCTGCGAATTGATTAACGATTTAATTATTTCAGAGTTGATTGGTTTCATATTTTACATGTAAAAAAGAATTTATTAATGAAATATAAAGCAAACCTTATTTATCAGTACAATCGCATGTATGTGTGTTGCAGATAAAACAAAATATGCATAAGAAATTCACACAATCTTACTGTATCTGAAAAACGAGTTTTGTCATTCGAAATAAGACTGAATCATTTAGTTAAGTTTATCATAAAAGCAATTTTGGTAGAAGAATTCAAAGTTAATCAATGAATGTAGGTATATAAAAGGTAAGATACTAAAGATTTCTCAATGACTAGACATTGAAGCATGGTCAGTCTCTGATTTTCCAGCTACCGTAATTTATACAAACTGTACTAAATTTGACAAAGACAGTAAGTGTACCCATTCCAAGTCTCAAAGCAATAATAGCGCTCTGGTTCTTGTCAAACGTCAGTAAGTGATACACAATTCCATTTCATAGCTTGTCTGTCCGTGACTCGGTGTTCTATTGGGTGATGCTAGAACACCAAGAAATAAAAAGATTAAATTATTCACTTGGAGGATAATAATTGCTAAATGGTAGTGGAATTATTATGAAATGATGTAACACTAGAAAAGGTAAATTGTAGAAAATTGAAGTAAAGTTGATGTAAGCATATGTTAATGCGAGGAAACCCCGATCATGGCAAGGATAAAGAGAGAAATATTATCTAGGATCATTTGAGATCAAAGTATTACTTTTGTAAGATAACTGATGATATGTCAGAAATAAATCTCTAAATAGAATGGGATGACCTTGATGATACACATCTAAACATATGCAATTATGTCTACCATCATTGAGTTTTGATGAATAAAACATTATGACCGTGTACGAAATGATAGAAATTGATCTTCTTAAGATACTAAGAATGATCGATAAGCGATCATAATGACAATTGATTGATAAAGATTATATGAATAGTATCGATGATAGTAGCAAGAAATCTTCTTTCAAAGAAGAATTTCCCTGAATTAGATTAAGTTGATTAAATGATTCAATTTAAGAATGACTAATGAAGAAACAAATCAGAAATGAATAAGAAATGAATCAAAAGTGAATATTGGAGTTATATCCTTAGCAGAGACTCAAGCATAAAAGGTAGAATGCGCTACTGAGAACGTATGCATTTTGCTTGGTGTAAAGTATCCAACTATTTGTTTGGATTATTAAATTTGAGGAGACATTAATTGCTAATATGAGGAGAATATAGATCCACGTTATATTCTATGTAAATATGTTTGAGAGATATAAATTTAATCTGATGAATGTGTTTTAAACACGGGAAGTTAAGATTGCAAATAAATTGAAATGTGCGAAGAAACTAGTAAGAATGAACAGATGTTAGAACAAGTCAATGTGAAATAAGAGGAAATAGAATGAATTGGGAAAATCATTTAAGTGAAGAAGTCAATTGGAAAAATCGAAAATAACATGAGATAATACTACCTCATTGAGGAATTAGATACTTAAAGAATTATGAGAACAAATCATGGGCATAAAGAAATTTGGGTTATATCTGTTGGAGTTAACAATGCCCCCGACAGTAATATGGTATTGAAGATTAAAGTGATCCAAGCAAAATTGTATCAATTAGCGACTATAATTATAGATGGTATTTTGAGTGTATTTGAAAAGTAAAGAGAACATTTTGAATACTTGACGAAATCTTACAGATCATGAAGGTAGAAACAGTGATATGCCAAGTTCTGTAAAAGTGAATCTTAGCTTGATCAAATAAATTGTGGGTGGTATAGTATTTGAACATGGCATATTAGGAGACTCAAAGAAGATATAGGTGATAATAAAGTGAGAAACTACAAGGAATATACGCAAGATTCGAAGTTCTTTAGAACTAGCAGCATATTGGATACTACTAAAGACTATTAAGGAGTTTTTACTAAACATAGTCTTCTGAAGAAAATGTCTTAGGGAAAACATGTAAAATGTATGGACTGATGTATATAAAAAGAATCCTTGATGAATTAAAACACCGATGTAACTATATCGTTTGGTTCTGAATATTATGTCGTATGTAATGTAATGAAGTTTCCCATTAGAAATGCATAAACAATTGATTTCTTATGTATGAGACAGTTTAAGCCTCATGAGCTGAATTTTGATACATGAGTTAGAAATTACTGCAATAGTAATTGCATTGAGGAGCTTGGAGACATTATAAGTACATTGAAACACTTTGGATTTTATACAAATTATTAAAGTAAGAGATAATTATTGAGTTTGAAAGAAATGAAAATGAGACTGAGATAATGGATAGAGTTACTAGAAGATTATGATGTACAAATGAGTATTTCCCAGTAAAGCTAATGTTGTAATATGATGTATTGAACAAAAAATTCCATAGCAGTGTATCACAAATTTGAATTTTGGGCAATTCAGAGTACTAGTAGCTATTGAAATTTAAGATCAGTCCCACAGGAAAAGAATAACAAAGCTCAAATTAAGGATTCAGAAATTGTGAATTTTAGTGAAAAATTGAAAATGAATATGAATTTTTGAGTTTGAATAGGAAGAATGATATTTTGTAATTGAAATAAGAAGAATGTGTGCTCAATAAAGATGATTGAGCAAAGAGATTACTAGAGGAAGCAGGTAACAACCTAAGCTAGACATCCTAGTAGGAATAGGCCGAAATAGTATTTAGCTGTTAAGGATGTAAAAACAAGTGACTGAATATTTGAATTACCAACAATCCTAACTGTTGGAGATATGCTTAAAGTTTATATGTTTAGAGTTTATAAGAACACGAGATCAATGCATAGTTCAAATTGACTATAGGTATAACAATCGCTATCCTAATGCTATCATTAGAATACTGTATGAGGTATTATACAACAAAAAGAGTCGCTCACCCTTACATTGAAATTAAGAAGGCCTAAAAAAGAGTTGATTAGTATCATATTGTATGTGTAAAAAGAATTTATTAATGAAGTAGAAAGCAAACCTTATTTATCAGTGTAATCGCATGTATGTATAGTGCAGATAAAACAAAATATACGTAAGAAATTCACACAATCTTTCTGTATCTGAAAAACGAGCTTTGTTATTTGAAATAAGATTGAATCATTTAGTTAAGTTTATCATAAAAGCAATTTCGATGGAAGAATTCAAAGTTAATCAATGAATGTAGGTCTATAAAAGGTAAGAGACTAAGATTTTTTTAATGCAATTTTATTTATTTTAAAAAATTAAAGCATTAAATTGATAATATTAGAAATGACTAGACATTAAAGCGTGTTTTCAGTTTTTAAATTCTTCTCAATGACTAGGCATTAAAGCATGGTCAGTCTCTGATTTTCGAGCTACATTAACTTATAAATTTGAGAAAGACAGTAAGTGTCCCCATTCCTGCAAGTCTTGAAGCAATAATAGCACTCTGGTTCTTGTCAAACGTTAGTAAGTGATACACGATTCCTTTTCATTGCTTGTCTGTCCGTGACTCAGTGTTCTATTGGGTGATGCTAGAACACGAAGAAATAAAAAGATTAAATTATTCACTTGGAGGATAATAATTGCTAAATGTGAGTTGTGCGGAGGCCACCTTGATAAATTCTGCGTTCTTTAACTTCAATTACACAGTGTACAATTGTTTGAGGTGATATATAATTATTCTTGTTTTATTAAGTTTAATATATGTTTTCAATGTTAATTAATTCTAAAACATAAAATAATAAAAATTCAACCGAAAAGATAAAAAATTAAAACAACTTGGCATAAAATTTGCTAAATGTGGCATTCGATACGAGTGTCCCTTAATTATATTGGATATTACATCAGTACTTGTGCGATATGATCCTAATTTCGTCAAAATGCCTTATTCTCACTCTCTTACTATTTCAAATTGAGATATTCTTGAAATTGAAATCTCACGTCAAATTGAAATCCAATTGAAATGAGATTTCGTAATCTTGTTATATTGTTTCTATTTTTGTTAAATAAATCATGTTGAAAGGTGTTTTTTCATTGCTATCAAACAGTAATTATTATCAACTTTTATTGAGAAAAAAATACTAATATAAAACTTGAACATACATTAAAAAAATTTGTATAATTAAAATTTTATTTTTAATTAAATTCACAAAACAAGCAAATTTTAGTATAATATTAATGTTACGATAAATATAATATGTAAAAAAGTAAATATGATAAAAGCAAATCACAAACGTAAGATATACCAAAATTTTTATACGAAAAACTCATTCGAATTAAGGATAAAAATTATGGGAATTTTGGCATACTGAAAGAATTTTGTAAAATTATCTTCAAAGCAATCATAAAAAAAGAAAAAAAAAACAAAGAATAAAGGTAACAATAATAATCAAAGAAGGAAGAAAAAGATAAAAATTATCCAAATTTGAATTAATTTTTACGGGGTTAAAATTGCAATTATAGTCCTCTAAAAAGTATCTTCTTAGTTCAGATTATAGAACCATATCTCACGAACTTCCAAATCAAATTTGAGCTCGACTATTATTCTTTACTTGCTCCCTTTTTTGCCGACTCTAACACTCTCCGTTAGTAAACTATTAAACATTAAAAGAAGGGTAAACTAAAATACTATAATGATTTCCTAAAAATGAAGAACTAAATCCAACAAATTTGGACATTTCTACATATAAGAGGGGAGAAAGCAAGCCCTAACCTAACAATATATATGAAAGGAGACCACCTTCTAGATGACTAAACCAATGCTTTAAAACCGATTTAATAGTGAAAAACTTGAACTAATTAACATTTCAGTTTGGTTTTCAACTTTTCAATTTGATTTAGTTTAACAATTTTTATTATTAAAAATTGATCAGTTTATTAATTAATTTATTAGTTTTCATAAACTAATCAGTTTTTATAAACCAAAATAAACAGATTAATTTTCATTTAATAGTCTCATTTTCAATTAAACTTTAAATTTTTTGATGGGTAAAGATAGTCTTCTTTAATTTTATTCAATCTTTAATCAGTTTATGACGGTCTAATACTAGTTGAACTTTTTAAACCTTAAACATTTTATCTTGCTAATTTAAGTTTCAGTCTAGTTTTAAAAATATTGGATTAAACATTATACATACATCAAACTTCTCTTTTAGCAAATACTTGATCATCATTTCAAAACCGATCTCATCCATATAAATCTTTTGTAGTTCAAGCAACTTAAAATCTAAAATATCTCTAAACTAATAGTATCTAACATCAATATGCTTTGACCTATTATAGAATATGGAATTCTTAGCAAATTGTACTGCACTCTACAAATATCTCTCTTGTATAGCATCACGCTCCTTCATGTATCTCTTTATCCATATCATTTCTTTACAAGCTTCACCTATAACAATAAGCTTTACTTTTATAGCTAAAAAATAATTCCATTTTTGTAATTTAGATTACCAATATATAGCCTTCTACAAAGATAATCAAATAACTTGAAGTAGACTTTCTTGTGTCTACTTTTCTTACCATATTTGGACTTGTGTATGTAAATTTCTCTATTCCAAAATACAAACTCAAACTAGAAAGTCCACAATTTATTGCTTTCTTCTTAGATTAGAAAGAAAATGACTATTAATACCAGCTTGAGCATTATCAATTCTCGTTCAAACTATTTCATGCATCAAACTACCTACAACTAAAGAATAATTGATGTGAATCCACCTAAGAATATACCTTAAAGAATCCACAAATAAGTTTAAAATAACCTCAAGAAAGTTAAAACATTTGTATAAAATAATTGACCTATCGATTATAAAGAATCAAGAATAAAATTCATTAAGTATCTAAATATCTAAAAGAAAGAATTCTTTGATAAGTTCAAAGCTTATCAAAGAAAAAGGAAAAGAAGCACTCGCGACTTTCAAATAACAATGGTATTAAAAACTAAAAAATAAAAAAGAAACAAGTCATAAATACAAAATTAAAAAATTGAGATTTTGAGTGGCCATAATTGTAGACTAGACCATATTTGTTATACACTTTTTAAAGTCAATGAGTAGGATCTAGGGCATGCATGTATTTGAGACCTTGGAACTCTTTGGAACTTCAAGAAGTTAGATATGAATTGGGATAGATCTGTGCCTAAGACCATGTGATCTTCTCGTAATTCTATAATAAAGCACTATCTAAAACATGTCCTTGCCTGAAACCATAGTTCCTTTTATAACTTTTTGAATTTTGACATGGTCTTAGGCATGCTCGTACTTGAGGTCGTGTCTTATAATTGAGTTTTTTAGAAAGTCACATAAATTGGTGCATGATCATATTAGAGGTCTAAATATAACTTGAATTAAGCTAACTAATGTTCGTCCTTCAATTTAGCTTGATTCCATATACGTAACCACTTCTCTGACATTGTCATTCCTTAAAGCATTTTCTTCTTTATTCATATAATTGGTCCACTTGGCAAAATCAAAGAATCAAATGCAATTTGATTTATATCATCCCTTCTTTTTTGTTTTTTTTCTTTGAATCATCACCTACATCAAAAGGAGTTAGCCCTTATATGGTATTCACCTAGAAGATCTAATTTATAAGCATTACAATGAAGTTCAATAACTTGAAATAGATTGTCTCCTTTTGATTGTAACTTTTATCTTCTTTAATTTAGGAAACTATCCTTTCTCCCTTTGTTAGTTATGGATGCATATTCTTCAATTTTTCTTTCAATATATTGCCAAACATTTTCATATAATTGTTTCACCATTTTAACTTTTTTTTAAACTATCTAAGCCACTGTTATCATGAATTGGTAAAGGAACCACAAAAAATAGAGCTAATGAGTTAAAGTAGTGTTATAAATAACTACATCATATGGAGATTAAATGAGCGACAAACAATCTCTCATAAATTTTAAATGCTTTTGAATGATATCTTGTAATAAAATAGTCAAAGTCCTATTTCCAGACAATATTATGTAATTCTCCAAAACAAATCTCAACTCAATGACTATTTTAATTATAGCTCTTAATATTTTGAAAGTTCTTTCAGGTATCTCTATAAATGATGATAAAAAGTCAGCTTATAGTATCTACTAGAACAGGTGCAATCTCTAGCTGCTTAAGCTATATAGTAGGCCTAAAGGTATTTAAACCTCTAATTAGCTGCTTTGGTGTCCCAATAACTTCCATAAGACCCACATATGTAGATTTCAAGGACCTAATTGAATGGATTAATTTTAGAGTTACAAGCTAGTGTAACAAGTGTTTATATATGTTAGGCAATATATAATTAGTTAATTTAGTATTGAACAAAATGTATGTGTATTGTTCATCTCATCTTTGATTCACAAAAAACATAAGCAAGGCTATTGGAAAGATGCTGAAAGGGTTCATCTGGTCTGGACATGGCAATAATAGATCTTTAGCTAAAGTGAAATGGAAAGAACTATGAAGGGACACAAAAAAGGGGGAACTTGGAATTCTACCTCTTAGACTTACCAATCAGATGCAGTTAATTAAAAGAAATTATAAGCTTTTAAGTGATAAAAGCTTATTATAGGTAAATTGGATTCATTCATAATACATAAATGACATGAGCATTTAGAAATTGAAACCTAAACATGATACTTCATAGCCAATTACTTATATATTAAAGCTAAAGATAAGATATATAGTGGAGTTCACATACAAGATTGGCAATGGCACTTTAACATCCTTTTGGAATGACAATTAATCCACTCTAGGGCCTTTTTTTGAAGTTTAAAAACTCAACCATTTAAAGGTTGCAATTGGAGATAATGCTACAATGTTTTAAGCTCTAACTAAACATAATAGGTTGATCTCCAACTCTTTTGTTGAAAGCAATATGATGGTCTAACTGCGTCCAAACTAGGAAGACCAGAATGGGTGGAGGAGACACCTTTATGCGACTTTCATAAATTTCTCTGACATAATGATGCTAATGGAATATATCCATAAAGTCCCCTATCATAACTTATTGTTAGACTCTTAAGTTTAAATTACAAAATCATCTAACTGATGGTGAGCCTTGGTCGATACTTAGTACTTAGTTTAACGGAACAAGGTAAAGACTTAAGACTAGGGAAGGAAAAATTGGCAATTGTTGATGAAAGTTCAAGATTAGGCGATCATTGGCATACATTTGTGAGCATTAGCGAAAATCTTTAATGAAATGCAAGATTCAAATGTGAGACCAAAAGTTGAAAGCCACAGCTAAGTCATACTAAGTTTAAGGGTATAAGGCGACACTTAACTTCAACATAAAAGGTTCATTATACAATGACTCAAATTGTTGCTAACTTAGTTTATAAAGCAATGTGACTACATCATATATGTGGTTGGATAGATTATGCACAAAGATGGCTCGAGATAGATAAACAGAGGTCTTATGAAGGAATTTGTCTTCAAGATGCGATGATGTGGAGATACATGCAAAAACATGCAAGTATTTGTCTAAGAAAGTGGAAGAACTACCTTACAAAGTGAGAGCACTTCTTTAAGTAATAGGAAAGGGGGTTAGATGATGTGGCAATAGATAATCATCTTCAAAACACTTATCGCATATGTAAAAGAGGAGTTAGTGGCATAAAGCGGGTAACTCCGCAATAACTTAGTGAGTCAGTGAATACAGTAGGTGATTTGAACTTTAGTGGCATAAAGTGGATGACTCCCCACTAATGTAGCGAATCAATGGAGAAAATAGGCAATTTTAGCTTGTTTGGTCCCTAAGTTCTTGTAAGCCTAAATAAAGGCATTGTTTTTAGTTTATTTATGTGTAGGGGATGAAACTTGGTACATTAAATCATCTCTATTAAGTGTTTTATAGGAAAGTTCTTTATGAGAGTTTTAAATAGATAGTTCATTTGACTAGTGTTCTTTTACAGCTCTCCAAGTTGCTAAAAACTCAAGTCCTTTATATTGTAATTTTGATTTTTAATTAATAAAGGTTGGCTTTACCATAACTCTCTTGTTTGTCACTTTCGATTGTTTATCTAAAACATTTTTATTGTAAGAATGGAGTGAAACACTCAAACATGAGTCTTGTGAGGCATTCAAAAACAAACAAAATTATTGGTCAGCAATCATGGAGGAAAGGTTGAGTTAAGCTTTATGACATAAGTTTGAGTGTTGTATAAGGACTTTGAAAAAATTATTCCAATTTTACTAGGCCCAAAAAAGTCATCATGACAACTGGTATCAAAGCCTTGTTTGGTGAACAATGGTTGATGAAAGGAACTTGATTGTTATAGCCACTTAATTAACTTTAAGAGACAAAGAGAGCACTTGAGGTATTAAAGCTTATAAGTAGTTAAGTTATAACTTATTGGTGCTCAAAGATGATACATCTAGGCATGAACTGAAATTCTGATAAAAAAGCACTTTGATGAAGGTGTGAGAGGTCAAAATTTTTGATGGCAAGCACTATGACAAAGAACTTAAGAATTTATTGTAGGACAGATAACAATACATTATAACAACAAACTGTTTGAGTCGGAAAAGGTGTCAATTATAACTATGTACATGACAGATGATACAAAGGTATAATAGAGAACGAGAACCTTTAATGACATTAGTGCAGGTAAACCTCTCATTGATACTTAGGAAAAAATGAATTAAGGAGCTAATAGATCGATTCTTCCCTAACAACACTTTATGGCATACGAGGGGAGCTTTGAAGCGGTTGAAGTAAGACAACTCGATACAGGAGAATGTGAAGAAATTCACATATATGATGTTGGATATGTAAAACATATTAGAGGAAGATAAGTTGTTCAACTTTATAATCAACTTAAAAGGTTGTGCAAAAATGACGCTTCATAAGTAAAATGCGAAGGGCCTCCCTAATGAAATAGTGGATGAAGATGTCTTAGAGGATCTCCATATGCCACTAACCATTTTAACTAGCAACAAGGGCAAAAAGAATGCTAGGACACAATGTGTAACATCCCGTTTCCATACAAAAGGTTAGAACCCTAGAAATTTGGTATATGTGAGATTAATCAGAGGCAGTAGAAAAACACATCTCATGCTCATGCATTACATAAGGTGCACATGCACATGAATAGTGATTCCTTGCACATAACAATAATTGTACATGAATTCATTGACATTCCCGGTATAATTGGTAATAAATGTGATTATTTTGAGAATTTTGGGTTATTGGTATTGAAAATTGATTTGGAAAGTGATATTGTGGATTTAGCAATTTTGGAGAATT